>VXBL01001272.1:1529457-1549716 GCA_013400195.1 Aramus guarauna
GTTGGACTTGATGATCTTAAAGGTCTTTTCCAACCTAGATGATTCTATGATTCTATGAATATGATATTGTTATACATTATTATATATTACTATAGCATATATTAATATTAATGTGTTATAATTTGTATGTTGGTTGTAATAATTTATTTTTATAAATAATATTTAATAACTATGTTTTTCTTTTGCATTATTAGTTTAACCCCTTCAGATTAAACGACAGGCTTTAACTCCGAACTACACCCACAAACTCCNAAACCTCCCCGGGGGAGGAGGAAAGCGCAGCCCTTAAGAGCAGCGCCAGGATCCGCCGTCCCATCCCGGCGCAGCGATGGGGGAGGCGGCGGGAGGCAGCGCGGTACCTCCGCTACCGCCGTCGGAGGCGGTCGGGGGGCAAGTGAACGCCCTGACCGTCCTGGCTTTGCTGGAAAAACTGGTATCGATGTTGGAAACGGTGGAAGGGCAACAGCGGCAGATGGAGCAAAGGCAACGGGGTTTGGAAGGGGCGGTGCGGGGTATTCAGGGAGACCTGGGGAAATTGTGTCGAAGTCACGGGGCGACGGGGGAAGCGGTGGAGAAGCTGCTGGAGAAGTCGCGGAAGGTGTGCGCCCACACCAGAGCCGTGCGGGAGCGGCTGGAGAGGCAGTGCGACCAGGTGCGACGCCTGGAGCAGCATCACGCGCAGCTTCTCCGGCGGGACCGCTTCAAGGTGCTCATCTTCCAGGTGAGAGGCCCTGCGGCCACCCTGTGCCCCCTGAACTTGGGAGAAGAGCCCGTTTCTGCTAAGCCCGAGCAAAGCTGGGGAAAGAGCTGACTTACTACTAATTCTTAGCAAAGTTGAGAAAAAAAGACTTTTTGCTGAATTTAAAAAGTTTGGAGAAAAACCTTTCAATCTCAGCAAACTTGGGGAAAGAGCAGTCTTTTTTGCTAACTCTTAGCAAACTTGGGGAAAGAGCCCTCTTTTATTCTTAGCAGCTTTAGGAGAAACACCCACTTTTACTCTTAGCAAACCTGGGGACAGAGCCTGTTTTGCTAACCCCTAACAAACCTGGGGAAAAAGCTGTCTTTGTTGCTAACTCTTGGCAAACTTAGGGAAAACGCCCTTTGTATTTTTGCTCACTTTTAGCAAACTGTGGGGAAGGAGCTCTCTTTTACTCTTGGCAAACTTGGCGAAAGCGCTGTCTTTTACAAACTCTTAGCAAAAATGGAAGGTGTCCCTGCCCATGGCAGGGGGGGATGGAACTAGATGATCTTTAAGGTCCCTTCCAACCCAAACCACTCTATGAAGCCTGAGGAAAGAGAATTTGCTTTGCTATCTCTTAAGCAAACTTGGGGAAAGGTCCACCTTTTATTCTCAGCAACCTTGGGGAAAGAGCCTTCTTTTACTAACTCTTAGCACATGAGGGAAAGAGTTGTTTTACTGTGGTGTTTTGAGGTTGGGGTTTTTTTAAGCAAACTTGAAGAAAGGGCCCTTTTTTTTTTTAATCAAACTTAAGAGTTCATTTTGCTAACTCTTAGCAACGCCCCTAAAAACCGCCCTCACATCTGCCCTCAGAAGCAGGAGAGGGCAGCGCTGCAGCTCCCTGTCCATTCAGCCTCTCACTCCCTGCTTTGCTCCTCAAGCTGTTCTGGCCCATTCAGGGATGAGCTAAAAATTCAGCTAAAAATTCAGCTTCCTGGGAGTCCATCCAGTGACAGCAGCAGTTTGCATATTTTCCCCTTTTTAAGCAATGGTCTGGACAGAACACGGCGTGAGCTTTAACTAAACACAGGACGTGACTTTTACATCTTTAAAGAAAAAAAAAAAAAAAGACAGCCCTCCATAACGCACTGGGGTAAAGAAGGAGAGAGAGCACGGGGTTGGAGCAGCCACAGGTCAGGCACATCACCAGCTCCTCAGGCTAAACTTGTCAGCTGCATGTTACATCTGTCAGTAGCTAACTCTACTCCTTGGGTTGTTGGGGATTTTTCTGTTTAAACAAACCCGAAACAACAGAGCAGAACTTGATTTTTTAAAAGTTGGCAGGCCTGGTTAGTGCACAGGCGCTTCCCCCCAGAAAGGAAGCCCCCACCTCTCTGCTTATTGTTCTCCCAAATTACCATCCAGGCTTGTCAAGCCAGAGGAGGAGGAGCTGCAGCACGTACTGAGCATGATTGTTTCCACTCTAGAAGGAATGTGGAAATTATTCCAGGGACTAGGTAAACAAAAAGACACATGTTCTCTGGACTTCTCCAAGTAATTTAAGATCCGTTACTGTAAGTCAAAACATAGCTATCTCCCGGGCCGTGTTAGCTAAAGACTGGCTCCTGCCTCCAGGTTCAGACCTAGACCTTCAACGTTTCCCATGGGGAGGGTGTACCAGCTTGGCCTGTGGGAAGGTAATTTTGTGGCATTACTGCTACACGCGAGCGTGAGAATTAAGGCCTTGCTATTACAACTACAGCATCTTCCTTCAGAGAACCCAAATTTTAGCATTTTAAGATGACATAGTGTGTAGAGGAAAGACAAAACCACAACTATGTGTGGGCAATGACTCAGGTAGGGACCCCCGTTGCTGCTGCCTAGTGGCAGTGACTTGCAGGCACTGGGTAAACGTACTGGTAAAACTGGCCAAAAAGGTTTGAAGGGTAAAGCAGCAATTTGGCAGGGAGGGGCTCCTTGCTTATTTCCTGACACTAAATAGCATTGCAAACCAAAGCCTATTTAAACTTCTGAGCCTTTCCTTAATACTGAGTCCTAAAGCGCACAAACGCAAAGAAAACAACACATAGGTCCATATTCCAGAACAACAGCTAAAGAAAATCCACTACTTCTCCACTGCCCATCACTGGCGTGGTACCTTTGGACAGGCGGTCTGGTTCTTCATTGCTTTTACAAGGTTCTAGTTGACTGTGTTGCAGTCTGTCACTGGAAAATATGTTGCCACGGTGTGGGGGAAATGAACTTAACGGATCCCCAGCCGATGCAGATCAGGAACACAAGCCTTAGAAAAACTTAGAAAAGAAACACTGCAGTTAAATTTGGTTTAAAAAAAAAAAATCAGCTGTCAACTGGGAATTGCTCCTGGCACTGGCCTGTTGCTAAAAGGCAGCATAGCTGCCTGGAAAACCAGGGCGGCTGGCAGAGCTTCCCGGGGCGTGGGAGGGTGGCTGGGGCCGGCAGCACCCAGGGCTTTCTCCAGCAGAGCCTGGGAGGAGCTGGGATTTTCCACTGGGGAAGCAGCCGTACCAGAGGGATGATGGTGCTCACAAGGCTATATGCCTGCTGCGTGCCCATCTCCTCAAAATCTCCCTGCAAGGCCTCCTTACAAGGTGGAGGTGGGGTGACCTGGTAGTCAGCGGGGTCACCGCCTTGCTAGGATAATTGTACAGAAGGAAAAGAGCAAAAGGCTGGCTGGGTTTAGTACTGCCCGAGCAGGAATCCGTGGAAAAACAATTGCAGGAAGGAGAAGTCGTAGCAATGAGGCCATATTGACGCCAGATTTCTGTAAAAACAAAAGGGAAATCCGGATATATGAGACTTTTCTTCAGTTGGGGGATTATCTTTTCCACTGAAAAAAACAATGCCAAACTTCACACAGCATGTTTCTCATTAGGACCCACTTTTCCAGCTTAGTAAGACAGCTCAGTATGAAAATACAAATACCCATCTGTGATTCAGTTCTGCAACCACTGTATACCTCAAACTCCCTCATACTTGGTGGGAGCACTGAGCATAGCCAAAACACATGACTGAGCTCCAGCTCTGCATTTTATGAAACTGTGCTGCCGCTCGCTAGCATCAGCTTTCCCTCAGCGTACACACTGAGAATGAACTGCATTTAGAAAAGTTCAGCTATTTACATATTTTCCATTAAAATGCTCTTAGTTTTCTCTCCCTAGACTGTCTGCATCATTCCTAGTTTGCATAGATTTCTTTAATTGGTGACATATTTTAATGGAGCTCCATTCCAAGCATTTGAGGATGCAAAAGTTATTACAAATACCACAAGTGACACAGCAATTTAGCAAAACACTGAAGTGACTGTTTTAAAAATCCTTGTTAAGCTTTGGCATTGTTCCCCTCTATTTTGCTCTTGCCACATGACCAGCTTTTTGGTTCTGGTTTGGTGGGGTTTTTGTTTGGTGTTTTAGCTGCAGAAGCAAAATGCAAGATAGAAAAGGCTCACGTTTAATTTTTCAGTTAGATGTCATGTTTACTAGTGAATAGTACAGATAAAATAAGTAATAATTACAGCTTGGGGTCAAGCACACTGATATTCAGCCCCCTTTCAGATGCTGTCATCGGCTAATGCTTCATTCTGAGATGAAGCAAGAGGAGGCCAGAGGAACTTAGCCATTTGGTTGTATCTTGTGGTTTGGGTCACTGTAATAATCTTTTGAAAAAGCAACTTCAAACTCAAAAAATGAACAAGTGAGGGAAACAGAACTACTACAAACTGATAATGCTATTATTTAACTACTAAATTTCCCACTGGAGCCTTGTAGGGAGAATACTTTTATATTGATTGATAACAAGAATGACTCTTAGGACTTGATCCAACTCTGCGGTGGGAGATAAGGGGGACGGCACAGCCAAACCTACAGCACACTCCCAAAACACCCCAGCATGCACAAGACATGCAAATAGGAGGCCAAAAATTTCCTCCTCTTTGCCCACAGTTTCAGGCTGCTCCCTGCCGTCCTCCCTCTCCATGCTGACATCCAGGTCTGAAGAGCAGTTATTTGTCTGAAGGAAAGTAGGTGGAGTTATAGGTGTTTTTAGAAGGATTTGTCATCTTTTGACCTATTTTGTGTAGCAAAACAAGTTCTAGACAAGTAATCATTTAGGCTTCTAACAGGATCTACAAAGTACAGAGGAGCCTGGACTGCTATAAGCATGCGAAAATGCCATCTCCCCTTCTTGAAGGCCATGGCCTCATACCACAAATCTAACAAAAATCCAAACCAAAGCACACCAATTTCCTTTATGTGGCGTCAGAGATTCAGCACTCCTGAGTAAATTAACTACCAGCTCGCTCAGGCCGTCCATTTTTGTGTTACACTGTTAAGGATCTTCTCTTGCTTTCTGGTAAAAGATAGGGTTGAGATTATGACCTATAGAAAACAAGCCCAGAGGAAGCCATGAAGATGGTCAGAGGGCGGGAGCACCTCTCCTATGAAGACAGGCTGAGGGAGTTAGGGTTATTCAACCTGGAGAAGAGGAGGCTCTGGGGAGACCTTAGAGCAGCCTTCCAGTACCTGAAGAGGCCTACGGGAAAGATGGAGAGGGACTGTTACAAGGGCATGGAGTGATAGGACAGGAAGTCATGATGTTAAACTAAAAGAGGGCAGATTTAGTTTAGATATCAGGAAGAAATTCTTCCCTGTGAGGGTGGTGAGGCACTGGAACAGGTTGCCCAGAGAGGTTGTGGATGCCCCATCCCTGGAAGTGTTCAAGGCCAGGCTGGATGGGGCTTTGGGCAGCCTGGTCTAGCGGAGGGTGTCCCTGCCCATGGCAGGGGGGTTGAACTAGATGGCCTTTATGGTCCCTTCCAACTCAAACCGTTCTATGATTCTTGAGAATAGCTGATCAAAGCCCCAGGGAAGGCACTGATTTTAACTTTGCAAGTATTATCAGTATTCACAAGAGTTGTTTTATACAAAGAACTTGCACAAGTCTATTTGGCTCCTACATGGAAAAATAAAATTCAGAAGAGCTAGCTACCTACAGTCAAGCTCATCTGAGAAAATGCAAGTGCTGGTTTTGAACTGGGATATGGAAAATAAAAAGATGCATTGCTTTCTCAGAATTTTATATTGGATCAAGAAGAAAAGATCAAAGTTCTACTTTTTTTGGCATGGAAAATAGTTTACACAGTTTGTAACAGTTGGCATTTTTCAGTCTATTGTTCTAGTCTTCCTAAATGAAATACTAGGCTGCTTGAAAAATTATATCAAAACAAAATACAGGTGTCATATAAACTTGTTAGACCAAAAAGTTACCAATAGCCCACTTACAGCATGTTGTCAGTAACTGTATTTGAAACCAAAACGTCTGTTCCACCACAAAGCTTTCCTACTATACCACCTTTGTATTTCCAAAGCATTTTACTTAATTTGTTTTCATTTGCATTTTAATAGTTCCTGTGATCCTAAGGTCTTTTAGAAACATGAGATGGGAAAGCATGTCATTCCCACCTTACAAGCAGAGTAATAGATGCCCAGAGGCTGATGTTTTCCAGGGTCATGCAGGAAGTTTAGACAGAGAGGCGATTTCTTGAATGCCAGTACTGTCCGATAGCCAAAGACTACCTTGGATTGCTTTTAATTGAATCATTATCTCACTATTATGTAGTATATTTTTGTTTGCTTTTCTTTCTTTATAAATAGTTTGACAGCCTCCCTTCTACTCAGAGTCACAAATTTGATAAAAATTGAAATAAAAATCTATGTCCATATTCTTCTAGAGACTGCACGCAGTACTTCAGTTTAATATGAATACTGTAGACACAGAACTAAACTGACCTTGAGATGAGGCACACAGGCCCACGTCTGGCTCAGACTGCACTGCGATCAATCTCATACACCACCACTTACCTAGACTAAATAATTTCAGAGTTATAACCCATCTTTACTCATTAAAATCAGAGTTTTCTATGCCATTCAGGCACCTACACCTAAATGCTGAGATGCTTAAAACTGTATGAGATTACCTAGGTTTGGAAAGAATGCACAAGACACGTAAATTATGCTTTATACTGAGTTCTCATGCTCTGGGGAATAATTTAACACTGCACCCACTCATGTAAGCCACATTTCATTACCTGCAGTGGAGAGAAATATAAATATTTGTACTGCAGTTACAGCTTTTTTCACTTAAAGCTGGGGCAGGTTTTCTTTGTTTTGTTATCTTGGTCACCGTTGCCGATAGTTGCAACAACATTATAGGTGTCGAGAGAAGAACGCTGGCTTTGCTGGATGGTCCACTGCAGGTAAAGGGCTTGGAAAGCTTCGGCTGTGCCAGTGTATCTGACGGAGGCTGCTGGTGTGCGGAAACCGTAGAAGCAAAGCACATACAAACTGTCAAACAGCCATCAATTTTTTGATACTTTTCATTTTTATATCCTCAAGGGATATTCATCAACACATCGAATCACAGTATATATGATTATATACATGGTATAAAGTGATTCTGCCTGTCCACCTGCATATTCTTGAGTTCCAGGAGCGCCACAAGGTAGTCAGGAGTATTTTGTTTTTAAAAATAACCATTACAAAGCACTGTAGTATATTCACAAAGATGTCCTTGTACAATCTTGACAGCAAATTTAACCAGAGACACTATTCTCTCCAGTGATCACAACTGTATGCTCAGTCCTGAAATAATAAGCATGAACTTTGAAGTGTATGTGGCCTTTTTTTTCCCCTTAACTGTACACTAGGCCCACTAGGGACAGATCTGAGACTATTACAACCACTTAACTGCTTTTTGTATCTAAAGATAAATATGGGGGGGCGGGGGGATAAAAAACATCCTTCCAATCCATAGCACTAGGTGATAGTGTATGTATTCTGTCTGAAGGTGAGGAAAAAAAGGTAATAAATAGAGAATATGCAGATCTGAGGCGTAACGATTCTGAAAAGAAAGGGAGCGTGCGAGGAGCCTCGTCTTTGCATGGGCAGATGCCTGCAAAACCTACCGCAGAACAGAGGGTTCATTGTGCTGCCTCTGAACTGCTTGGGGTTGCAGAGCTGCTGCGCTCGGTAGTCACAGAGGTCCTTCATTACCAGTTGCAGCTTCTGCCCTTGTTCAGCCTGTTTTGTTTTCAGGTTCTTTCTATACCCTTTCTTGGTGTTGTTTCTGAAAGGCAATCATTTTCCTCCTAGCTAGAGTGATTACTAGTGTTTTCTGTGTGGTATAATGTCTGTTTATTTTCATATGCCATAAACTTTTTATTTTTCAAGTAGTTTTCCTGTCCATATTTTCAAAATTTACCAATTTACTGACCAAATTTACTATTTTTTTCTGTAAATAGCTGTTTAATAGCACATAACTCTAAACATCATGGACTGTGTGGCTTCTCAGTATCAACAATCAAATTTTAACAGCAGCATACGTTTTTCTGAAATACAACGAAAGTGCTAACTGCATTTGCCATCTGAGGTACCTCTCAGGTGCAACCAACATCTCTGCAGAGATATTCCCAGTCTTTGGCTAGAGAAACTAAAATCTCTGGGGGAGCTGCGTGACTTCTGCAAGCCTATGCAGGGGTTTGTAGTATGACCTTCTAAGCCACCTTACCATCCCTTCTCCTCAGGGATAGGTCTACAGCTTTACAGCTAAACTCTTATTAATGAGTGTCTAATTTAAATGCCAAAGAACAGGATTTTCATTCTGTATACATTCCAAGTCACTCTGAAAGAGAAATCTTACAGCTGACAGCTCATTAGTCTTAAACTGTACCAGATAATGGTTCAGTGGGCTTTGAGTGGCTTGTTACTGGTTAAATATACTGAAACAACAAGAAATGTTCAGCATCCTTCATCACATGGGGGAGGGGGGAGAGAAGTAATTGTTCAGGGTTGGGCTTTGTTTGTTAAATTTGTGTCCTGCGAACTGTGAAACTCAAATATTGTCAATTCTTTCAGGAGGAAAATGAGATCCCTGCCAGTGTTTTCGCAAAAGAGCCTATTCCGAGCATTACAGAAGGAAAAGAAGAACCTGTGGATGAGAACAAAACACTGGAAGAAACCTTGCAGACAGTGGAGTTGTGCTCAGATGATGACATGTTTCACGAGGAAGACGATGTGGATGACAGTGCGGAGGAGAAAACAGAAGAATCCAGAGCTGAGAAAATTAAAAGATCCAGCCTCAAGAAAGTAGACAGCCTCAAGAAAGCATTTTCCCGCCAAAACATTGAGAAGAAGATGAACAAGATCAGCACAAAGATTGTCTCACCTGAACGGAGAGAAAAGATCAAGAAATCGCTTACTGTACATCATCAGAAATCCTCCTCTTCAAAGAGTTCAGCTTTCAAAGTATCTCCCCTCACGTTCAACGTGAAGAAAACCCGTGAAGGAGAAAGCCCTGCTGAAGCTGAGGACAGACCAACAGAAACTACAAGCAACGACCAAGCAGAGAACGAGGATGAAGCATCATTCGCCGACATGCACTCAGACATGACACCTACCACCTCGCTGACCGAGGAGGGCAAAGCAGTAGCCGATTCTCTAGAGAAGGAAGCCAGAATGGAAAGGAACACCATGATGAACAACAACATTGAGCTGTCCATTGTTGAAGATGATGAAGAGTATGGGATGCCTCTAGAAGTTTCTAGCCAGAAACTGTATGATGAAAGAAACAACCCAGTCGGCAGGGAAACGGAACAATCTGATGAAGAAACAACTCAAGCAGCTGTCCTGCAGATAGACCAAACAGCGTAATCAACCCGAGCCTTCCTTCGCCTTCCAGATATGCACGGTTGTACTTAGGCGAGTAACTGGTTTCTGCTACACAGGCGGTAGTAGCGATTCAGTTTCTTCCATCCTTTCCTCTGCAGTGGTAATTTATTGCATCATGTTAGAATGCAGAGTGAACGAGGTCAATGACACGGGCTGCAACATGCTCCGTTTTAGGCCAAGTCACTGGTGTTTATTAATTTAGAGATGCTGTCAGCTGGCGTAAGAGATTAGCAGGAAAAGAGTACGTCTAGTAGAAGCAAGCCGCTCAGCTGGCTTTCTTATAGTTAGGTCAGAGGAATGCTTGGAGAGTAGTCAAAGCCCAAACATTTCTGTTCTGTTTTCTTCTCTGTCAGTATTTCATAGCACTGTGAGTAGTTTTGTATGTAAATGTAGAAATACCAATGAGAACATTTGATTTTGGTTTCTGTGCTATGCTCCATGAATACTAACAGCCTCAGTAACTGTGCACACACGTAGGTTGTTTGGGGCTTTGCTCCCTGATGCTGTAAGCCTGAAAAGTTGGTTCCATCGATTTCAGTGGGGGAAAGATTTTTGCCAGAAGCCTCTTGCTATTCACTTAGAAGAAATGACGGTGTTTAGGTGGAAATGAAAAGATGTTTTTCAGTCTACCAGGGTTATGGAAATACATTAGTGACAAGCATGAATGTGATCAGCTACTGTATCTTTAAGGGATCAGAAACTGAAAAAAAAAAAGGAAAGAAATAAAAGGAATTTGATAGAAACATGGAGATAGTCTGAAGAAAGTATGAAATGCAATGAAATGTAAAAAAAGCAAAAATAACCCCCCACAATACTAAATCTATACTCCCAGATTAAAGAATATATACTCAGATAACACTAATTAGTTAATTCTTAGCCTTTATAACAATATACTATCAAACTTGCACATGCACAACTTTGTATCTCAGAGTATTTTGAAAATAGCATAATTTATCTTTTTTACAAATTATTTCATATATGGAGCTATATCTACACAGAAGAATTAGATAATTACAGGGATGTAAGGACAATTTTTCCAAAAAGGTGAAACAGTCTTTTAGGCATGTCTAAAGGGAACAATGTGTTATGGATTGAACTTCACGGCAGAGATGAGTTTACATAAGGATGAGTCTGCAAAGCCTCAAGATTTGATTCTCTGCTAATAAATGTCATCAAAGCCACCTACCTGCTTTCAAAACAACAAGTCTGTAAGTTTTCAAAATTCATTGCAAACGAGAGGTTACAGGGTAGTTTGTTCACCATGAACGTTCATTCCCGTCACTTAACAAAGGTAAGGGAGAGGTGAGGAAAGGGAATCACAATACCCACAACAGTTACCTTACATCCTTGTTTGTTTATGCAGTGGATTGGGTTTTTTTAATATATATAAAATGTTTATATATATATATATAACTCTACTGATACTTAACATTGCACTAAAAGGTTGCTTCCTTCAACTTGTACTTAGAATCACAAATTACAGGGGAAATAAAAACTACAGCAAAAATACCATTGTGAAATGATTAACAAATATTACTCCACAGGGGTAATATCTGTAACCAGTAAATCACACTGGAAGTTAGTCAATAAGAGCTTAGTGTAGGCAAATACTGTTAAGAGTTAAGCTCTTAAGTGTATGGTATCATATAGGAGATACTGTTTTTAAGAAGAAAAATGTCATAACCCATGCAGCTATATTTTTATTTTGTATTAACGACAATGGATTTCAATTATTTGTACTTGTAACTAACTACAAATATGGCAAATAAAAGCATAACATAAAACACAGTCATGTCAGTCTTTGGGAGAAGCAGCCTGAGAAATTGGCAAAGATGAAATTTAAAGGTCAAGCATTTATTACTTCAGTTCATATCCCTGTTGTACCTATACCATTTTCTTTCTCATCCACTGCTGTTATTTAGCAACACAAACACCAGGGCTCAGACTTTGCTTTCCAGACACTCATCAGATCTGTAGCACATCTGAATGTAGTCAGGCACTTTTCAAAATCTGCTAGCTCCATCTGTATCTTTTTATCGGACTGCAGCATACTTCTAATTCTTTAAATCATCCCGAAAGCATATTTATATTGAAGTGTATATTCTGTTTATGCACACAGATAAATTCATGTCTTCTAGAGTGCCACATAGTCTTTAGGAGACTTAATTTTACTGACAGACCAAAGAATGCACGTTTAACCTTTATGTAACAGCTGTCAACTTCCTGCAGCCACCAAGCGCTAACCAGGAACCCTAGCATCATGTTTACATTTCGCTTTCAGATATGCCTGGCTTGTTTGTCCTGCTAAGCTTTAATTTAAACAATACCCTTGGCCACGCTTTATCCAGTTTTAGAGATGCTGAAACAAATCCCATGCGCGGTGTTTTAAAAGCATTACAATGCTATCCAGTAAAACCATTGGAAATGCAGATACTGAGCATCTGTGAGAATTAATTCAAATACCCACTTCAGGATACACTACACACACAGCCATCAGTTGCAGAGCTAGAATTAAACATTTTCTCCATCACAATCACACATTTACAAGGACGAGTGGGCCTGTAATCCTAACAAACATAAGAAAGAATGCTTTGCAAGAGAGAAAAATGTTTACGCAACTCATGAATGTCTGCTTTTGTGCTATCTTATAAACCAGAGGACAAAGCAAGCTCAGCATCCCGAGATGTCCCCCAAGCTGTTTCTTCCCCTCTCCTTCCATTCTCAAGTCATGATTAAAAACATTAGTCTGCAAAACTTAGTTTCAGGGAGGAGACAGACTGCAGCACCAGCAGCACTTTCAAGTATCTGAAGTATGTGCCTGGATCTTGTCAGGCTGGCAGATGTCAAGCATATGCACGGTTATTCCATGCTTGTGCTGACAGGTTTGCCCACAGAATTGCTTTTTTTAAAAAAAACCTGCTTGCTTACCCTTCTTGACACAATAACACAGGTACAGCACCTGCCTGCAAGCTCCACTCATACCATTATTCTTTGGAAGACTTGACCTCTTAGCTGCTGCATGAATTCAGAGTTTGACCTCCACTGAAATCAGTGGGAGCTTTGCACAAAGAAAGAGGGTGTGATAAAGTCCTTATGGTATAAATATTTAAACTAGCAGCACTCAGTGGCTGCTCATACTTCCATTTTCAATGCCCAGAAAACCAGCTGACATTTCTGTCCCTTTTTAGGGGAAAGAGCAAAGAGCATTCTGTTGACCCTCACGTGCTAATCCGTGAACCAGCTCCTCTGTGAAAAGGCACAGATACGGGCTTTCTGGACCATTTCACTGTCAGATAAGAGAGTGCAATGAAAGCCCTCGTACGGGCCTGAGTGAAGCAGGTTTGATGATTAAAGAGAGGGAAGAAAGGAAAGAAAAAAATCAGAAGGTAAAATGTACCTGTAAGCCCTTTACACCAACGCACTGAAAACCAATTGATACAGGCTGTGATGCCGAACAGTTACGTGACTGATAGTCACGCACTTAAAAAAATAGGTAAACTCAGAAGAATTAATGAAGTAATGGCAACTTGTAAGAGGGCAAATTGTTCACCAAGGGACCAGTCCAACCCTGAAAGTCAGTGAAAAGCCTTCAGCTGGCTCAAAGGACTCCCAGAGCCATACAGTGGTTTGGGGCCACATGTGCAACTCCTGTGACCATCTGTAAGAGCAGGACATGAGTTCTGCGTATCTCCCCAATCCAATCTGCTTAGCTCATCAACAGAATAAAAAGTTTTACTGCCATCAGCACGGCAGATGCATCAGTGTGGCAGAAAGGAAGGCTACAGCCTGCTTTGCAGGGTGCATCATGAGCAAAATTTCAAGCTAAGTTCTGATGGCAAGGTCTTTGCTGTAACTGCATACAACGGAGCAAGTGTAGCTCCAAGTCCTGAAAATAAAGTCAAGGACGCAAGTAGACAAGCTCCCCATGACCCACTAAGACACTCACGCACACTCTGGGTATCAAGAGGAAGGGGTCAGGTAGTTTTCCTGCACGCAAAGATTCCCCACCCAAGCAAAGCAAGCACACAGCTGTTTGGCCACAGTCCTGGTTAGGGTTTTGCCTAGGCAACTAAACAACTGGCAGGAAAACAACTGCCAGAGCAGCCCGAAGGGTGCTGACTCAGCACGTAGGTATCCACCGCTCTGACTCACAGCCCTTGCTTTCCCAAATAAATGGAAAAAGGCTGACAGCCGCTTTCCACCACTTTAAACTGCCCGTTGCCAGGGGTTTGTTTCAGGATCTGCATTTGAACGAGCATCAACCCCAGGCTGAGTCTAACTGCATGCATAAAGAAATTTTAATCAGCATACTTGCAGCTGTCGGTGGTGGCTGATCTTTCCTGCCCTCCTTTTGATCACAATGCCTTTTTTCCCTTCCTCTCACTCCACCAAGTCGTTTGCAGGAGTCTGAACTGCACACTAATTCAAATAAGGAACTCTCTCTAAGTGCATGTTGAGAACTGATAATCAATGTCATCTTTAATTTTTCTTACATGGTTATCCCCTTTAATGGAGTGTGCTGCAGTAACTGAGAATAAATCTGCTTTGGGTTAAGCTAGAGATTGTTATTTATTTTTCTTTCAGATCAGAGATTAATATTGCTGTATGACCATTGGCACTAACCTCTTTTTCCATAGCAACACTAAAGAGAACATAAACTATGAGTCATAATTTCTCTCTGGAGGACTTTTTTGTAATTATGATCATTCCACAGTTCCTAAAATATATTAGCTGATATATGGCGCTGGTATAACAGCTTTGATTTTCCTTCGTTTGAACACACAGGCAGAAAGGAGTGACTGCCATTATTTTCTCTTTCTCGGGCTGAGCTAAACACGACACAAAGTACCATACATTCGTTATTTGTTACAACCGTGTGACTCCTAAAAACTCCATGGCAATGTTTTCCTTATAAAGGTGGAACAGGTTTCGCTGTTTTCAATAACCTTAAATGATATGACCTTCTAAAAGAAAACTTCCTAACATGTTTAGTACATTGGGGTCTAACAGCTGGAACTGATCCAAACTAGAAATCATATTATACTGGATGGTGGCAAAGTTGCAAACTAGCATTGGTCCTCTGGCAGTCAATAGCTTTAAACTCTCCAGCATTTCCTCTCCCACAGAACACAGCTGCAAGATGCAGCCCAAATTCAGTAATAACCGTGATTCTCTTTACTCTCTTCAGTGAAAACCTGGCCTTGGAACAACTTACCCATACAGCTCCCTGGAATATCACACCAGATCATTACAAGAGATTGCAAAACTTTGTGTGTGTGTGGCTGTCTCCTACATTTCCCTTGCAACGTAGTCTGCTGCGTGCTGGTGCGAAGTGCTCAGAAAACCCATAGTGTCTGTTGCAGGAGCTGAATTAGGAAAAATGATAAGCAAAACCAAGGACACCGACATTCAGTCAAAACTCATAATCCAAAACAGAGGCAGAACAAGGTTGCGTCTCTCACTGCTCTGCAATGTGATGGCCAACAGCTAAACCAAACCCAGACTGCACCAACACAAAGGATAGGTGGTTTGCTCTTGCCTTGCCAGTATGAAGCAGCACACACAGGCTCAGGCTTGTGCAGGCACACAGCTGAAGACCAAAACACCAACCAACATAGTATCAATCACTATACTGACTTGTGTACTCCTCCCTAAAGGTTTGGGGAGAAAAACGAAACCTTCAAATTCCTGAACACAGGGAGCAGAAGGTCACTGTAATGCCCTATGCCATTAACTCCAGCAAGGAGTCTCTGGCTTTGCCTTCTATGACTCCCTCCCATCAGGCTTTAACTGTGTAGAAGTGTGGGTGATGTGAACCGTGCTGGATACTGAAAATGGCAAGACAGTGCTCAGAACAAATAGCATACAGGGGAGGTCTGCACTGCACACCACGTACGCGTACCTCATTTAGATCAAG
Organism: Aramus guarauna; assembly: GCA_013400195.1. Classification (NCBI taxonomy): domain Eukaryota; kingdom Metazoa; phylum Chordata; class Aves; order Gruiformes; family Aramidae; genus Aramus; species Aramus guarauna. The sequence continues at coordinate 1,544,816 of VXBL01001272.1, forward strand.
TACCAGGCACAGCCTAACTACAGAAACACAACGCTCGATTCAAGCAAATTTATCTTATTTCTCAGCTACTTAGCTCCTGATGTCCTACACTATTCATTTAAAGCAAGCTTCAGCATCTTTTCAGTACACTGCCAAGTACAGTTATATATGCCCTTATATTACTTGTTCCTTCTGACATGCCTGTAGGCAAATGAGCCCCGTGAGGGTGACAACATGAGCTGCATTAACCAGCCGCCTGGTCCCTGGATCATTACAACTCAACACAGTGCTGTGAGAGACATGGAAAAAGGGACAGTGAGAACATCTGACTAGCAGTAAACAAATTATGAACACACAGAAGTTGCCGGAATTTGCAGAGCCAATTGTCACTTCCACACTATCACAGTGAAAGCTATACACACTGTGACATCTTTTAAATAGCCTTCATTTTCCTACAAGGTTTACCATTTTAGTGTTGATGATTGCTGGAGGTTGAAAGTCAGTGAGCAAGTTATGACTGGAAACATTACGAGGTAATATGTCATGTAAGATCTGTGTAAGTAGGTCCTACATAAATTTGAAAAGAAGGAGTTTTCTGTTTGCATGTCCAGTCATAAGGCTCTTTGGAAGAATGGCTGAATCCTCTGCATGCCACTGCATACCTCTTCAAACAAAAGACAAGCCTGCCGTACATGGAAGTATATAGTTCTGGCTTAGGTGTAACAGCATGGAGGTCTAAATTAAAACAAGCTCATGTTCTGAAGTAGCTGTAAAACACTGTGTATAACATATATACGTAATATACATGACATCAAGTTTCAAATAAGGTGAGAACCTGGAAAAGTTTTTATGGATTTTGGAATAGTTTTAAATTCTTTTACTAAAAAAGGAAATGGATTGACAGTATCCTATAAATCCAATCTCAAAAAAGCAATCCATCAGATTGGGTTTTTAATCAGTTTCCATTACTACTTAATGATACAATAGCTGACATTCAGCTAGGAGTGGAGGGAGGAATTAAGACAGGGAGAAGTGTGTGAGAAGAGAAAACAAATAGGAAAATGTGGGTAAGAAATGGAAAGTGGGATGTGCATGAGAAAGGGAGCATGAGAGGGAAGGAATTGTTGGGAAGGGTGGGGAATGGGGAGGAAAGAGCTGAAATGCTACTGAGAAAGGAACGCCGGCAGAGCGCCCAGAACGGAGGCAAACCCTCAAAGCAAAGGATGGGACAGAACCAAGAGGCACCAACACCACAGGGAAAACAAAGGAAAACAAGAGTCAATAAGTTCCAGGGTTCAAAAGGATGGAAATGAGAGTAGGGAATCGGAAAATACTGTGGGATAGCTGCCATGTAAGAGACAGCAACAGTGAGGAAAGAGCACAATATTTATTTTATCATCTCCCTACCTGCCAATCTGTATTGCAGAGGCACTGCCCAGGGTTTAGGTCTAGAAGTGATTTTTATTGTGCAATGTTGTCAATGCTTTTTGTTCTGCTTGAATTATTTTGTTTTGCTTGGATTTCTTTGTTTGCTTTGAGGGACTGAAGATAGTCAGGAATAGGCAAAAAGCAACACCTTATTCACACACGTCAACCCAGCTCAGCCTGAGCCTGCAGAAGCCCATGCTGGAAACAGTCCCTTCCCAGGTCTACAGCACCTATGAAGAAAATAAGTCTGGACTGAATGCTGCTCATCACCATATGCTCATGCAACACCACACATTTGCCATGCCTACTTGTTTCCAAAAAGGCTTGGGGGAGGAGGGAGACAAGGAGGGGAAGAGGATAGACACTGCGAACAGCAAGATGTTCAGACATTTAGCTAACTTCCCCCTGAGCACGGACCACCTGCAGACCAGGGGCAGGCAGGATCTGCTGCAAGCACGGAGGAATGCACCTCCAACAGCTGGATTTCACTGCCAGATCACTGAATCCTAATGGTGTGCTGGAACAGAGTCAGCGGGGTTTCTTTGCTATTGCAAACAGGTTTTTGGGAAAGCAAACCCAGCTCTCCTCCTCCACCGGGCCTCACCCCCTTGCTTTGCCAAGAAGGCTGCTATATTAAGATACGAGGCAGCCATGCTGGCTGGGCCACTTCTCCTTCAGGCTTGGCCTCCCGTGGGAGTTGCTCCATTCTCACATATCTGCTGAGAAACAGCCTGTTCTTTCTGGCTTTCCTCAGTTTCTTTTTTTAGTGGTGCCTTTCTGCCACTTTGCACAGCAGAGGCCAGGTTCTGCACACTGATGCCAGCACAAACCTGCCCAAGCCCTATTCTTACCGTGCACCCCTCAAATCAGGAGCAGCTTTCTCCTGCTCCACTCCTACCGTCTCCTAGGTTGTTTCCTGGCATTTCCTTGTACTTTTCCAGAAGCTCTCCAGTTTGCTATGTAACTCTCTCATAAAATGAAAGGTTCTACTATGAATTCCTGTTAATGTGTCACAGGATGGAGGTTAATGCATACAGGGTTTTTCGTATCTGCCATACTCGAATCATTTTCTACACAGAAGAGGGAAACATAGGGACAAAATGATGAAGAGCTTTGGAGCCAACAGAGGGAAAACCTGGATTAGGACTCTCCAAAAGGGAAATGTCTCCTTGCCTACTTGTCTGCTGATGTCAAATTTCAGTGCTTAAAAAGAAGGTCTCCTACAGCAGAGAGGAAGGAGGAGATATATTGACAGATGAAAATGACAGTGGAAAATGAGGACTTGTATCGCTGCTTTGCCACACAACTCTACAGTGACATATATGTGTCTCGTGGACATACACATGCATGCACATATATTCACGAGGCATATATATCTCTGTATGCATACTTGTATATCCATCCTTATTATTCAGTACAAGGATTAATTTGCTAAACCCTAAAAAAATACTTGGTATTCAAGTCCCATTAATTTTGAAGACATCTGCACACCTATAACATTCTATAAACTAATAAAGACAAAGTTCCTCAAAAGTTTTCCTCCTCAGATTTCTTATAGCACCTACGCTATCAGAGTATTCAGCATCCATCCTGAAAAACTAAACAAATTCAGGCAGTCCCCTCTCACATGATGTAACAGTAGTCAAAATCTATGTTAGTAATGGGAGATTAACAAAATCCAAATGTGCTTATAGAAAATTAGGGACAAGAGAACTTGAATTGGTGGTTCTTGATCATATGAGTTACTCAAGCTGCAGCTCTAATAGGAGCAATTTCATATTACAGAGCGTTTCCTTTATAAGGATTTCACAAAATCACTTCGCAAGTCTTTCACACACAGTTTTGCGCAATATTTTTCAGGCAGAGGCAACGTTCACACTGAGACAGACACAAGCTCGCTCTGCCCGTGCTTCAAGCCAACTGGAAGACATGTTAAATGTCAGACATTGCCCCAAGCTAATATGCCACGTCTCTTATTAGCTCAAATGGGGCACTGCACTAACTGCATCCATATGACGCCTGGTCAGCTCAAAATGCAGACAGGATGAGATCATCTCTGCCTGTACAATACTGGTAGGCAACACGGCCAGAGAGTTTTGCCTGCATGACAATGCAGTTGCAGGGAGTATTACTCCACTGTTGCTCTGTTAATGCCTAATCTATCCCAAGTAATAGAACAAAATAGATCTTCAGACTATAATTTTTTATTTAAAAAAAAATAATAATAATCTGGTAAATGTTTTACCTGTAGTAAGTACTGAAGTCAGAGGAAAAAATGTCTACTCAGGACTTATCTGATTTGCTTGTTATAGCAGAAAGCATGGCAAAATTTCCTCTTTGATGCCATCCTACTGGAGTAATCTGAAAGAGTATTTTGGCTCTGTAAATCTTAATCATCACACTACAATACAGTGATTGGTGTCTGCTCTCATTTTCTTTGTACAAGGCTCCAATACAAGAGTAAAGAAGGCATCAGCTGAACTCTGCAGTGGTTTTATTCTGGTCTAAATCCTATGGGGAAAGTGGCATGAAATACTGCCTGGGGACTCAGCACCAAGGCATGTGCCTGCCCCACCACGATATGGGGGCCCATCTGCTGGCACCCTGGGCTCACAGTCAGATTTGTCACCAGCAGCAGTTCTCCTGCCATGGCTCCACTGTCCTGACGACAACAGGGACTCAAGGTGGAAGAAGTGGCAAGACATTTTTCTGACATTCCCAAGATCCAACGAATTCAAGAAGCTTACACAGAATAATTAATTTGTGTAGGTAAGGATGAGGCTTTAGCCTATTTCTATATCCCCCTATGATGGAGACATTTTATTCTTTAAGATTATATATTATTCAGTGAGTTCTGCCATCTTTCTCCAAACATTATTTTCACTCAACAATGCAGCTGGCCAAATAAAAAAAGGATTAGCTGAAAAAATTGTTCAGGAAATAGGGTTTCCTCTTCTCCACCTAATGCGTTCCAGCCAGTTCCACTTACATTGCTTCCTCCCAGCATTTAACTTGACAAAGCATGTGGTGAGCCTGGCAAGAACCTGAAGACATCAAATGGTCACGATTATCAGCATTAACAGTTGTTATTGTTCTTACATCAATAGCTAAAGCTTGCCCTTAGTAAGAAATGGTTCTTTTTTCCTGACTACTAGAAATTTCTTTTGTACAATAATCCTCTTTACATAGCATCATGATATTCTCAGATTTTCGTGTTCAGCTTTGAATGCTGCACGAATACTGGCTGGTGAGGAAAAGCCTGCTACATTTAATACATTTTATAGTTTCATTCTTAACTGGATTTAGTACACTGACCATTTGCTGTTGTTCCTTTCCCAAGTTGCATTGCTGCAGCTGCTGCCTCCTAAGTTTCTTGCTTGTTTTCCATCCATATTTCACTACCATTATCATCATGATTTTCATTATCAGATTGTTTTTCACCAGGCTTCTACTAACCCATGTTAAACCTTGCAGCCACCTAACTAGACTTTTTT
>VXBL01001272.1:1549741-1581704 GCA_013400195.1 Aramus guarauna
TTTGGTGGTGGTGGTGATGGGGGAGGTGGAGTCCTGACATCCAGCAGCAGCAGCATCCTGGAATCATTTGTTGCACCATCCATTTATTTACAATTATCCCCATTATATAGTAAGAGTCCTTATGTTGCTGCTTGCCTTCAAATCTGACAGAGTTTGTACATAACGTGCCATTGTCAAAAGTGCCATTTTCAGAAACCATCAATGGTTAAACTGAGTGAGAGGTAAATATGGGGAGCTTAATTCTACTCTTGTATATGTGGCTGCAGTTTTGCAATGAATGCACTGAAGCCAATGGAGCTGTGTAAACTCTGTCTTTGCTGTGCAGCAGCAAAGATGATTGTAGACTGCCTTGCACAGCTAGGCTGGGATTGCAGAATCTGTGTTTGTAGGAATAGAGAAGCCCTGTTTGAGCTTCTTCAAAAGACAGTCTCTTTACTACTTTCAGGACTAAAAGCCTGACCCGAGACCCAGTTGATGGATTCAAATCAACTCCAGCATGCTTTGCATTCGATTAAAACCAAGATCCCCCTCTTTGCTAGAGCATTCCCAAATACTTTCATTACATAAACTAACTTTTAAGAGAACTTTCTCTGAACACAGATTGAATACACATCTGCAAGATATTTCTTTGGATTCAAGGTAAAGTACCCAGATAGTGTTCTGAGGAGTATGATACACAATATCTTAATTCTCACTCAAACAGTTCCTGTTTATCTTCACGGAGGAGTAACGCAAATATTAGCTTTTGTATTTGATAAGGGACACATTAAACAAACACTGATGCCTGTATCATAAAAAAGCTGGCGCTCAGCCAGATAAGTGGAGCACTGCCTACAAGTTAAGTATTACTATATAGTCAGGCTTTGCTTGCAGTGGTATTTTCTTCTACAGCCTGCATTTTTTTTCAGTAGTGCATAAGCGTATCTAATAGAGTAGCTTACAGGGAGATTTCCATCACCCCCTAAGCACATGACGAATGAGACATTTCTTATGCCAGCTCAGCTGCACGCAGTACTCCTCTCCATCCCACAAACTCCAGTAAGAACTTTGGGTCTGAGACACCATTTTGTTACTCCATTATCATGCAGTGATGAAAACAACAACGCCTTAATTGTTTTCTATCTGCGAGATAATGAATTGCTCAACTCTCTAAAATAGAGAGGCAGCAAAAAAAGGAACATGAATACTTATTTCCTTTTCCAGTCAACAATTAAAACACTTGTCAAAAAATGTGACAATCAGTAAAATTAATGTAAAATTTGGTAATAGCTTGACACTTTCAATATTGCAAGAACCTAATACTCTCAACTAATCGGCCTTACTAAAGCTGGATAGTTCCTTGAAATTAATGGTGCTTCCTGTGGACTACACTGCTTCTCCGCGTGAATTAGACAAGCAAAAAATCCCAGTGCTTTACAAAGAGGTTTTGAAGTAGATCTACAGTAACTCCCAAGGAGCTGCTTCTGATTTAAAAAAAAAAAACACCAACAAAGCAAACAACAAAATAAAATAGAAAAAGAGGGGTAAGAAAAGGTCACACTTAACAGAAAACAATGAAAGTTTCCACAGGCATTTACCAACTTCCTTACCCTGCACCACGCAAATGTGTGAACACACTCTTACTAGATCTTCCAAGAGATAGCAAATATTTTGCCCTTGAAGACGACTTCATCTTCTCAGACCTATGTTTTATGTCAGTATTTTCTGAATCCACAAGCACAGGGTAAAAATACCAGCATTTGCCACTGAAATGTGCCACCTGAATATAGTAATGCTTTTGGAGCTTGGCTTACAAGCTCCTTTTCCCAGGACTCAGCCTTCTGCTGATCACGTCCTGAAGCAAAATGCTGAAAGGAGTTGTATCACTCATGTTGGCCATAAATACCGACAGCTCTGTCGCTCATTTAGAAGCTAATGTATTTTTCCATAAAACTTGGGAAAAATTACCAAACTTCAGCCCGTCCCCAAGGAACTGTCCCCTTTCATCCCAGTCCCACTCATAATCAATTGCCTGCACAAGGGGGCTCTGAACTGTGACTGTGGCTCTCAGATACTACCACAATAAAGAGTAAATACTGGAAACAACAACAGGTTTCTCCCCGAGAGGATTCCATCCAGGCACTTGCCTCACAGCGATAAGCGAGCATCCAGACAATCAGAGACGCAAACGGCATTGCTCTCAGAATAGTTCCTGTGTTCCTGAGTCTCATGAGAGGTGAAGGAGAAGATTTCCTTCTCAAGCGCCACCGCTATGCATGCACGCTTTCCTGCGCCGTGGCTCACCCCTGGCCCTCGCTGCTCAACCTGCCCTGCTCTCCAAACAATTCAAACAAGAAAACACCAGAATCGGGAGCAGCACAGCTCACTTGTGCACTGTTTGCCATAGATTTAGTGTGCTCTCTAACCAGCTCCCAGGTTCAACAGCACTGGTTGTACCTGAACACTACCATCTATGCAGGGAGCATTGCTGAAATGGGTCATTGCTGATGAGGGTCACCTCTCAGGGGAATGCAGCACTCTATTTCAGAAAATCTAGCACTAGCTTAGAGCCTAAGGTAGCGAGAAAGAAAGGATCAGTACTGTCTTTTCCTCAGGCAGGCAAGTATCCATTAGAAAGCTATTTCCAAAGGTTTAGGATAGACTGTGATACTTGCCAGGTGAAATAAAGCCCTGAGCATCCTCAGCAGATCTTGTTCCACAAGCAGGTAAATAAGCTTCCCACAGCCGAAGCAGCACGACACCCAGCTTTTGGCTCCCATCTAGTAGAATCACCCAGGAAGCAAGATTTATTTTGCTTAAGGGTAAAGAAGGTCTGTTCCCACAGGTGAGCTTCGCTTCCTGCTTTGGGAAAACTAAATAGGTTGATTATGTCTGCTACAGCCTCATAAATCCACGTCAGCTGCTGCCTCAGGGAGAGCCATTGCTCCTCTGGGTGATTTTCTTTCCCACTTAGAGAAGATGAACAGCTGGTTACATACATCACAGCTCTGGCAAAACACTTACCCATAGCCTTATGCCACTGAAGGAGCAGGTTTCTGTCAGTGAGACCACAGGAAAGCAGGAGGCAAAGCAGAAGCAGCTTGTTTTCTTTTGCACCAGCTTTTTCAGGTCAGAAGACAAAATGGCGGTCAGAGCAGACTTTGGTAGTTGGCTTCCTGAATGGAGCTAGAAGCAAACCAAAGAAGCCAAATTTTAAACCTGCTTATGAACATCAAAGTAATTATAATTTGCATGCACAAAAAAAAAATGAACTTATATACTAAAAAAAATGCACAAGCCTAGATAAAATAGATTCCGTGCTGAAGATGGAGGGCTGCTGCAGAGAGGGAGAGACTGTGCCTCGTGACAGATGAGCTTCCCATGCAGTTACCCGTTGCTCTAGTGCTGGGGCCACATCATGTGGCCAGCATCACTGCTCAGGATGAACAGTACACCTACACCAGTGGCTATGGTGCTGTTGAACTTCTGACTACCCATGACACAGCACCCACTGTAAGCCACCCCGGTGCAGCTGCAGGGGTAGGCAGCAGCAAGCTGGGCAGTGCTGGCTGTGCTCAGGCATCTGGATCCCGTGTGGTCCCGTGCAGCTTCTGATTCTGGGGTTTCGTCTCCGTGGTCAGCCTGAGCTTTAGGGAACTTGGGCTCAGCCCTCATGATACAGACATATGGGCAAAAATAGTAATCATCATGAACAGGTTTGGTAAAACCAGGTCATTGCAAAGCTCCAGGAACTACACAGCTCTGAGTTTTTTTCTGACAACACATATAGCTCCACCGATACCAACAGAGATACATCAGCTCATACCCAGTGAAAATCAAGTGCAAAATACGTTAGGGTGATGCTGGCATTTAATAATTCAGTACTTATAAGATTTATTTTTTTTTAAGACACACAGTTTTGCAGCCATATGGCAAGTTTCCAGGGAACGTAAAGTTCCTTTATACTGGGGCAGAAGTATTATCACAAGCGTTCTCAGCAGTGTGTTTTCCCTTTCATAGCTGGACGTGTCAAACAGACCACAACCAGCAGATAAGAAATGCCTACAAAATCAAAGCACAGATTAGAGAGGCAGCAAGAGCAGCTGAGAGAACCATCCACCACAGCTGTGAGACAGATCAAGGGAGCTGAGAAAAGCTAAGTGCAGTTTCAAACTTTACATGACATTCAATCTATTACATAAATAAATAGGGCATTACGGAACTGTGAAAACACTGATTTTCTTTCCTGCTTGTTAGCCATGGACTCTGCGACATCAGTTGGGGCTAGCGCTGCTGCTCATGATGCTGAAAGGTATGAACATAGAGCAAAAATAAATTAGCCTCTTCCCTCAGCTTAAAGGGAAATTCTCACGTTTGGGTGTTTGTGACCATGTATATATCCGTTTTTCAGCACACCGTCACAGCAATATTAAAACCTAGAACTATTAATATGAGAGTGCTCTCTGATTCAAAGACATGCCTGACGTGTAAATCTTTCGCTCCAATATATGCATTCCCTAGAACTAAAAGAAGCACAACTACAGCAGAGTCTGCATCTCCAGGAACGAATTTGTGTCACGCAGCATCAATGTAAGGAATGCAATAAACAACGCACGGACAAGGCCTGCAGTGTTTTCCAACACTTTAGAGTTACAGGTCAGCTCTCATCAGGGACACTGGCCAAACCCTTTGTGTAAACGGAGCTATGCAATATGGACGTGGTCCCTAGTAGAGAGGCCCAAAACAGGTCATGAGATCACAAATTTCCCCAACTCACACAACACAGGGCTCCGATCAGGCAGCCCTTGCCCACACTGGTGAGCTTCTGAAGCGGCAGGATCTCCCGCCGGATGAAGATCAGCATTTAGGGGTACTCTGTGGGCTTCAGGCAAGCAAAAATACTACATCTATGGGAAAACGAAAGCCAAGCATCTGCTCTCTGGAATCATATGGGCAGATGAAAGCAGTACCAGCTAGGGGAACTTAATTCCCTTTAATAAAGTATTGCTTGTTAAACCAATTGATTCATGTTTGCAAGTGAGGAAAATTAGCTATTAGGCACCAGGTAGTTTGGTTTAATGTTCCTGAATTTCCAGGTGGGAACTTCAACCAGCATTTAACTAGCAATCCCTCTCAATTTGAGCTGGGTCCATGCAGCTGCATGCCAGCCAAATTCTGGCAGAGGCTTATCACATCTATAACAATGAGAACATCACCTGACAACCAGTGCCCTGTAACACCAACTAATATTGAAGAATCTTTTAACAGCCATTGAGATTTCTTAGCTGCTCGCCAGAAGGCAGGCCACGGAGCCTAGCTATTTTATCTTAGCTTTGTTATAGCTAGAGACAAGAGTACCCTGAATACACGTGGCAGAAATCAGACTGTGCAATTTCTGATTTTAGTGTCCAAATGGATATGTAAATAACTAAATAAAAAAAACCACCCTCAGATCATCTTCCTCTTCTTCACCATTGTAGTCCTTCAATCTACAACAATCCCACTATCTGAAATTCAATGCATCTTTCTTTTTGCTGTGAGAACAGTGACTCAAAAGTGAAAATATCAAGTGAATGCAACTGTGTCCCTGACGTCAAAACAGGAACAGAATCTAAAAGTAAACAAATAAAATTTACATGTCATTTGTCCTTCCCTACAAAAGAGTGGCACGATGCACTGAGGTCCATAATGCTCCTTATAGCATAGCTCCTTTTTGTGTGACTTGAAACACTGCACTTTCAAGGACTGTATTTTTCCCCACTCACAATAAGCCAAATAAAATGGTTTGAAATGAAATTGCCAAGCGTAACAAAAACTTGCAGAGCCATTGTTACAGCTTCCAACATCCACCCCATTTCCTGCTCCATCTCAACGTGGCTGAAGACACGTTTATACCACAACGATGACACTACTACAATGCACACACAGTACAAGAACTAAGAAAAACATCCAGGGTGTTATTAAGTGTCAGTAGAAAATCTTACAGCACTTAAAGTATCCAGTTATTTTTACCTGGGGTTCTGGTGATTAACAAGCTGTGAATGTCAGATCCATCTAACTCACCCTGAAAGTACAGGAGAGGGAACCAAGGAACAGGTCCTTAGCACCACTTACCGAAACAATACAAAAGTAAGAATTATTATTATTGCTAGTTCCACTATTGCACTCAATTCAGCTGAAAATCTGCCCTCTGATAGCACAAAGGTGAGTCAAGTGCCTCAGGAGATGAAACAACTAACATTACTCTCCAGCTTAGCTTATATTTTACCTTGCAAGATGAAACTATTAGAAATCAGCATTCTTTGTAGTGGTGACATACACAGGTGCTTTTAATTCACAGCTCTGCCTCCCTCCCTCCCTCCCCCCCCATGGAAAAGTTGGAGGGTTATGAATATCAATTAAGATAAGAATATGGTGCAAAATGCTTAACATGCCTCACTACTATCAACAGATGCCTGCGCAGCAAAGCGTCAGGCCAAAGCAGGAGACAGCGTCTGCTTCAGGAAAAAGCGTGTAGTCAGGAATTACCTTTCAGTGGCAAATATTTAACCAGATGGGAATGTTATTTATACGTGATGCTTTCTGCTAGCGGCAACTAACATTCATGGCATGAAATCTCTTCTTATTACAACACTAGAGTTATGCCACGCTTTTAACAATTAGTAGCACTATTCTTTCTTTCCTTCCCCAGCCAGTAATTTCAAGTTGTCTATGCAAAAACCACTGAGCCATTACGGTTTGGTGACCTGCTTAGCGCGAAGCGAGGCGGCAGCCAGCAGATAAGTAAGGGAAGAGGGGCAGTCGTGAGGACTGGAATTTGTCACTGCGTTATGATTCACCACTAATTTATGTGGGATGCTGTGTAGCACAGACAAAATCCAAGGACGCATTGACGTTCACCCTCTGCATTTTCTTTTCTGCTTATAGGTGGGGCTCAGTTCACAGGATTTCCCCTTCCTCCGCTGTTACAGATCTTCAAGGTCGCTTATCCAACAGGGATGTGGGCTGGAAATGCCTTGAGAAAACCCAGGTTTCACCCCAGCTAAGGACAGGTCGGTGCTATGCCCGCGGGACAGCTCAGGCCGCTAATGCCTCAGGACAGCAATTTTTTGGACCTGCAAAATTTGGAGTCAGTATGTGTTCATGTAAAGGCTATACCTTCCTTCCACAGACCTTGTGCTTACAATCAGAGTATGTTAAGTACATGCATCTTTTCTGAGAATAATATTTATTGCATGTCCGGAAGCACGAAGTCACGGTGCAGCCATTTCGCAGGCAAACAGCACCCAGCCTCCACAGCTGCAAAAGCCCAGCCTGACGCCCGTCAGCTCCCTCCTCACCCAGCGCCAGGACCGCCTGCCCCTCTGGGAGAAACTCAGCCCCCCGCCGATACGAGCTCCCCACGCTGCAGTGTCAAGGCCATCCACGGCGTACAGGGCACGGACGGTCCCAGGCCGGCTTTCCACAGAGGAAGCACGGGTCGAAGCCTTCCCCCGGCGGGGCCCTACCGACTGCGAGCCCGTGGGCCTCCGGCCGGGTTCTGGCCCTCACAGACCGCACCGGGCAGCGCCCCGACGCGCGCCGCCGGCGGCAGCCCCACGGACACAACCCGCACGCGGGACAGCGCACGCGGGACAGCGCCCGCTGCCGCGGCACTGCAGCGCCCCCTGGCGCCTCGCGGGCAGCCTGCACGAGGCCGCGCCCGCCGGTCCTCAGGCCGTAGAGTCACCGGAGGGTTTGGGTGGGAGGGGACATCACAGCCCATCTGGTTCCACCCCCTGCCCTGGGCAGGGACACCCTCCGCTAGACCAGGCTGCCCAAAGCCCCATCCAACCTGGCCTTGAACACTTCCANTCCCCAGAGGTGGGATCTCATGAGAGCGGAATAGAGGGGGAGAATCACCTCCCTCGACCTGCTGGTCTTTTGATGCAGCCCAGGATAAAGTTGGCTTTCTGGGCCACAAGTGCGCGTTGCTGGGTCATGTTGAGCTTTTCATCAACCAACACCCCCAAGTCCTTCTCCTCAGGGCTACTCTCAATCCATTCTCCACCCAGCCTGTCCTTGTGCTTGGGATTGTGCCGAGCCACGTGCAGGACCTTGCACTTGGCCTTGTACTCAGGGACAGCTACAGACAGTGGGTGTTCAGCCTACAGCTGCTCCCGTTCACCTCCCTCTCTCCATGAGGGAGCCGTGACACCTGTCCTGGAAGCAGCGAGGTGTTTCCTCCAGCCTCCTCCAGCCCTGGGGCTGGGGGCTCCCGCTGAGGCCTGCCGGGCACTGCCTCTGTCACCCCGCAGCAACAAGAGCCCAAACATGCCCCCTGCACGGCACCAGGCTGCTTGCTCCCATCACCTAAGCCCTCTCTGAGGAAGCTTACCCTGCAGGCTGGAGCGACCCTGGAGAAGGGATGGGGCAGATAACATGGCTCCCCTCCACTCCAGGTCATCTTCCTCAGTCCCCTCTGTGTCTCCACAGACGGCAGGGGTAAAGGCCACAAAGACCGTATGGGGCACCGGCGGCAAAAACAGCTAAAACCGACAGCGGTTCTTCGGCGGCTTTCCATCCACTGGCAGCACTGCTCCCCTCATTAAATCTCCTTTTAACACGGCCCTGCTGAGACAGCAGCTTCCAGAGCTGGTGCGTTTTCTGGCTGCATTTCAAGTCCTGGTTGAAAGCAATTAAAACCTCTAGTGTGGTGCTGAGCTCCCAAGGTCCCGGGCCTTGTTTAGTAGGTCGAGGCTGGCAGGGTAACACGAGAGCGTGTCCAGTCAGTGCCATAGTGCCTTGGGTTTGTGCAAAGGCAGCCCAGTCCGGACGTGGTACAGGGTTACGCCTAAGGAACCCAGAGAAGCCGACGCGCCTACACGATGGCTAACGCGAGAGTGCGTTCTTCTTAGTCGTACAAATCCCATAGGACTCCGAGGAAAAGAAATGTAGAACGGAAAATCCCCTGTGCCCATTCCTTCCACCTTGGCCTGTCCATGAAGTTTGTCCCTGGCTTAAAGGGATCAGATAATAAGACAGCACAAATCTTGCATGACCATCCGTGATCGTCTTGTGCTCCCCTTCTTATTAAAAAAGGAGCGATGGTACATACTTTGCCTTCAGCAAGGCTTTCTTTGCAGATATAATAATAAAAAAAAAAGAAGGAAATATGACCTAGAGTGCAGAAGAAGCTCTGTCCTCAGAGCACAGTATCAGTGGTTCACTGTCAAATTGAAAGGATATTTTCCATGATGATCTGTCTGGGGTGACTTGAACACTTTCATAAATAATTTGGATGATGGAAGAGAACATGCTTACTAATTCTGCAGATGACAAAAGCTTTAAGGAAGTTTGAAGACAGAGCTAGAATGAACACGATCTTGGCAAATCAGAAGAACAGTCAGTCCTAAAAATGTAAGTCTTAAAAATGTAACCCAGCTTGTAATCTAGTAAAGAACAGCGCAGTGGCCTACACTTAGACAGAATAAGCACCTGTATGAAACAGGGAAGGGCAAGGCAGTGGTGCAGAATGCTTCTGGGATGTTTGTATGGATTCATAAAATACATATGAGTCAAAGTGATGCTGCTGCAAAAAGACTTACATCATAAAATGCAGTATCTATAAGCAATCCCTGTGGAGTAACAGCAACAGCAAACCCAGCAGTCCTTACACCTCAGCTGAAATACTGCATTTGGAAAGCTACGGGCCAACTGGAGAGAGCCAAGAGTGCCGAAGGAACAGAAAACACATGATACATATTTGTCATAATTCTTTCGACCTTCCTGCACGAAGATCAGAGGAAATCTTACTAGCAGTCAGTTATGAGAAGGACTTTACAAAACTAGGATGGGATCTTCTAGTTATTATCACCCTAAAGGAAGGGAGAAAAGCAATGATCTATGGTGTCAACAGAGAGAGACAGAGTGAACGTCAGAAGGGGCGAGGGGATGCTTTTTAACAGTAGCCACCACGAAGCACTAGCAAGATTACTCAGGGAGACTGAGGAGTCTCCATCATCAGATGCCGGTAAGAGCAGGTTGGACAAATCCCTGACAGCAGTGACATACCTGTAAGCTGGACGAGGTGGTGGAACTAGTCCCTCTGAAGACCCTTTGCAGCACTGAGCCTCCAGTTCTGGTCACTGCCAAGGGTGGGCGCCGGGATGCTGCTGAGTCAGCCTGTCCCCACATTGTCATCAAGCATCCGCTCAGCTTTTTGCTACCCTCAGCCTGAAGGAACAGAAACACCCAGTGAGTTTTAAGAGGTTGATCGGTCCTCAGAACAACGCTGCTTAAAATACCACCCTTCCTCCCAGGGCTGTAAACAATATCTGCATATGAAATGCAAAACTGGAGTTAAGTCTCTGACTGGCCACAGGAAATAGGAAATGATATACTCTAGCTTGAAGGGTTTATGTGAATCCAGTCAAAACTTTCTGAAGTGGATGCCTCAGATCAGGCCATTAAGTCCCCCCACAGAAGCCTAAATCAGTGGCCTCATTTCCAAACACACACTGAGCGCTCAGCAGCTCCTGTAGAGTCTAAGAGGAGCCAGTGATTGCTCGTCACATCTGAGAACTCATGCCACTTTGGCTCTGAAATGTGGACCTGAAAGCAATTTTCTATGCAATTTTTCACAGTCCTAATCCTGATGTTTTGTGAACACTTCCCCTAGTTTTTTTTTTTTTTCCTAGGCCATTATTTTCTTTGTAATGTAAAAATAAATATTTCAGATTAAAGCAACTCCAAAGCTCCAACTCTGGAAATCTTCAATGGGTGCAGAACTTCAGGCTGAGAACTACAGCATGCCGAAGATTTTACCATATCAAACGCAGTTTGCACTCCCACAGCCCCTCCTGCATCATAATTATGTTCTGACTCGCATTATAATCACATTCAGGTCCCAGTCCTGCTTTGGAAATTTCATGGCTGCAGGCAGGGACATATCTTCCAATGCACAGCACCCATCTTCAGTTAAGCCGTATGCAATCATTATTGCCTCAGCCAAGAAACCAATTCTTCACCATTTGAATGCACCAGTTACCGCACCTGGACTTTCGGCTGCAAAAGCCATATGGTACAGAATCCTCAACACCTTCTTTATTAAAGAAATGCAAAAAAGGAATATGGCTCCAGCATTAAATGGAGAGATTTTGTTACTGTCACTCTCAAAGAAGTTATAATGCTTGGGTCTTTTGGAGCTTAGCAATAGAACAAGTATGCTGTATCTCTAGGAGGGACAAGAAGTTGTGGTTACCTACAATTAGAGTAGAAGAAAAATCAGTTTTACCCGCAAACTCTGAATATTTTATGCAAAATGCATCAAATGTGATTTTTGGTAAGCTTTGAACAGAAATTCCCAAATTTTCCCGGAATTCATCCTCAACAAATTGCAAAGAACAAGTTTTAGGAATTCTGCCAGAAGGATACGTAGCCAATAGCAGGTGCTTGCAACAGTAATTAAAGGTTAGGAATAGGAGAAAATGATTCACTAAAAATCTTATCCTAATACTACAGACCACAATGACGTACGTGGTGGGATTAGTCTCACCTAACTTCAGATAGCAACAAGGCAGACCTGTGCATGGACAAGAGTCACCCTTGGCTGGCACCGTAGCCAGAGAAACGAGCCTGTGGCACCAAATGGGATCGGCTTCCCTGGGGTAGCAGTGTTTGCACAGTGAGGAAAGGAAGAGCTCCCACCGGCTTTAATAACTGCTTTTCCTCGTGTTATCAGTTGGCTTTCTTTAGTCTACTGCATTTATCTTAAATGGTTGGTTTGATTTATTGTAAAGTGTTGTAACTCATACATCTCAAAGTTTGCTCTGCTTTATCCTTCCCTTTTTCCTCTCCACAAACCTTACAGTTAAGAGATTTATAGGGAGCTACAGATGTACCAGAGAATGAGAACCCTTACCTGACCTAAGCTGCTTAATTTCAGCTATCTTAAATCAAGTACCAGTTAATTATTAAACCATTTACAGTATTTTAAAGACATATTTCTTAAGAAAGCTTTATTTTATGTGTGTTCTTGCTGTCCTCTCATTTCCCCAACTAGTAATCAGAATATCCCGATGATATCCTTGAACCATGCTGAAACTGGAAACAGCCAAACAAGTACCTGCTGAGCCCACTTGGGTCAAACGCAAAGATCATCAGCTTCCCTTATCTCAGCAATTTTCTCTTCATCACTATTAAAAAATTAATATTTTCTTATCTTCACATTAAAAATCCTACCTACCAATGAAAAAAAAAAAAAAAAAGAAAATCCATCCGCTTCCAGTAAGTCACCCTGACATGCAGCAGCTATAAATTTGGAAGCCATTGCCCGCTCTCACGTGACACCTCCAGCTTCTCAGGAAAAAGTCAATCTAACATCACCGGGCGGTCCCAGCTGCTTAGAGTGACTAGGAGATGCTGTCCGCACGCCTGCAGGAGACAGATGGAGAAAGCCACGTGCCGCCATCACGAGGGCCACGCGAGGTGCTGTGTTTCCATGCATCTGCTGAAGCCATCCTGAGCTCTGCCGACACAATTCGCCTCTGCAGCATCCGAGAAGGCAACAACCTGCAGAGCCAGTGAGCAATCTCCCGGCTTTAGCCCTCTCTAGTGTATTTTATTACCTTCTGAAAACAAATCAGCAGCTGAAAACAAACCAACAGCTGAACCGACGCTACCAACAGGCATCTGAAGCAGCCACAGATCTGAAGAGCTGAGGATGCAACAGTTCTGCAGGAGGTTGACAACGTTAACATTATTTTAGGGTAGAATTACACATATTTCAAGAAGTGGATTTGAATGCTTCATCTCTTAACCAGGGAAGCTTTTGTTATTGTGAATTCCTTTGTCTGAAGTTACAATTATTTGGGCTCAGAGAAAGAACCGTCAGTGGGTTTTTCTCCATGAGAATTGGGTGAGGAAATAAACCTAAAACCAATTACATCTATTAGCTACTCCAGTTAGTGATGTTAAAACCAATACGGGCCATAACTAATCACGAGCGTACATCCCTCCATTAAACGATAAGCCAAACCATTTGTGTTTACTCTGAAAAGCAAGTGCAAAACACCGAGCGCACTCATCACGGAGCTGTTTCGAGCAGAAGAGTCGGGCTTTGCGGTCCGCACCGGCCCGGGGGTCCCGTCAGCCCGGGGGTCCCGTCAGCCCGGCACGGCACGGCCCGGCCCTCTTGAACATCCGCCGGCAGCCACAGGAGGGCAAACCGAGCCTAGCCAAACTAACGGCACCCGCCTAAAGCTGCCATGCCAAGGCAGGGTCACCCGTGGTAGAGAAGGCGTCAGGACCGACGGAAGGAAATAGGGAATATTCCTAGGCATCCTCCGGAGCACAGGGGGATCTTTCCCCAGTACTCGCTGGCAGCAGGGTTCAGCTGGGGAAGGAGCGGCAGACGGCGCAGGTGGGAGCAGCCCGGCCGGACTGCCGGTCACCGGCCAAGGGTGTCCCGGGGACCGGACCCGCTTTGCCCAAGCCAAATCTCAACCAGCAGCACTCTGCGCACCAGAAAATCAGGCCCAAAAACCTCAATAGCGGTCGAGCGGTTTTGCAATCAGAGCACCGAGCGCTGATTTCAAAGTAAACTTATTTGGCCATCGCAGACACTGCAGCTATTCATAATTCCCCCTCAATCAAAACCAATTTTGTGATTTGAAAGAATACTCGTTTTTCATAAACGCTGGCATCTCCCCAGCAATCAGTGAACTCCCTGGCAGCCAGCCAGACACATCCACTGGTAGCAGCAGTAATTCCTTCTCATTATAATGTTTATATGTGCATAAATCTGAGCCAGGTGAATTCACAATATGCAGCAGAATGACAAATGTATCACGAACAGTGAAGGGTCGAGAAGGTGATTCTGGAGATTTTTCAGCAGTGGATGACAGCATGATCCAAATACACAGTTATCAAGGTTTTTGAGTTCACAAACTCATTGCCAAGTTTCTGCTAGACCTTAACCTTTTACTTTGTCCACAGATTTGCTTTAGTTTTCATTAAACAGATGATAAAGGTAACGCATATATGGATTTTTTTGTAACTCAATATATAAATATAAAAATATTTTTTTAACTGAAGCACTCGAGAACATTTTTTAAAAAGCAAATCTTGTTTTTACCTTAGAAAGATAAGGCAGATCTTTCCCAACTTTGCTGCAGGACCTGTGGGAAATAAAGGGTGCTTATTTTAGGCATTTTCCATACTAGCTTAGAGCTGTTATATACAGGTTTGTTTTCTTCCCCACTTGGCCACATTCTCTTTTCTCACTATCAAAAAAATCAAATCGGGGCGGGGGATCCAACAGAACACAAAGGATGCTCAAGATTTTAATTTGTTTGTTATGTGTTCACGTGATCCAAAGGAAAAATTACTTCAACACACACATGTTGGAGACATAACCAGAAAAAGACAAAAGGCTGTCTCCACCTGCACTGGTAGTGAGGGATCTTTAACCAAGGTGTGCTCTCCTCAAAGTGCACACGTCAACAGCCATGATCAAAACATGTTGGCTGAAAATCCATGTCTTCCAGTCTAAGAAAAAAAACAACATTTCCAATGTAAAAGTCATACAAAACAAAAAGACTTTTCAAAACAATCCTTTCCACCCTGAGATCTATCCCAAAGAAGCAAAACCAGGGGAAAACATTCTCTCAAGTGCCACCTTAAAAATAAAAGCCAGCTGTGAATAGTTGCCAATAGCACACCAAAATTATCACCCTAGTTTCCTCCAAAGAAATCACAACCTCTAAAGCCAAAAAGCTTTCAAGTGGGGAGTTATGTACCTTTGTTTTGTGGTTTTCAAGCCAGTTGTGTCACCTGCTTGCACGCCCTCGTGCTTTCAGGCCAATTTTATTTAATGAAAGCAGTCTGATGCCAAGGCTGGAAGCTTGAGCCTTAAGGAAAATACTGTAGACTATCATGAGACTCCCTAGTAAAAGAAAGGACCGGACTGTGAAGTGCAGAGGTCTTTAGACACAGAGGCTGTGTTTCATATCTGTGCCATTTGCCTGTTTGTGCAGGAAGCTCGTGCCTGGTTCCTTTCCTCGGGTGGCAGGCAGTTGAGCTTTCCATCTGAGAACTGAATTTGCAATTTCCAGGTGTATTTCAAAAGGAATTTGAAAGATCCTCCGCTTGTCTGCAGGTATTTCAATCCCATCACTCAGGCAGGAACTGAACAGCTGCTACATTAAAGGGAAAGCCCACGTGTCAGAAGCAGAAAAGAGGAAGATGTTACAAGCAGACCTGAGCAAAAGGCAGCTTATGATTAAGTCATGAGGATGTAATTAAGGGTGTAAGAGCACTGGAATACCCTAGAAGATACTTTCTTTGAGACCTCCACCTCAGGAAGGCAAGAGGCTCTGCCATAAATGCGTGCAGGATTTCTGTCAGCTCTTCTTCATCACAGATCCCTGCTAACTTCCAGGGCTCCCGCAAGGAGACGGGCTAAAGTAGGACTTTGTGAAGGAAATCGGAGCCACCACGCTTGTGTCAAATTAAATCTGAAGAACAGTTAAGTAATAAGGAAGACTGAATTTTACAGCACTTGGGAAAAGGTAACGAGCCTGCGGTAGTCCGTCTTGATGCATTCAGGTCTGCTGTGAAACTGCCCCGGTTACACCTTCCCAGGCGAGGATTTTTAGCTCGTGGTTGCACAGTGGGGCTGCGGACAGGCAGGAGGAACGGGATGCACCTGAGTGCTTAAGCCAGGAATGGAAAGAAGGGATAAGGCAGCACCTGAAGAACCGGGGAAGTGCTACTGGGATGTGGGACGCGAGACCGTGCACGTGGGCAGAAGAGCAAAGAGGAGGGAGGGACAGGAACGGCAGACATAGAAAACAGGAGTCAGCATGGGAAGGAGCTCGGGGCAGACAGAAGCAGGGGGACACTGCCATGGAGAAGCGTGGTGACAAAGAGTGATACTGGGGTTAGCAAACACAGGAAAAGAGGAGGAAGTCAAAGAGTCTCTCTGTACGAGGCTGTCCCGAGGAAGGTCAGGGTTTGTTTCTTGCATTTCGCACGAGGGGATAAGAAATAATTTTTTTAATCCTTGAGCTGCTTTGAGGTCTTCTGAGGTAACTCTGGCTGAGTTAATTCACTATTTGCATATAATGAGTTTTTGCTGCTAGGTGGTCATATTTGCCATTTTGAGTCTAATTAATCATTAAGGCACCTGGAGTCTTTGTACCAACATTTGAGAAGTTCCATATACAAAGGCAGGTTTGCTTTGGTTTGTGTCTGTTGAAAACAGGCCTGCTAGCCAGGGACAGAGCTGACACCACCCTAACACTGCATGTGTGTAGCCTTCAAACCTTCACCATCAGGTGTCTTCATGAGCATTTCTTATGTGCACTTCTAAGTCAAAGTCTAGACTTGGAATATCTTTCACTGCGACAACCTATTTGGTGCATAAATAGATGTTAAAAAACCAAATACACACAAAGGGTGTAAGGGAGGGAGTAAAAAATACTTCCCTGTCTGAATGTGCTTAACCAGGGAGCCTAAGTTAGGTGCCTTCTCGGCCAGTCATAGCCAG
Source organism: Aramus guarauna (assembly GCA_013400195.1). Taxonomy (NCBI): domain Eukaryota; kingdom Metazoa; phylum Chordata; class Aves; order Gruiformes; family Aramidae; genus Aramus; species Aramus guarauna. Next base: position 1,566,252 of record VXBL01001272.1, read on the forward strand.
GGAGATGGGCCTCTCCAGGGAAGGGTTCAGCATCACCAGGGTCCGAAGATGTGGGACAGCAGACTCTGGGAAATGGTGCAGCTCAGGGGACTCACAGCAGGGCTGAAAACCTGGGGCTACAGGTTCAGCTCTGCCCATTTTTACAGGGAGCAAAATGTAGTACCTGCTAAAACCAGGTGTTCCCAAGGGGCCGGGACGCAGACGGCGTGAGGAGGAGGAGAAGAAGGTGTCGAACCCGAGTGGACTCAGCCCAGCAGAGACCTTGAGGAGACCTCACAATGCCCTTCCCAAACTTTGGACAAGTAATGAAGTATTTTGAAGAAACTTGCATTGGTCATCTGTGCAGCCAACAGGAATTAAAAGGGTAAAATTCATAACAGAAAGGTCCGTGAATATCAAAACTCACAATAAAAACTTCAAGTCTTCCTGAGTGAATTAGACAGAGGAAATGAGGCACATTTCTGTCTAACACTGATTTACTAGAGCTGCACTTTGCATTTTTGCCATTACCATTAAAGTAATGGTTTTGATTGACAGGAGCTCATTTTTAATTAGCCAGATCAACCAAGGCACAACATCAGCATTTCTGAAAGCATCTGAAAAAGCAGCCTACTTCTGCAAGAAAAGCTTATTTCCATTTGAAGATTAAAGGTTCCAGACAGCAGCAATATGTTTCTATCTGCCATTTCAAAAGGAAGACTTGAAAACATCAGGCTGTACCACATGAGAGATTAAAAGATACAGGGAGATAACTCACAACCAATCCTGCTTCTCATAGGTCTGTCTTCCTTAATCCTGTCCAGCAACAGCCTTTAACAACAACAGCACAACCGCATTAATCAAGGATTATTAGCAAGAGATCTTAACGCAGCATTTTCACCCATCCCAGATGAGCTCTGAGTTTCACCGGGCAGTGAAATTCATCAACAAGAGAATCTCACGCCATTATGTGACCTGTCCTGCTTGGCAGCGTGGGTCGCGTGGCCGGCCGGAGCAGGACCCGAAGACGATGGCAAGGGCTGCTCCTCGGCTGTGGCGACCGGAGATCACCCCAGTTTCCTCCTGCAGCTTGACTTCCACAGCAGCGGAGCAAAGCTGTCGCCCCATTCAAAACTGCTGCACAAGGAGAGGCAGCCGGGAAGGGGAGGGAGGAGGAATGGCGGAGATACCAGAGCATGACCTGCCTTCGCTTTGCTCTTCCACCCCATCTGGCAAAGGCCTCGATTAATCCACTAATGTAGCAAAGCGCCAACACGATAGAAAAGCTGTCTAAACCCTGTTATCTCCACGAGCGTTCTTGCTGTTTGAGACAATTTTAACTAAGCAACATTTTCCTGAAGCGTACTGCTTTTCCAGAAAACCTTTCAGCCTGGAGATATACTGCTTTCAATTAACGCTGCGCAGGAAAGCAGGCAGGGAGGCTGGGCAGGGTGCAGGCAGGCACAGGCGCTCCTCATGGGTTTTGCCGGTCGGTGCCACAGTGACCAGGGGGGTCCTGAGTCTCCCAGTAGTTGCACCTACTGCCCTTGCACATCAGGACAAGCAGAAGCAAAACGTGCACTGTGTTGAGAACACACCAGCTATTTTTATACCCAAACCAGATGTTTCCATTTTGATGAAAGGGGTCCAAAAGATTTTTTTTGTTGTTGTTTCAATATGAAACAGACACAGTTAAAAACCTTGAAAGCTGCAGTGAAGAGAAATCATCATTCCCTGGACAGCTGTGAGCAGGATGACTGCCAGCTACAGGGCGTGGAAATAAACCCTTTTAGAAAATATTCCTGCAGACAGACTGCACTGCTTACATTACTCTCTCCTCGACTTCTTAGTCTCCTTACATTAAACATTGGAGGGCACAAGCATTAATTTCTTCTGCTGTCGGGTGGACCGGCAAACAGCTATCTATAGGGATCTATTTTGAAGAAAGAGCTGAACCAAATATTTCCACGTAATAAATTTAGACTGCACAACCCCACAGTTAACCGCTGGAAACGCTAGGTCAGAGCTCCTCTGGCAGTGGAAGTCCTGATGGCCTCGCGGTCCTGCAAACCACTGACTCTGCCTCTGTGATTTACAGCAGATGTCCCGGACCTGCAACACAACCATCTGCAAACCTTACAGGACACGTTTACAGCCTGATCAGCAAACTACACGATTGCACATTCAGTGTGCAAGGACTTGTTAGACACTCAGCTTTGGTTTAGATCCCCTTGTTTCTTTTTTGTTTAGCAGTCATAGCTGCTTTAGCTGACGCCAGGGGTTTTGTCGCTTCTGCTGAGCATCAGCGAGGTTTTCACGTTCTGCCATAACCACTTAACGCTACGACAGAACATGGAGACTAACGCTCTAATTGCTTTGCTGTCCTCCCTGCTGCAGCCGTTTGTCCCCAGGAGCTCACCTGGAGTTAGCAAGGCTCACCCCTGGCGGCTGCAGCAGCGGGGCTCCGCGGCGAGGCTGGGGGAGCCCCCGGCAGCACAACCCGGGGCTCCCACCCACCTGACCGTTTCCCTCGGGACCTCACCGCTGTCTGCCCCGTCCCTGTGCTGCAAGACCTGCCTAAGTGCCGTCTACCAGGCACAACCCCGAGTGAGCACCTGTGGGAGTTAACGCACGTGACATGACACTGTCTCTGCTGGTTTGGTACTGCCCAGACTATTGGGAGTGGTTATATTTAAGATTCAGCTTTTACTTACAGCTGGCGCGGTGTTTAGCTTTGCCTTCTCCGATCCCACTATGAGCTTAACATGCCTACTGCAATCTTTGAAAAACTGCTCCGGCTTTCCAGAAACCGTAGCAAACTTGCACCACCTATCGACACGACAGACGCGACACAGCAATTCAGCAGCACTCCTTACCATGGAAACTCATCATCCTACCTCCAGCACCTCACATTATAGTATGCCTCAAAAAAGCAGCGCTCAATCTTACCAGCTGTTTGGCAGACACTGGGGTGCACCTGACCGCACCGTATCTTCTGCCCTCCTACACGTCCACCCGTCGCAGCACGGCGGGTGAGCCTGGAGGCCCCGGGGCGGCCGAGGCGTACCGCTGCCCCTTCGTGAGTGACTGCGCTTCGCAGAGGAGGTCCTGAGACACCTCACCTCCGGCTCAGGCACTTCTGGAGTCCCTGTCACAAACAGCCCTGGCCACGGAGAACTTCCTCTGCTTGAAATAAACTTTCTTTCTCCTTCCCATGTATTTCAAGAACCCAAAGACATCTTCTCCGATTTATTCTTACCGTACAGGAAACTCTCAGCTTACCCCTACCCACCAGTCCTGCAGCGAAGGGATGCCCATCCCTTGCACAGGTTGCAGACATCCCCGGCACCTCCGCACCTCTGAGCCTTTTCTGCGCGCTTCACAGCGGGCACTCAGACATCGGTACCATTATCTAAAACTTTTTCCCATTATCATTTGTCATCTGTGTGCAGCAGAGAGCTACAGATACTTTGGGAGACTGTCCCAGGTGGTGACTTCTTTGACTACCAGTTGCAGCTACGAGCAGTGAACATGATGAAAAGTCAGCATAATGCCTGCCAACGACAGAAGGATGCTACGTCTTCCTCACCTTTGCCACCACTCACTGCCCTCAGGCCATGGTCTCTGCGGAGGAGGCATCTTGGTGACCCTGAGGACACGGCAACCTCTCAAAGTACAAAGCTGGTGTGACCGAGATGGATATCAGCCCTGCCCCGCACACGGGCTCTGGGAAGCTTTTCTTCTTCTTTTCCCTGGTGTGAGAAAGGAGATGTCAAATGCTCTCAGAACAAGAGCTCAAAAGGAATACGGGTTTCTGGCTAGGCTCTTCCCAGACGATTTAGCTGCTATTCAGCACGGCCCACATTTTGACCACAGAAATAGCGTATTAATTCCACTGTAATGCGCTGTGTTTCCTGCTGTGGATATTGTGGATTTGCTTCATATTATAACAATTTTAACTTGCAGGCTTCAGCATTACCAGCACACATTACACACTACTCCTTCAAAGCCGTGTACTCACTGGGGAAAGCTGGTTTTATTCCCAGTTTCCCCATTCTGCCTGGCTGATGCTCCACTTTCTACCCACTCTGATTTTTTTCTGAGAATCAAATCAAAGCAATGGTGTCACTATTTTCAGACTAGGTCCAGGTGTCTATGACCCTCAGGGATTCATTTCGTTTTCTTCATAAAAGGGGCACAGGGGAAAGTGCTACTGCATGAACACCCCAGATTTGTACAGCACCTCCCCGTTCCTCATCATGGGTCTGCTTCTCAGACACACACACCAGCTCACAGCCCTAACAAGTTTCAAGTCAGATCAGTTCCACTGAACATAAAGAAATAGAGACAATACCCACCAGGTGAGAATTTGCCCAACAACTACAGAAGACGCGGTGTAGAGCGGAAAGACAAGCTGCTGGTTGCCCCTGTCAGTGGTGACCACCACTGGGCACCTTCTGCAGTAACTGGGCTTTCCTTCAGCCCTCGCCAGAACTCACCCTTCTCTCCCACCCCTGCACCAGGGGTCTGCTTTGATCTCTTTTCCTACAAACCTTCGGCTCTCAAGTCTTTTCTAACCTCATCGACGATATACTGAAACACACGTAGCTGACGGAGGCTAAATACCCACGTGGCTGCAGCTGAGTTGCCTCAAGCTCAGAAATTCTACTTTTTAGGGCATTTTGACACTTAGAAATTAGGTGGAGCTTCCTTCCCTAATTGCAATAACACACTAATTCTTTCAGGACAATCAGCAGCTGGGAAAAAAAAATATTGATTTGGGAAAATTTGGAAGCTTGGGATTTCAAAATTTAGCTTCGAATTTTCTTGAGGTGCAAAACTGCCTCAAACCTGTATCAGTTAGGAGGCAGTTTGCAGGACAAATCCAAAAGTACAATTCAGTTCTACTCAGTGCAATGTCTAATTGCTAGTAATGACCTCTATTATAACAGAGACTATTTCAGTGTTTATGTTGTATCGATGTACCACGCGCGACTACGATATAAGGAATCCAAAATTCGGAAACTCTTTTTTTTGGTAGTTTTCAAAGACAGAGGGAGAAAGTCCGCTTTCACAACAGAGCTTGTTCAAATGAATGAATAAATAAAAAGCTATATTCAAGCCTGATCTACTGTGACAGGAATCTATCAAATCTTTGCGAGAGCTCGAGCAGCTTGCTTGTATGTTGTATTCTTACACCCAGGGTACACTACTCAGCACTTGGAAGAGAAATTGGTGGCATCCAGAGGCAAATTTATGTCTTTTTGCAAAGGATTCAGCTTTATACCAGCTTTGATGCTCAGTTTTACATAGCGCAGCATCTGCCAAATGACAGCAATCTCCAAACACAGGTAAGAATCCCATTCCAAGAAAACACAGCAGTAATTTCTTCAACAGTTTTTAACAAATATGTCTTCGCTTTTCAACATATTATGAATATCACCCAGTCCATTACTCTGCATGAGCTCTACAACTTGAAAGGTCTGTCAGAGTGGAGGTACTTTAATCCATTTTCTTCCAACTCTTTTTTGATATTTGGAAAAAAAAAAATACACCGACATCTTTCTTCATATATCATATATCAGTAGTTAATTGCAGAATAACCTACTGTAGCCTAGAAAACAATATCATTATTGTTGACTGTTTCTCGAACGTTCCTTGCCCAGAACACTCCCTTGCCTGTGACAAGGCAAGCACCAAAGAACTGCAGTGATCCAGAAAGTGCTTGCCAACTCACATGAGGGCTAGAATCTCATCTTTATTATAATATTATTTTTTTCCAAAAATTATGTATGAGACAAGTCTTTTGATATTCAATAACCTGTTTACGGGAAATGACTTTACACAAAACATCAAATGAGTTGACAGCAAATTGAATTTAAAATATGATTTTTTAAAATGCTCATGAAATTCATATTGCTTTAAATATAAATTAGCAACAGTGCCAGAAGGGATGAATGTATTTCACTACTTGACTGCAGATAATTTGAATGTACAGTTTTACCTCTGTTCCCTGTATACATTGCACTTTCCTATGAAGGGGTGAAGGAGCCTTCTTAGCTGCTCTGCTGCCTGGTTCACGCGCATTTGCCAGGAACTTCGGGAGGCGTAGGGGTGAAAGGAGAAGCCTGTGGCCAAGCACAGTGCCGTGCCAGTGCCAGACCAAACCTGGCTATCCTGGATCCACAGGACCCCAAAAGAAAACCAACAACTGCACAAGATGAGGGGTATCATTTTGCTTTCCCAGCCAGCTTGTCACCTAGGTACCGAGAACATTAACTGCACTGCTGAGCATGTATGCGTCCAAATTGAAAGAGAAACTCCACCCTTATATCCTCCGATCAAGGTTCACAATGTAGTATTTTCCCTTACTTAAAGCAGTATCGTGCACCCTGGTCAAATTTCAAATCTAATAATTACATTCATCCGACATAAATTCTTCCCACACCTTTAAATGGAGTCAATATTGTTTCTTTTCTGCCCATAAGTACTCTGTGCTTTTAAAGATTTGCTGCCTCATACCCCGAAGTGAAGCTGAAGTGATGCATGCAAATTATTTTGAAAAGACTCTGTGCTCCTAAGAGGAAATACGCTCAACTTCATGATCTTACCACCATTAATAAATACATACAGGAAATAACAATAATACACATTCGATGGTTCACACTACTCTGAGAGTTGCCTTAATAATCTCGCAGATGAACAGGCTTGCATAAAATTACATCCAAAATCTCACTTAAAATTTGAATTCAACCTCTTACATGAGCAATAGCTTTCCCTTTGCTTCCTTACTTGCCAAGCACACAACCAAACGCCTCTGGACTTCCTATTTTTGCAGTGGATTCCTATTTTTGCAGTGGAAGCAAATTGTGAGGCAGCCACCGTGATCAGCCAAGCAACAGCCTGGCTGATCTCAGAACCCACATACTTGAGTCAGAGCCCTCCAAATCCCAACACCGGCACAACTCTGCGCTACCTACACGCCGGCTCTTGCTTCACCCTAGCTACAAAATATTTAAAGACATGGTAAAGTGCCACAGATGTGCAAAGTTTAAGAGTGCTTCAACAGAGAGTGACAACTAAAATAAACCTCTCTGCATAAAATCAGCTCGGTGTATTTTTCCACCCCCTATCAAATTACAGGAGCCCCAAATTATGTTAAGAGAAGCCTCGTCTAAAATCTGAGTAGCTGTATTTCACCAGCTATCAGAGATGACTCAGGATTACAAGTACTGAAATAAAATGAACATCCTGTTCCAGTTTCTTTAACTAAATTATCTCCCTCAAATAGCATCAACAAGTGACTCAGTACAATGTCATAACAAACAGTACTTTTGCTACAGCAATGTACTTGGCAAACAGCAATTCTCACAAATAGATCAATCACATTTTACTGTAGCTGCTAATCAAAAGATCTTCATTTTATCTTGAGGGGAAAAGGAAATAATGTATAATAACCAGATGGTGAGTAAACAATGTTATTTCCATAATAAGTGGGAAAACCATTTGTCTGCATTTGTCTGCACCAATGAATAATGCGTAGGACTATATTTGGCTTCGAGTTGTGACACCAACGTTATAGTGAGAACGCGTCGCGCTCTGACCTCACCGAGACCAGCAAAAGGGACATCCTCTCCTCTTCCAGGCTCTGGTTCAAACACCCCAAGTACTAATGGCAGCCGGGTGAGGGAGAAGAGGGTTTATGGCACAGCATTCGAGATCAGGATCACCTGTGCAGCGAATTAACGTCATCTCGGGGCTGCTCACAAGCTGCACCTGTACACTGTTCCAGGGTGGGGGTGAGTGCATCTCTTCCAGGTGCCCACCGCCAAGCAGTGACTTTATGGTCACCCTCGGTCACATCGCTGCTACCAAAGCCTCAATATCTCTGCACTATCGTCTGCACTCCCAGTTTCTTACATTTGGGAATCCCAGTAAAATGCAGGTCGCTGCTCAGAGCCTCTTCTTAAATAGCGCTCTTTGCTCCTCAGCAGTCGGCCAAGTTACCACACATTACGTTTTGCGTTATATTTGGAAAAAACAACCAAATGAAAACACAACCTACGCCACTACGGTATCCAATTCTTGGTAAATAATTCTGGATGAAAGGACATGCCATTTGGAGAATCCATTCGCTTCCATCAAACAAAAATCTCATTAAAAATAAGCTCCTTCTCACCTGTAGCTAACTCAATAATTAGGTGTAGCTACATTAATTAGTTATAATCCAGAGATTACACGAGATAATAGCATGGTCTAATAAGGAAAAATGATGTTTGACTTTTGAACAAGTGGGCTTGCAGCAGTTTCCTCGGAGAGGAGCGTGCTTTACAACAACTATGGATTCTAACAACACAGCAATTAATTCTTTACTGTGAGAAGCGAGTAGGAAAACAGTTCTTAGAAGCCCAGGAAACCAACCTCGCTGTTTCTTTGGCCACTCTCTTCCCAATGTTGGGTGGTTATTTCAAAGCCTGGATTTTCACCGAGGAGCGGGAGCGCAGCGAGGAGAGCGGTCTGATCTGCACCGCGTCACTATGCCCGGTCATATATACAAAATTCAAGCAATACACAAAACCTCCCATTATTTAAAAGCTCGTTTCACCCTGACAAACAAAAGCCACATGTGTACCACTTCTCCATTTGACCTGCCAGTTTTCTGCTAGATTTTTCAACATCAGAGTTTCGCCACACGAGACAGACTGCACAGCGGTCTCCCTCAAAAATTAAACGGGCAGCAGGGCGTTGGATTTCCCCTCAAAACAAACATAAAAGTACTAGCAATGAAAACTGAGCACAGATTCTGGGGAGGTTGATGCCAGGTTTGAAGGTTTTGGTGGATGGGGTTGCTTTTGTTATTCTGAGTGGTGACCTATCCTCTGCGCCAGTGGAAAGCAGATTCCACCCTTCGCCCCACAGATGTGCAACACTTATTTTTTTTTTTACATCTAAAATCATGCAGTCGTGGTTCAGCAATTCCCAGGGATAAGCATTCGGCTTTCAACCCTCTCTTTTCAACTTAAGAAACAAAGTTGTAGTCTTCCAAATAGTTTTACAGTGACTTCATATTTAACTTGCAGCCCAGCAGGTCAGAATACTTCTGGTCATCTTTAATGCACTTACTCACACGGTGCAGATACGATCATATCAAAGCAAAGACAGTATTTGCAGAAAGCTTTCTTTAAATTACACAAAAGTTAGTTGTTTTGACTCAAAACAATTATTTGTTCAAACCCTAACAAACTTCATGCTATGGAACTATCCACAGAAACACGACAAACGTACACCAAGCAATTTTAAAACACTTATTCTACAATGATACTACCAAAGTTAGGTGTTTTCTTAAGCAATTGTAGAAGGGCAGATGCATGGCAATAAATGTACTTTTATCATGTAAAATTAAACATTTTTCTGCTGAAGAGAAAAACATGCTAGACATACTATTTTTAACGTGGCTCTGTGTTGAAAGGACACAGCTGTTGTTCATTCACTCACTTACCCCACTGCTGCCGTAGTCTCCAGCAGCCTCTAACCGCAAATTCAGGCTCAGTCTTGGGAGGTTCAGCTTTTGTTTGGGACCCTTGAATGGGAACCCCCACGAGGTGGGCTCCCTGCTCCCGGTTAGCAGGCTGAAAAGCCCCTCGCTCACCCAAGGCTTCCGCAGCAAATGGACAAGCCCACTTTTCGACAGCTCAAAAGTTTCAGGCTGTCCTAGAGTGGTATTTGAAGTCCTAACTGGTGCCATCAGCCCAACGGGTTATTTCTGAGCCCTCCCCTAAGTGCCCACAGCTGGGAGAGCCCAGGAGCGGCTCCCTGCTCTGCTGAAGAGCCCTGCTCTTAATGGGTTTCTTCAACAGTTCCTTCTCTCACTGCTGATTAAAAAAAAAAAAAAAAAAAAAAAAAAAAAAAAGAGATATCAAACAGAGATTAATTACAGTAATAATTAAAAGCTGACCTTCTGGCAGTTAAGCCTGACATCTTGCCTGCTGAAAGAGCCTGTCCTGCAGGTGCAAGGGGACAGTTTTGATGCTGTAGTTCTTCTCGCTGAGTTACTCTTCACCTAATTACAGATGTGCAATTTGACTTGTTTTATAAATCACTGCCTCAAAACAATACCAAAACGACCCAAACCACTCTCATTTTCCATTTGCAAGACTCAGTGTTTTTTCAGAAAGCAGAAAAACATTTGTTTCGGTGGTAGAGGGAGAGCAGACTTCATTTTCTCCAGTACTATTCACTCCTGGCTTGCATACAGAGATACAAATCCAGATGCTGGAGATAACCAGGAGACACAACACTTACCCACTCTATATTTAATTATTTTATAGCACAGATTAGAAAAAAGATCCCTGTAAAAGGGCTTGAGCTAGCCTGGAGTTGAGAGACTGACGTCCCCGCTTCCCAGCAGAGTCCTGGTCCCCTGGACACGGTGGGGAGGAAGGACAGCCGGCGACCCAACCCACTGCCTCCTTCACCCCGGCCGCACGCTGCCTTCTCTCCACGGGGCCTCGGCCACGGTACGTACCATGCGGATAGCCAAGAGCCCTCCAACTCTCCAGCAGCAGAGCACTGCATGGTTTTCTGGACAGCAAAGAGCCACCGGCGTAAGCCACAAGTCCAGCAGCCGCTTCTCTCCCCAGCCTCCCCCTCCATCGCTTCCCTCAAAAATTGGTGTAGCAATAGGTATTTCCAAACCCAGCTGGCCTGGTGAGATGGACTCTGGGATTTGGTATTTGGAAACACAGCAGTCTTGGTTTAAGCACGTATTTTGTTATTTGTTCAGCTCTTTTCCTCCACATCTTGGCATCTCGTTGAAATGGGCTTTATTAGGCACTTATATAGTAGAGCTGTAAAAAACCCAGCTGGTTAATTCAAGAGAGTGCAGTCCTTACAGTATTCCCCTCTGGGATTTTCTTGAAGCACGCAAAAAAAAGTGAATCACTTTTTCCTACCACATCATTAGTTTTATTTCCAAATCCATTTTCTGAGGGAAAAAGTCGCAATATCCCTTTATGCATTAGGCTACAAACACTGCAGCACAAAAGGGGCAAAAGCATCTACTACGTTATGAAAAAAACCGTAACAGCAGGATTACAATCCCACTCGCAAGCCAAAGCCACGCAAACATCACCATCCCTGCCAAGAGTACATTCTACCACTAAAGTGGTTACTACTGCATGTCAACGTTAGTCCTGATCAACCACCTATCAATAGAGAACATCTACATTATACAGGTCTTAGCGGCAGCCCCCTGGCAGGGACAGTGACAGGCAGTGCAGAGAAGCTTCTACGGGGCTGGCAAGGGGGCAGATGAGTTTAGGATGGGGCAAGGTGCTGAGCCCACGAAGCTGATACAGGGCAGAAGGAGCAGAGAGACTTGAGATCTTGAAAGCCCTTGAAGGTGGCAGGGGGATGAACAGCTGAACCACTGTAGCCACAGGAGTTAGGACAAGCCACGAAGCAAGGCTGGAGGCAAAGGAAGGCAAAAATCATCTATAAGCCTATTTTCAGCTGCAGACACGAGAGCAAGGAGAATTTGAAGGAAGAAAGGGAGGTATTGCCCCATGGAAATTATGGGGCAATAGACATACGGCTCTTTTAGTGACCCTCTTTTAGTAGTATCAGGTATTGTTTAGACAGCCTGAACAGCAAACCCTTCAAAGGCCATGAAGGCAACCAACAAACCCTTATCATCCTGCCCTTGTCCCCAAAAACTGACCCGTTAAAAGGGTACTCCACAGGTCTCTCTCGGTGTCCTGCGCCCCACCTCCCAGTGCAAGGCATGACGGTGACATTCAAAAGACATCCAGTTCCACACAGGGCCGACCTGCCAGATATCAGAGATGCAGAGCTACCCCAGCAAGTCTGCAGAGTATTTACAAAGCAGTTTGCTAAATTATACAAAGGGAATAATTTGCAATGTAATGGTGTGTTTGCATTCTGAATATCTGATTTCCTGTTCAAGAAATAACCTAAACACTCCCAACCAAATGAAATGTAGACAAGACTTAAAACGTTTGAAGAAAAGCACTCATCCAGAAAATTAAGGTCAACACGGAACAGATGGTGCATCTGAAAAATGTGGCTTCAACATTTATCTTTATGTAAAATAAAAATCTTTTAGAAACCTCCGGCTGTTTGGTGACAGTCCTACTTGAAATATTGAATCTCGCACTCCACGGATAATAAAGAAGCACTAAAAAATTACTTCAAAATACTAAATCTAAATAAAGTTCTCTCAACTACTGTGCAATAAGATTTTTGTGGGCATGTAAATACATATCAATAAAAGATAGATTCAATCGCTTCTGTAACCGCTATAAATATTGCAAGTGCTCTCCCTATTTCCATAAATATGACCCACGACTCCCAAGTGAAAAGCTTTTTCATTTGCAGCAGTCAGGGAAAAAAAAAAAAAATGATCCTTTCTTCTTTATCAAAGTCTTTTGAAAGGCTGAATTGGAAGCCCAGCGCCCAGGGAGTTCCGAACGACTTGTTACCGTGATGCATGAAACGCCTTCTCCCGCCTTGGAGGACGCGCTCCATGGGACCGCAGAGGATCGCGGTTGTCCGGGAGGGCAGGCAGGGTCATACCCTCCTGGGAGGGCAGCAGGGGCTCTACCTGGGCAGGCCTGCAAATTGCTTTGGTAAACCAGAAATGAGCCGTAACAAGCAGAAATAATAAGACAGACCTGTCAAAATAGCACGTTAGAGACCAATCGGAATTAGGTTAAGGAAGCTGAGGACTGGCACGAGCAGCAGTGCGAGCGGTCGCAGGGCAAGGCGAGCGGCGGGCAGGGGCAGCAGGTCGGCCCCCTCCGCGGCTGCCAGCGAAGGCTTTCTCAGAACAGGTAAAAGAGAGGGCAGTCAGAGAAAACAGAGCTGCACAGCAGGGATCTTTCAAGTTTACCTGAAACAAGGGAAAAAAACAACCCAAAGTCAACACATCCTGGGTCCGAGTGAACCAAACATTTTTGGAGGAGGAAACGCCTGCAGTACCTAAACATGCAGTGCCAGGGAGACCTCCTCCCGTGCATCACCAATGGAGCACCCTGCTGACAGCCAGGGCCCTCTGACAGGCTCTTACTGCTCATCACAGGCTGCGCACATCACCCAAATCGCTACACACATCACCAGTAAGCTCATTCCTAAGGGGCCACCTTCATGCCTGGACTGAAGGACCCTGTGATAACAACTGCGACTCACCAGCTTTGGATGTCAAAATAGCCACGGACATAGAAGGATCTATTTGCTTGTAGCACCTCCCCCCCCCAGAATAAAAAAAAAAAAAATAAAAATTAGCCCAGTGAGAATAGACTGCTGAAGCCTATCCACAAAACCACAAGGTAATTACAGACCTACTACCAGTTTTTGTTCGACGGTCGCCAGACATCCAACAGAGCAACCATTATCAATGCACCTTTTTTCCAAAATGCATCTACTAGAAAGGCAGATTTTTGTAACTCACTCCTTCAGCTACAATGCCGATGATGTTGCACAGAAGGCTTCCGCAAATCCACTTTGTTAAAAAAAGCTATGGGACACTTATTGCAGCGATTTTCCCAAGTTGACACATCCTTCTTATTGGCTTCATGATCTTGATTTACTGATGTTTTGGGTCCTGCTTCTTCCAGAAATTACCTCTGATTCCCTGCACTACTGGGGAAAATAAGCTCAGCAGGACCATTTAGACTCACTGTCCCTAGCAATGGGCCCTGCTACCAGTAAAGCACAGCCAAAATGAAACTAGATTGCGTGTACCAGCGAAAAGCTTTCAAGAGTGGCTTTTGCACAGGGCTTTCTTGCTTCAAGGTCATCCCAGACCACATCCCAGACAGCTCTGATAAGCAACAGCACAAGAACAGCTCACCAGAGCCTTACAAACAGTAAGAGAGTAGATCGAGTTCTCTTCCCCTCCTTACCAAGGGCTTTTTTAAACTAAATTAGATCTTTCCTTGTTTCTTTTTTAAGAGAAGATTGTGTTGATTTTGTCGGTCCTGTTGCATAGCCAAGCGCTGCTGCTGCTGCTGCACGTAGAAATGCCTGTCTGCATCAGGCCTCAACTCACTATTGCTAAAAATAAAATAAGTCATATTAATTTGTTCCTCCAGCACCTGGTGTTTAAAGTTATTTCTTGGCAACTTCTGTCCTTGGCATTTAAATATTTTTCACATTCAGCTGAAGTCTGACAGCACCACTATTGGTTATCCTTCTCTGCCTCGCTAATAATTTGGTTGATGGCATGCAGGTGGGTTTCTCATAATTAAAAAACCCATTTACAAAGTTTGTATTAGGTGATCTGAAAAAATAGAGCACTCCATTCAAAGGTTAAATATAAGTAGGCTTCAGAGCTCCATGAAAATATTGCATAATTTAGAGATAAAAATAGTTTTGCTTTACTCAAGCTAGACAGGATAGGTGGATTTTTACCCCAATCAGCCTAAACCTCATCTCTCCAAGTTACATGCTCAAGTTGATTACAGAAAATTAAATTTAGTATTAATCAACCTAGGAAGGAGGAAATTACAAAAATTAAGCTGATGCATAAATCATAGAAAATAATGGTGGAAACGGCTGCAGGAGATCATTTAATGCATCCTCATGCTTGTTCCACACCAGAACGAACTCCCTGCTCCCTGTCCTCCTGACAGGTATTTGTTCAACCACATGAAATAATTTACCCACGACGCAGGTCCCAGAAGGTGCCAGAAGCCACCGGCCAGAGCCCTCCGGGACCCCGCCAGCCCTTCTGCCACAGACCTTGTCCCGGCATCCTCCAGCTCTCCTGATTTGGGGCGTCCCCCCACACCTGCCCTGGTGGGAACGCACAGCAGGACCGGACCCGAGCCGAAGCGCCAGCTCTAACAGGTCAGTTGCTAATGGCTGCGCTTGCCACCTGCCAGGATGTGTGTTTTTCCCTTTTCTGCAGAAAAAATAATTTAAAAAAAAGGCAAGCTTCACCGACAGGTCCTGCACAAGCAGTTTCTGTGCTGCAGGACCGCTCTGCCCAGCAGGCAGCTGGTGTTGCCATGTCCAGAGCTGGAGTTTCCCCCCGGACGCTCACTGGTACTGGTAACTGGTGCTGGGGTGGAAGGGACATCTTTGCCTTACCTGCCGGGGGGGCATACAGGTACCCGTGGTCCCGGCACCGTGACAGCTGGAGCTGTGCCGCCGAAGCACAAACCACTCCTTGAAGCAGCACCGGTGGGCGGCAGGAGGAAGAGGAGCGGGCAGCAGGGGAGCGGGCAGCAGGGGAGCGGGCAGCAGGGGAGCGGGGGAGCAGGCAGCAGCAGCCTTTCCCAGTTGCACCCATGAGCTCTCCACGACTGGCGCATCACTTGCAATTCTGGGCACAGAACTGCAGCACTTGGCACTTCTGGAAAAAGAGCAAACTCAAATACATAACTATAAAGAATCCGAGCTTAGGAATATGTATTCTTAAATATCTCTTGATTTAGGGGGGGGGGGGGAAAA
>VXBL01001272.1:1582839-1595083 GCA_013400195.1 Aramus guarauna
ACTACTACAGACAGCCACGCTCCTGTGGAGTCTCAGTTAATGACTTAGGAAGCCGATTTTACCTTTTATATGTCGATTTATCTAACACGTAGCAGCTAGTCAGCCTGGCAGCGATTGCTACTTTGGGTTCTCCGCTCCACAGAGCAGATCCCATCCCATTTAAACTTGTATAGCAAGCAAGCATTTAGCTCTGAAGGTACATTTACAGCACAAGAATTTTCTTTTCTAAGCTAAATCCTGATGGTTTACTCCTTCCCTAATCTTGCTCCCTAGGAAACGTACAAATCCAGACAGTCTTTATCAGCTGGGGGGGAGGGTGGGCAGTTTTAGATGAAGCTCTTATAATTGCATTGCTTTCTTCCCAAGAAAAAACAGCAGCAATTTAGAGAAATTAAAAAGCTAAATGAAGTCCTTAAGTGTTCCCCTTAGTCACTTCCAAACTTTTTTTCTAATCCCTTTGAACTCCATCCTTTGTAGTTCAGTCAACAGCTTGTTTAGGATTAATTTTTTCCATCCCAATTACAAGACGCTGTGTACATTTATACCTTATATACACACACAAACATCCATCACAGACTAGATTAAAAAAGCATAATCCTTATAAAGAACCATAACAATCTCAAACTCTATGGACTCAAGAATAAAGGAATTAGTGGCCGAAGACAGAAAGTGCATTTCCGAATGAATTCCTGAAGGGCTTTGCTGAAAACTCCCATCTCAGTTTGGAGCCCCTGGTCTGGTGTCTTCCCGTGGGAACACAACAGCTTTCTTCTGCTGTGACTTCATCGACGCCTTGTCCCCGTGAGCGGTGCCCCCTTCAGCCAGCGCCTATCTCCCCAGTTACGCGGTACCAATAAAGCACGCCAGCAAAGAGGCGGCTACGCCGGCCGGGCACGCAGCGCTGGAAGCTCCGGGTGTTTCCCTGGCCCGAAGCAACCACGTCCCCCGCACGAACCGGAGCAGGCCCGGGGACGCTGAGCGTCACCAGCAGCGGCTGAAGCACGGCGCAAGCCACCGAGGCAGGCAGAGCCCCTCCGAGCTCCCCCCGCCCAGACCTGCTGCTCCGGTGGGGGCCGCAAGCCCCCACGAAGGGCCAAGCGAACGCAGCGGCCCGCAGCAGAGGTCGTGCAGGGACCAGCACCCCCCGCACCCGGGCACAGCCCCCGGGCACACCGCCGAGCCCCTCGCTCCACCTGCGGCGCAGAGGGGACGGGGCTGCTGGAGAGCCTGCCCTTGGGGGTGCTGCAGCCCCCCCGAGCAGGTAACCCAGGCTGGGCAGGGGTCCCCTGGGATCCCCGCGCTCCCCGGCAGCATCGCACTGCCGGGGCAGGGTCTGGCTGAGGCGCAGCGATCCTTAGCTCCACCGCCATCGGTGACAGAGCTTCGCCAGAGCCGCAGAGCGAGCCACGGCCCTGTCAACCTCCTCAGTAACCTGCACCGGACTAAGGGGAAACTCCCCAAACCAACCAACTCCAGCTCAAGAGCCGTGGGGAGAAAGCAGTGCACCTCCCTGGATCCCCCCCAAATGCACTGCCAGGAGGCCATGCAAAGAACTGCTTAGCTCGAGGGCTAAGCATAAACAGTACGTCTGAAAGGGCACATCCACGGGCATTTCAGAGAAGCAGGGGAACAACCTGGCAGCTGAGAACGCACGGGCCACAA
Source organism: Aramus guarauna (assembly GCA_013400195.1). Taxonomy (NCBI): domain Eukaryota; kingdom Metazoa; phylum Chordata; class Aves; order Gruiformes; family Aramidae; genus Aramus; species Aramus guarauna. The sequence continues at coordinate 1,584,502 of VXBL01001272.1, forward strand.
AGCAGCCCGGGAAACATCCCCAGAAACACTCAAACCACCATGACTTTTACTGATTCCTATCCTAACAAAGCACTTTGGGAACTGCTGATGAAAACTGCCTATAAGAACAGGAAAGGATCCTTTATTTTGGGGGTACGGACTTGAGTTGCAGAGGACAACCACAGCACAGCCAGGTCTTTAGCAAAACACAACCATTAACCCCTATGAAAAACTTAAGGCCCCAACAGGCTGCAGGGAACAGCATTTTTCTACCGAAGGCTTCCCTGGGTCCAGAGAAACGCACGCACAACCAGGCCGTGGCTGATATCCCTGCTGCCATCCGTACAGACAGCACTGGCCGCGGGACCGACACGTCCTGCAGCCCGCCGCAGCCTGGCACAAGCAGCACCAGCTGCAGACAGCCCCGCTGGAACTCATGAGATGCTGAGGAGCAGCGTTACTGGAGCACACAGGACTGCAGCTTGCCCCGTTCAAGTTAAGGTCAAAGCTAATTAAATGAGTTGTGAAAGCAGTGATTATATATCACACGCCTTGATCCAGCATCTCTATTTGCTCTTACAGCACCATCCCATTCTCGCCACGGACGTGGAGCACGTGACTCCACCACACACCCCAGGTTAGGGCAGTGCTTCACAGTACAGGGCTGCTTTTTCACTTTTGGGATCAAGGTGCAGGATTCAGGCTGAGGACAGAGGGAACACATGGAAGGCCACAGCAGACACGCAGCAAAACAACATGTCACTTTGCTGCAGCCTGCCATCAGTCCCCGGGCTAGGGAGGGGAGATGAGTGGGGTGGGGGGTGATGAGAGCTGCACATCTTGTGACGTGGTGTATTGGGATTACTCAACTGCACGTCAGCACTGTGCAGCTGTGTCCGGAGACGTGAACACATTCCAGAGGTTTTTTCCCTTTGGCAGTCTATTATCTAGAATGAGAGTACCCTAGCAGCAGCCTCACCTTTACATCTTGGGAAGACACCTGTAAAGTGACTCCCTAATGACCTAACCACTGGGTGCCCTGAACTGCCTTATAGTGTCAGAGTAATTCATGGCAACTGCTTGTTTACACAGAGACACGCAGCTCTGTCTCGCCGTGCACGGAGGTGGTACGATCCAAACAGACGTAAGGCAGGCTCCCAGATTCCGCTGCAAGCTGAGAACTCACTATCTTGACACTGATACTCTGAGGGAAACAAGTTTCTTGTCTTAGGTTCACTGGAAGATCAGAAGACCTTGAAAAGTTACTATGATTATATTTACTTTAAGTCCATGTGACTTTTCAGGGCACAGGTTTCCCCTGCAAAGAAGTAAAAATTTATTAATAAAGTGAGTTTCACATAAGAAAGAGGGAGGCAGGAACGCTACTAACCTTGACAACATGAAGACCAGCCTCTTGCTTTTTTCCTCCCAACTGCAAATCAATCATCCACTTGACAGCAAACTTTTATTCTTAAGCCACTTAGCAGTAATCAGCTCACTTTTTATTTGGAACGTGTGAACAAGTAGTCTGTTTATTAGCTTAAGAAAAGCTCAAATGCATAGAGCTACAAACATCAGGCACCTCAGCACACACTAACACAGCACTCCTCCCATTTCAGCCTTCTTGAGGCTGTACGTAAGACCGCCAGGATTTGAGATCCATGCTGGAGATACCCCAGTGAGGATGAAGTGCCCACCATCCCACCACGTACAATGTTCACTCGCTACCTTTACAGTTACTACTATAAACCACGCCTCTCACCGTACTTACATCTCATTTACCTCTGGAACACATCGTACATACTTCACATTTAGAAGTCCTCTCGGCTTCCTTCTCCCAAGCACAGCAAATGTCTTAATGCAACACTGCAGAAGAGGCTGTCCATGCATCTAACTACACATGACTTATTTAAATAAGTAAGCAATTTGAAGTCCCTGAGTTACACACCACCTCCTTACGCCATTTCCCCAGAAGCCACTGCATGCTTTCTGGTTTACCACTTAGCACTGCTCTTCTGTAACAGCAACCGTGGGTGATCTCAGGAGGCGTGCCACCCTCTTGTGTCCAAAACAAGTTTCGGTAGTCCCACCTTGAAGCAGGTATCAGGACAGCACTAGACCGGACCAGAGGCAAACAGCCCTCAGGCGGATGGGCGCACACGTCTCTCTAAACCTCCCTTCAGAAGTTTGTTCTTGCTGCTGCTTGCGTTTAAAAGAAAGTTCAGTATTTCAGACTAAGCAAGGAACCTTTGCCAATTAGAAGCAATTTTCAACAAATCATCATGATAGAGTACCAAAAGCAGAAGTATCAAATGTAAATAACTTGTAAACATTACTGACATAGGAGTAGATTCAATTAACACAAATGACCACAGAGACAACTCGCAATTCAGCAATAGCCTTTTGTCATCAAGTCTTTATGGCTTGACAGAAAGAATGTTAGATTTGGTTCTGAAATTGTTAGTGCAATTTTTTTTTATTTGAGAGGTCAGCTATAAGAAGAGTTAAACAGACAAATCCAGTATGACACCTCAGCTTCCAAGTTGTTTTTGAACCTGATCTGAAATATGGCACTGGACTCTTATCTAGAGTCAAGGCATTTGTGATCTCAGAAATAAAACCACAGCTGTTTTCCCCCGGGAGATGGGGGGCAGGGAAGTAAGTTTTGTAAGGGATAATTCATATTTCATATAAAACAGAAGGAGGAAAGCTTAGCAGCTTAACAGCATCAGAACTGCAGCTGTATGCTTGGCCAGTACCTCTGCAATCCACACATACAGCTTCATCTAATACATAATTAATTTGGAAAAGTGAATGAGGGAAGGAGAAGTAGGCAGCCTCATTGAAGAGATAGGTAATGCAGCATTTGAACAGTTCTTTCCTGGGCATTCAGACTCCTGCAAAGTAACCTTGGGCATTTACACCAGGAGTGGCTACAAAGAGCATATTCTCCAATGCTGTCTGAATTTAGATCCTCCTCTCCTGCCATTTCATGCAAAGCAAGAACGAATATCCAAGCTTCTATCCAAAGCAAAAATCAGTGTCACTTTCCTTGACAGTGATAATGGTGTTTATGGTAATTTTTCTTTTAAATAGTATACACTTTTTTTGGAATCAGAAGTCAAGCTTCAAGACACTCACTGTGTCTTCAACTTTCATCCGAGTTATCCATTCTCTGATTTGAGACACACCACTAGGTGCTGGCACCACCGTTTCCTTATACTTACTGCTTTTACAAGCTATATTCATTCCAAGGACACCTAGCTCACTAGAGCATCCTTGCTCTTCCCCCTCATTTCTCTTCCAATATGAAGAACTCCCATTAACCCTAACAGAAGTCAACACATCCGTGCACAGGACATAATAGACCTTTTAAGGCTATATGGCTGACCAACAGAAACAGGAAAATACATACATGTAACTGAAATTTTCTTCCATTTAGCAAAGGGTACCAAGATTTAATTGAGACTCTTCAACCCGTTACCCTTACTTTCACATATCCACCTTCTCCCCTTACCCCGTTAATTTATGGGGAAGACTCACCGTGCTTCCCTAAGCAAAACAAGGAATAGATCACATCAAGTTCGCTCCATAGACCAAAAGGTAAAAAAACAACAATAAAGGACAAACTGGTTCACAGTTAACTATAAATAAAAGTGCAATAAGTGTTCAAGTAGAGTGTAGAGTTTAAGCAAGCTGTACAACCACATTTGGCATAGTCATCTTTTAAAGGCTCTGCGTGGGTCCCTCCCATTACTGACAGCAGGAGGAAGAGGCTGAACACTATTAGCTGGTGATGGATTTACAGGTCCTCGTCCATTGCCTCTCCCACTACCTGCATAAGCATGGCCGTGATTATATGTAAATGGAAATCCACTTGATTCAGGTCCAGTTTGTAAACCATTTCCTAAAAAGACAGAAAAAAGGTTATCACACATTCCACTGACTGAAATCACAGCTCCCTTACACAAGTTTAGCAACAGGGAACACAAGGAGTTTGCAGCAACCGGCAAACCCCCAGCACCAGAAGGAAGAGGTAAAGCCCCTCCGGCCCTGCAAGACCCCAAACCACACCTTACCTTCCCCCTCCCCAAACTACCTCCCCTTCATCCCTACCCCCCACTCTCAACTGAAGCAAGAGTTGCACGCTGATTCTCTGCATAAGAGAGAGACTGGAGTCTCAGGAAACTAGACTGGTGCTTTCAGGAACACACGCTGTCTTGTAGGTCACACACCAAGACGTTCCAGAGAGACAGCAGGGCAGCAGAAGTCAAGGAGAATAAACAAAAGCAGGCTACACAAAGCCCCTTGCGTCATTCCCCTCTACCAGGCACACAGAAATAGAAAGCTGCCTTGTGAAACCCAGTCACAGAAGCAACTCTGCTAGCATCAAGTTCTCATGAACTTGAGCCTCCTGTCATTGTTCATGTTTTGCTGGTAGGAAGAGGGACAGAGCTGCAAAGGCAGAATGATGACAGGAAGCATGGGGAGAGAAGGAAGAGACAATAGGAAATCATTGCATTTAAAAACTGCACAAGAAGCGGGAAGAGAACAAAGTTTCAGAAGGAACGCACAAGGTCAGTGAAAACAAAGCTGTCCACCACCCAAAGCAGGGACACCAAGGAGGTGCCTGCACACTAATTGGATGAAAGCTACTCGCCTCACCCCGGCACTGGGGAAAGACTGGCCTGCAAGCACTGCCATTCTTTGCTCAGAAGCATTTATTTTCAAAGGAACAGAAAGGGCTCATAGAGAAGTAAAATAAGAGAAATTAAAATCATGTTGCTAAAGAGGAAGCAGACAGTCACTGAACTGGAGCAACACAGAGCTTTTTAACAGCAGGTTATGGATCAGTTTGCTGTCATCCACCAGCAGAGCTCAGCTACACAACACCAGGTATTGAGTCCGGGCATCATTAGGCAGGCTAAAACTAAGGTTCCCTCTCAGCTTACACCCACTCCTGTCTTTGAAGCATTTTCTTACTTAAGCTTCAGTGTTTAAATACATCACAAAATGATCCAGCCAGGTCAAATATTGAAATTCTGATTATTACTACTTCTGTTTTGGGGAGCTAATTTGGCAGGAAAGCCATGGGGACTGGCAAGATTAAAGTAATTTTTAAAGCCAAGGTCTTGGGCGGTTTAAAAAACCCAGAATTTCAAGTGCTGCAAAAACTCTTTGAAAGTATCAAAACAATTTAGGATTAGTCAAGTTCCTTTACATGATACAGGCACCTTCAATATTCTGACCTCTTCCTCCTCTAGGGAGCAAACCCCGAAACCATTATTCAGGAAATGTTCATGCTTATGTGCTTGCAGGTTCAGGCCCCACAGTATCCTTCTGCCCCAGAGTGGAGAACCCTTAGCAAGATAAATTTCTTTTTACTCCCATTAAGTGTTTCTCAACCTTTCACTTTCACAAAATGAAAAAACTTACCCAGTGGCCCAAAAGTACAAGAACCCATATTACTTGATGCAGAACTATTATTCTGTTCACCCTGTGCCTTCAGAGAAATGTAAAAAAAAAAAGGAAGAAAGAATACATGAATCAGAGAGAAATTTCACATTTTTACAGAAAGGGGATGATTTTTTTTCCTGTACTCTTATAGTGGCTCCACATGGAATTTATCTGCTACTCTAATTATTGGCTCATTTTTATCTATATATCACTTCAAGTCAATTTTTTCCAGAAGAGTCACATCTGATCACAGGCTAGCATGAAGCATTCAGAACAAAGAGCACTTTATGCCAGAAGCCTCAGACAAGTTTAACATACCAGTTTGTTCTGCCCGATGTGTTCCGAGTTGGGCTCACTGAAGTTTGGCACTTCTGAGTATACCATGCAGAACCTGAGGAGAAATCAGGATTATGAGGAAGTTCTAAAGCCATTTTTTAAGAGAGTTCTCAATGCCACAACTCGAAGAGCGTACGTTCGTGACATCTCACCACCTAGAAGTAACTAATCCAGACCCCACTGTTCAGAAAGTATCTATAGGTATTATAAGGCTCTTTGATTTCTTTATAAGCTTGTGGTGAAGCTGTCACATCTCCCTGGTGAGGCTGTTCCAGTCAAGCAGAGGCAAGTACACATTTGCTCTAGGAGGTAAAATGGCCTAAAGAAAACAAAAGGTGATGAAAGGGCTCCCTTTGCCTCTCTTCCAGCTGCACAATCTTGTCCAGCACCCACTCACAAGGTCACCTGAGGCACAGAGTCACCCAGCCTGCTCCCAGACCCTGATTGCGTTAGATCTCTAGGGAAAACTTAAACACTCCCCTACACTCCCATGCTATGGGGTGCCCCATTAACACAACAGCACAGAGGAGTGAGTCCAAAACAGGGAATGAAATTCAAAGCATCCTTTTCCACTCAAGGGCACTACAGAAGAATAGGCCCACCAACTTGCCACATGGAAATTATGGCAGAGGGCAACAACGATTTGGATCATTACACAGCTTGGGCTGGGTAAGCAGAAGTGGAGCTCCCATCTCCTGCTGGGAGTCAACCCGGATGAGAACTCGCCTCACTCCAGCCTGCTGGAGAGTAAGCCCACTGGATGACACTTCTGAGGGGATGGCACTACACCAAAGAAAATCTACAGGTCATCCCTCACAAAATCCAGCCGGACACTTCTGACCACGCAGAAGAGAGGTGGCCGCCCCACAGCCCCACTTCCCTGATGACTACAAGGTCTCCCGCTGCACTTTGTGCAACAGCACAAGTACTCTTCTGGTTAGAAAATGGTGCTATTTCTCCTGCTGCTTCACAAGTATGTTTGTTCTTAGTCAGGAGGAGTCACCGCCTCACTTTGTGGGCAGTTTAAAGAAGGTTTAATGAGGCTTGTTTCTGTTTAGATATGATTCACTGGAGTTACCTTTGTCTTCCTTCTTTGCACTGCCTGTGTCTCAAGCATGATACACACAAAATAAAGTGGTTATTCAAGCTGAGGCCTACGTAAGCAATGCAGATTAAGTCCTTTGTCATTAATGCAATTTTCCCCCTCTAGGTAAAGCCCAGACCTGTGCCATGACGGAGGCCAATTTTCCTCAATATACCTGGAATCCAGAGGGGGTCAGAGCTCATTACCACAACAGCACGCAGAAACTCACACCACAGCTGCCTGCACTGTACCTATCCATGACCAATCAACACCCTTTCGCTGCCCTAGAGCTTCCATTTACCAAGAGCCACCACGTCTCATACTTACCATAATGCTCTGCCGAGAAAAGGACAACACACCGCAAGTACAAACACGCAATACTTACTCCCCAATTTTATGCAGCTCGCCTCCTCGTCCCGTGTAAAGTGTCAGGCATCCTTTCCACAGAGATGCGTACCTGGCCAAAGAGAGGAGAAGCAAAGCAGGCTCTTAGTGAATGAGAAATACTACTGTTGAAAAAAGAAAGTAGACGCATACTATCTTCCAAGAGTGAACAAGTATTATGTATCAGCATGAATGGACTAAAACAATTCCCAGGGACCCCAGCTTCAATGAACTAAGAGTTTATAGATCCCCATGTTTTACTTCAAGCAAAAGGCACTGGAAGCTCAGTTGACTCCTTTGGCAATTCCAGGAAAGCGGCCAATTATTCTGGGATTGGGTGCTTTTTCCTTGGCTGGAATGGCAAGGCATTTTGCCAAAAGCCATATCTGTCTTACCATTCAGTGACAACTCTCAGTTCTGCTTTCAGGGGGAGCCAGGAAGAATTACCATTCCTCACTGGAGAATACAGATACTGCTACTGAACATGTATAATAGGAAGTGCTTGCTTTTTTTAGTATGGGTCCTTAACAGATTTTTTTTTTTTAAAGGCACAAGCTTGACCATCATATTCCAAGTGACATATAGAAATGCAATGAAGTCATTTTTGATTGCAGAAACATTCACTTACAAGACAGCATGAGTGCACTCTAGTCTTTGTAGTGGCACTTGACTTTAAGCATTGGAATTTGAGTTATGCAAAACCTTCTGTATAATTGTTCCTTTCAGCAAGGGGCATCGTGTATGCAAAGACAATGAAAATGCAGACCAGAAACCCAGGTACAGTGTGAGGGTGTTAACAGGAACATGGGCGTCTTCTAGCAAAGGAATAGGGAGCCCCAGCAACTGCACTCTCAGGAGTCACAGATAACCTGGACAAGTCACCACTTCCTTATGCTCTGGGTCTATCTCTGGAACATAGATAACAAACCTTCCTCTTGCCCTTTGCCTTATCTGCCGAGACTGGGAGCCATCCAGCCACCCACAGGGCCTCGAACAGAGGCACCAGGGAGGAGTCAGGTCAGCAGAACAGGACCATAATGCCAGCACAGCGCTAGCCACCTCCGTACTTCAGCACGAGCAGTACAGCACAATACCTACAGCTATGGTGCCAGCCTCGGGAATCTTCCATCCAGAGGCAGGACTCATGCTCTTCACTTCCTAAAGCTACCTGTCACTTTAAAGATCCCCCTCTATGCTTAACCTTTAATAACCAGCTAGCTGGACAGTCTTGTGGCAGAGCACAAAGGAAAAGAGCTACCCAATAATAAATGTACGTGAAACATACATTTGTTGGGACAAGACTCAGCAAATCATGGGACTGATAACCTCCAGCACAAAGTTATTCCACATATGCAAGCATTGGTTTTTGTCTCAGAAAGAGCTTGCCATAAAGCACTAAACTCCAGAATGAACTTCAAATTTAGAAATATTAACTGCAACAGCTTCCTGTAAACAAGTTAATCAGCCACTGACAAAAATCAGCAACAGTGTCTGCTTCTGCAGAGAATTGCATCTACAGCTTGAAATTCAGCAGAAAAACACATGTTTACATGTGGGGCCTGGCTAAGCTTTTCTGCTTGTAATGGTGAACATCCCACACAAAGTCAGATTAGCCTGCTGAGCTGAAATTTACCTGCCTTGCAAGGGCAACATCGCACACTGACATTAATCCTATTTGGGTTAGGTATGAAATTGGGTTTGGAGAACCTTGTATGCCAGCATGAGGGCATTTTTCTTAAGATGAGATGCAAACCAGAATGTATTTAGCTTTTTCCATTTCACTCACTACACAGTCCTACGATTCATGTCAATGAAGGCTTGACTTATCCACCCACCAGGAATAACGATGTCAGCTCACAGACTTAATTCATACAAGCCAAACTCACTTTTTGACACGAAGGGATGCAATGACCCTCTCATTTGTTGCCCTGAAACACCAGAGCGACTACAGTAAGCTCTAGTAACAGTGCTGGACAGTACCGCTATTAATTTCTTTCACTGGGATCTACGTGGAGGGCTTTGTGCTGGCCCGGAGCTCCGGTTCAGTTCCACCCATGTCAGCGCTCCGCGTGCTCTCCACGCAAGCAGGCTTCCCCAGAAGCACCTCTGCTGAGGAGTCAGCCTATTTCCTGTCAGAGGACATTTGCATAGGAGGAAGCAGCTGTAGCTTTGGTGGCAAGGTCATCCAATTTCAGTCCAAAACCAAGAATTACGTTCAAATGAACAACTTAAGAGCAGCTCAGTTAGCAGCTCCACTGAGCAACCTTTTACCTACTTTTTCATAAAAGCAAATTAAAAGAGCCTTACGTACGCTGTAGTTCCACCATCTCCTGGAGCGCTGCAGGCCAAAGGATCAGCGTAATGCATTTCTAAGTGTAACCTAACTGGCATGAAGAACTGGAATGAAAGTGACGATCACTTTGCTACTGACAATTTAAGTGACACGGGATAGGATTTTCAGATTGCATCTAGTATTCTCTCACAGCTAACAAGTTTAAGTTTGTTGTTTGGGGTTTTTTTTTCCCCAATTAAACCAGCTGTGCAATGAATTAATTGCACCTAACCAAACACGCTCTACGGTGTAGCCCTAGCATGACTTTTTACAGTGAAACTGAGAAGGTTCTCCTCCTCTGCCTGTCATTTCTGTTAAACCCACCGCAATGAAAAGCAACTTTTCTGCACGAGAGACATTAATCACTCCCTCCTTCCATTAAGGAGCTGACTGCTAGAGTAAAGAATTAGCCGTAAAAATAACAACATGCTTTTGATTTCCCTGCTTGATTTACAGACCAGGACTGACTGTTGCAGTCCCCCCCCTCCCCTAAAATGAGTATTTTCCTAAGGAGCTTTTTTAAAGCCAAACCACCGCCTCCTCATTAAAAATACAAGCCCCTCCTAGCCCCTTACTAGACCGCAGGCTCTCGCTAGGCATGTTCGGGAGGGAAACGGTGGGTTTAATTTGGCAAGTGGTCGCAGGGTGCTGCCTGGGAAACAGGGCGCCAGTCCAAGAGGGGGGCGAGCTGTGTCCTCCGTGCCTCTGGAAGGCGGCCGAGCCTGCTCCGCTCGCAGCCCCGCTCCTCCGCCTCCGTGACAAAGGGCTCCCCCCGAGCCGGCGCTGTCCCGCAGCGGGGCGCTGGGCCGGGGAGCGGGGCGGCGGGCCCGGCCCCATACGCACCCTTTGGTCAGGCGGATGATGTCCCCCGGCTGGATGAGGCCGCCGATCTCGTCCCACACGGAGATGGTGATGCTGCCCGTCTTGTCCGCCACTTTGCAGGACCTCACCTCGTGCCCGTCCTTCGTCTTGGTGACTCGCCCTGCGGGGAGAAGCGCGGCTCAGGGCGG
>VXBL01001272.1:1595096-1649368 GCA_013400195.1 Aramus guarauna
CCCCCCCCCGCCCTCCCGCTCCCGCCGGCACTAAGGAGCACATGTGCGCTGCGCTCCCTTTTATACCAATCGGGCGGGCCCACCCCGGGCGCCGGGCGGGGGGGTCGGTACCGAATGGAACCGTCCGGGGCACGCGGAGCGCCGGGACTGGGCGACAGGCGGGCGCGAGCCGCTGCCGCGCGCTGATTGGGCCGCGCCGCGGCCATCTTCTCCTTCTCGGGACAGTGCCGGGATAGACGGCGCTGCCGGCCGGCCGGGCGGGTGGGGCTGTGCCCGGGCTGTGCCGAGACGGGCCCGGCCCGGCCCTGCCCTGCCCTGCCGGGGCTGTTGCACCGCGTACCCGTGCTCGGATCACTCACATCTCCCTCCAGAAAAAGCCCTGCAGCGCCCCGATGCGCGGCCGGCAGATCAGAGGGGAGTTAGGAAGTGATTCACCTCCTTCCGGCGCCATTTTAAGGCCCGGTCGTAACACCGAGAGGGGTCTTGTCATAGAGGTTTCCTGTCGGGCGATTCCGCGGTAGTTCCAGCCTCCTTCACCGAGAAAAATAACACACGTTTAGGAGAACTACGCGTCCGTTGGGACGTTAGCTAGTGGAGGTGTTGTCAGAGAAGCCTGATGGTGCCGCAGAACAGAAATGGCCGATGGGGCTGAAGGGAGGAGCAGGAGGGCCGCGGTGCTGTGTGGCACCCCGTGGTTTTACAGGGCTGCGCCACATCATCGTGCTCCTGGAATCAAATGTTCAGTGGATGTAGGGAAAGTCTAGGGTTACGCGGTACCGTGCTTTGAACTTTGCAAAAAACGAGCCTAAATCCTGTTGAGCACTGAAGAGGCCATCAAAGCACCCTGAACTCTGCTGGGAGCCACACGCAGGGAAACTGCTCTGAGCTTGGCTACAGGCTGGGTCCAACATTGGGGGGCGGGGGGCAGCTTCTCCAAGGGGAAAGCCACCAGAGTGGTGGACCCCCAACAAGCCCCCTCAGCCTTGCGGCGTGCTTGGCTGGAGGGTTCTGAGGAAATGGCTCCCTGCCATAGAACAGCGCACAGACCTGAAGGTGGTTCTGCAATGCAGCTCTCCCTCTTAGGAAAGGTGGCAGAACAGTGTATGGGCGCTTTGCTTCTTTTCAGAGCCAGACTTAGCAGGCTGGGCTTTCCCCTTCTATTTCTGTAAGCAGAAATCCATAGATGACAGCAGTTGTGAAATGCTTGGCCACACGTTCTGCCACACTGGAGCTCTGATCCAGCAAATGTTGTGCAATGCTTATCTGTAGGCAATGGAGCAGCCCCGCTGGGTGCAACTCGGTGCTTGGAATAAAATGTGATGCTTGCAAGAATCGGAGAGGAAGGCAACATGAGCCACAGGAGAATTTGCTTAAAGACCCAAGAGCTTAATCCACTTCTGTCCCAAATCCGTCAGTCAGTGCAGATGGGGGGGATGACAGACTCCCTCAGTGGCCTCTCTCCTGACTGGCTTTATAATCTGGTAACGCTAAAAACCGTCAGAGTGATCAACGGTATGTCAGTACGTGAATGGTGCTATTTTAGTCACTTGGAAAGAGTTCAAACCAAACTCCAGGAATAACAGTGTCCCTGGCAAAGGTTGGACAATAATACTTTTATCCATAGAACTGGTAAAATGTTTCCATACAGATAGGGTTTTTCTGCCTTCCTCTCCGCCTTTTGTCTGCCCCATCTATTTAGATCCCTTGGGAAGGAATCGTCTTGTATCCTGTGTTTTCAGCCCCAAGCACAGTAGGAGCCTGTCCTGGATCACTCACTGGGCCCTCCCAAAACCAAACATGACTCTGGGTACTAGAATGGCTGGGACAGGACAGCCAAAGGTCCCGTGCTGCTCTGCCTCATGGGAAAACTTCCACAACCAGTCCCAGCTCTTGCTTTGTGACTTACTAGGAGAGAAAAAAAAAAAGAGAAGGTGGGTCATACAGCAAATCTCATTGGAGAGTTGAGGAGACTCCTTAATTTTGCAAGAAAAACAGTTAAAAGAATACTCACCTGCCAAGTCTTGGGCAGAGAGGAAGTTGCAAGGGTGGTTAGCTCAAAAGCAGAAAATACTAAAAAACACTTCGCCCAGGACACACTTCTGGTTCTGCGTCACGGGTAACATAGTTTCAAGTGAACATCTGTCCAGGAAGACAAGTGTCAGTGTCACACAGCGGCTGGGAGAGGTGCAAAGGACGCCAGATCTGTGCTGCCAAGCCACCTTGCTGCTGTAGTCCGTGTACTCGCAAATAGGCAGTCAAGCTACCTTTGGGCCAGTGAGTGCGACCACTTCTCTGCATCGCATCGCGCCCAGGCTGCCTGGTGCTCATCGGCCAGCGCAGAGACCCCAGGCCTGCAGAGCAGGGAGTGCAGTGACCAGCAGCGAGCGCAGAAGGAGGTGGATTTATTTTATACGAAGGTCAGGTTTAAAGCTGGCAGGAAGAGGTTTAAACTTGAAATGACAATACAGCAGGCCCAAGCAATCTAGGAGAGTTCAAAAGCACACTGCCAACAGCTGCCTGGCACAGGTGATGGAGGAGCTAACAAGGAAGGGTGCTCTCCTGGACCTTACGCTTACAGACAAGGAAGAACTGGTTGGGGACACGAAGGCAGAGTCAGCATTGGCTGCAGTGACCGTGAGATGGTGGGGTTCAGGATCCTGAGAGGGGAGAGTAAGGCAAAAGGCAGGACCACAACTCTGATTTTGAAGAGTGGACTCCTCAGAGATCTGCTTGAGATACGGTCCTGGAGAGGATATGGGTCCAGAAGAGGTGGCTGGCTTTCAGAGATCACCTCCTCTAAGCTGAGGGAAGGTCCATCCCAACAAGGAAGGAATGAAGCACAGGCAGCAGGAGAAAGGCAGACTCTTCTCAGTAGTGCTTACTGACAGGACAAGAGGCGCAAATTGAAACACCTCAGATTCCATCTGAACCCAAGAAAACTTTTTATGTATTTATTTATTTTAATTTTTATTGTGAAGGTGCTCAAAAACTGGAGCGGGTTGCCCTGAGATGTTGTGGAGTCTCCATCTATGGAGAAACTCAAAACCCAACTGGACACCATCCTTGGCAACCTGCTTTAGCTCACCCTGCTTGATGGAGGTTGGACTAGATGGTCACAAGAGGTCCCAGCCAACTTTAATGACGCTGTGAAATATTTCCTATCTGTCTTCTCAAATGTAAAAAGAGACACGGCTCCAGAAAGCTTGATTGCATGGAGGAGGAAGGCAAGGTTGCAAACTCCCTCTGTATCTGTAAGAGGTTGGGACTGTGCTGGGAAGACAGAGCTGGTCATCTTCTATGTTATCATCAGGGACATACATGTTCCTTCCAGGTTTGTTTTAAGGCAGTGGGTACAGTGCCTGTTCCACCACTGATGAACAATTTTGCTCTGTTTGTTTCACAAAAAGACACTTCAAATCCTGCTCATACTTTTTTAATCCTCATTCCAATTGCCACCCCCTCAGAGTGCCCTTGGTATTACCCAGCAGTGACTGAAAGATTCCCATTTGCTGTGAAGGTATCCTGCAAAGCAAAACAGTTTTTCCTGCCCTGCTTCTTTATAATGTATAAAGAAACTAGAAGAATGATTAACTTATTTTGTTTCCTAGCATCTTCTTTCTTGCTTCTTTTTTAACCTCAGAACCATAAGGCTATCAAGTCGCAGCTGTGGGCGATGGAAGCACCAGCTTTCTAACCTCGTTGCTGGAGGTGTAGTCAGTCTTCTGCAAACAGGAGGAGCACAGAGTGCTTTGATGCAGGTGTATCTTCAGCCACAAGAGCTTCCAGAAGACTTGCAAATACCCTGTAACAACGGGTAGGCCTCAAAAGAAGTCCGGAAGCCATGACAGCCATGTGCAATGGAGAGAGAAGAGAGATGCATTGTCAGTATCTAGGGTTCCTGCAATAACCTGGCCTTAAAAAAATGCTCATGAGCACTGACTGCATGAGTGGGTCACAGCAAGAGACAGCACCAAAACTTTGCTCATGCAGTTCAGAGGAGGAGCAGGGAGTGCGTTGAATAAACTGTGGGACTGCAGCCAAAGCAGGAGCCTTTCCATCACTGAGGGAGTCGAATGTCTGTGTGCCACTCAGTCAGTGTCTTACCACACAAGCCAAATTTAGCCCACAATGAGTGTCTACAGCAGGGGTTCCACTGGTGAAGTTAAATCTGTTTCCAAGCTCATGTGCTTGCTGCAGAACATTATTCTTCCGTGTGCAAGAAATGTGTTTGTAGGCTAGGACTCGCAGGGAGGTTTCAGTCCAAAACATAATCAGGGTCGAGTTGTTGAGTGTTCTCAGCAGTCACAAGTCTGGCAAAAATCCCATGTATCTCAGCAGGGGGGGATTTCACCCTCTGGCTTCAATGGACATTGGTTCAAACTCCCTCTTTTCTTTCAGTTGCTCAGTATTCAGTGCTATTGGAGTCCCAGAGTAGATCTTCCTGCAAGAAATCTGCCAGCAAGAGCTAATGTTTAATATTTTATTGTACACAGAGATTAAAAATGTACAGAAGCCCCCAAACGCCACCTTTAACCAATTCTTACCAGGCCATTACCATACGTCTGACAAGCTCTTAAATTAAGCTACAGGTTCGGTCAGCTGTTTTTTAACACCGATGACACTTCAGTGCCCATTTAACAAGCTGGCAGCCAGTCTGGCATTCTGGAGACCCCAGAAAACAGTGGTTTGGTGCCTTCAGCACTTTCTGAACACACCATAGTCTGCTATTGGTGTCAGGATTTCCCCAAGGAAATACAAATGACTCCAGAGCAAGCCACACAGGCTTGAGAGGAACCTCAGCCCAGAAGTCGGTGGGATGGACGCGGTGGGGAATCCCCACTCTGTTGCGGTCTGGGGTAGTTTCATGCATCTAGTCCTGCTCCTGACTCAGGAGCACAGATCCGAGCTGCCACATACCCGCATGATGCCTGAGGCCAGCAGGACTGCCAGGTGTCTGACACCGGGATTTCAGACGGCTTGGTCTGCCTACCTAGCTGTTAGCTTAGCAAGCTGACTGCAAGACGCAGTACTAGGGCACAGTAATGCACCACCAAACAAACAAACAAACAAATGAAAAACCCACCTAATTGCAAAGTACACGTTCTGAATTTGCAGCATTCTTTCAAAGGAGCCGTGTGCTTGTCCTGCAGCACTAACATAGCCTTTTCTTCCCAGGCTCCATACATTTTAGCAGATGTTTTCATCAGAGGACTCAGTCCTGCAAGGCATTTACGGAACTTCTTTACTGCCCTCATTCAATTAATCCCACAGTCATCAATAGGATGACTTACATGAAATCCCTGGTGTGGAACAATTCTAGGGCAACTCTCCTGCTCGGCTGTGGATCTGGGCTTGGACCAGAGGAATTTGGCTGTAAATTTGCCCCATACAGGTGGAGAGCATAGGAGCGAGTGCCTCCTCAGCTTTTCAGTTAGACATCCAAAGGACTATGCACAACAAGTCACAAAGATTTGTGGGCTTAAAGCCCACTAACATTCGCAATTGCTGTTATTTGGGGTCTCCAGCGAGCGCTATAGCAAAAACCAGACCTCACAGCCTTGCTCCTTCATCAGGCTGGACTTTACTGAAAAGGTTTAACAAGTGCAGATGGGGGATTAGCACTTTCCCACTGCGTCTATGCCAGAATAACCCCCGCTCTGCTCACAAGGACACCAGTCACAGTTGCCTAAACCAGCTCAGTAACTCCTGTTTACACAGGGGAAATAGATACCAGCTTTACACCAACAAAATCATGGCGTGATCCCTTCAGCTAGTCCCGCTGCCATGGATGGTTGGCTGATAGAAGAGACAAACGCTTCAAGTCAGAGGAAGAAGGCAGTTCTGGTGGAGCAGAGAGCGCTGCACACCCCTCTGCGCCTTCCCAGAGCGAGCCGAGTCACTTGTTTCACACACACTCGTGGCTCAGCGCAGGGCTTTCAGCATTAGGGAGTTGTCTGAAGTGGCTCAGAAACCCTGAAACTATCAGCAAGGCGAGCCCTTTCCTATCGGTTTTAAAAGGCTTTGCAAATGCCTTCTCCTTTTGCCAGCCCTGTCTCTGCCAGGGCTGATTCTTGCAGGAATTCCTTGCCCACGAGTTTGTCCCATGACACCCCCATGGCTGCAACACAGGCCCTTAGAGGTGAGGAGAATCCCTCAACATTTTCCACCCCAGGAAGGGTTTTGCTTCTCACCCCTTCTCCAGTGCCTGGAGGAGGTATGCAGACACCACATCACCCTGTCTGCCGCCTGGCTCCACAGAGGCTAATGGGCTGGAAGCTCATTGTTGGTCTTGCATCACCTAATGCTGACCTTCAGAAGAAAAAGAGGGGATTTATGTCCAGGAAGGAGGCTTTGAAGATTTGATTTGGTTTGGATTTATTTTTTGTAATGGGGATTTGGCTTTCTTTTCTATGGTCTTCTTTTTTTTTTTTATTATTCTTTTTTTCTTTAGCAGCCTCTGCTTTTTCCTGAAAGTTTGTTGGTGGTCTTAACAAGACGAATTTCTACCTTTCTCAAATCTTAATAAGCAATAGGGTATGTTAAAGATGGAAAAAACCAGATATTCCGGCAGGTCTGTTCTCTAGGGGCAGGAACCACCTTTTTTTCGCACTGCCACAGAGCTGGAGGAAGACGTGGTGACCCCCACCCTGCCCCAGGTAGTCACCACCCCTCCTCCCTCACCTCCCAACACTGCTCCACGTGTGACCGCTGCATTCTTGTTACACAGACAGCTTCGCTAACAAGTCAGAAGCGGCTGCAACACCTGGTGGAAAAAGGGGGGTGTGGTGCTGGGATGAGTAACTGTGAGAATATTAGCCCTACCCTCCGTGCTGTGCAAACAACGTGGCCACGCTGCTGGTGATGTGGCTTGTGGCTGGCAGGCAGAGGGCACAGGGCAAGCTCGTATCTGCAGAAGAGCATGCAGACACAGTCTCAGTTGTTTAGCTCTGTGTTAACAGCAAAAACCAAATCCTAAGCGGACTAAACAAATCTCATCGTGGCAAAGTGCTTCATAAATTACTAGTTCAGCCTCCTGGAGACTAATAGGGAATCAAGCTGTTTACCTCAGAGTACGACACATTTTTCTTTCTCGCCTTCTCCCCGTGGCACCTGTAGGCAGATTCTGATGCACAAAGCATTGTCAGTGACTAATGAGTACCCAACAGTTGCTGCAGATTTCCATAGGCTGCACATTATCACTCCTAGTTACAACATCAAGAAAGGACCTAAGAATCATCCGCCTGGGCCAAAAAGGGTCACCAGGTAAACAATGTTCTTCCAGAACATCAAACTTGGCAATGCAGCACATTTCAAGTGCCACTGGCAACACAAAGAGGTTTTGTACCACAGTTTTTCCATTCCCACTTACATTTTCTGAGGATATGGATAATCAATGTTTCTGCCCAGATGGGATAACAAAGGAAGTGTTTGCTTCTGAAAGCCACCAAATCAAACGGGTACTCTAAGTGGTCCTTTGAGATGAGCACCTCTGGGAAGGTACGGCTTGAAACTAAGTTGTAGTTTGGGATACTTTAAAACAGGAAAAAAAAACCAAAAACCCAAACCTTAACTCATAGTGATAACATGTTTGTAGAAACCATTTTACTGCAGTCGACGTTGTTGCCCTGTGTTGTGTTAGGGTGTGGGAGGGAATGGAAAAATAAACAGAATACAGTGAAAGCTTCCCAGGGCTTCCCAGCTCTTGGGCTTGTTGATAACATGACAGTTCAGGAACACATATTCCCAGATACTCCTGAATAGTCCAGGCAGGGCGGCTCAGAATAGCACCATCCCCACTGCACTTTGAATTCAGACACAACTGAAAGGCACGCACTCGGGAGGGCAACACGAGCCAGCTGCTCCGGCATCGCACAAACGGGGACAGAGCCGTATCCCAGAGCAACTCCAGGCAGGAAAGCTGAGCAACAGGCTCTCAGGTTACTGCCTCACATCATCTGCTGCAGACCAGCTGGGTGATCATTCCCTCCTGGCATCTCACACCTCCCAGCCGGTTAACCTTTAGAGGCCTGAGTTAGTTCTCACTGCCGTCCCTGGGAGCTCCTCCGAGAAGGCAGTGCCAGTGGAGTAGGCACCACGGAGTCACAGGGGATTTTACCCAGGCTTAAAAAAACCCCAACCAACCCGTATCAGATGTCTCAGTGAATGCAACTTCACTTTAGGAAAGAGGAGCGTGATTCCTCGCTGGCACTGCTAGGGAAATGGTTATCCCAAGGCACCAGATGCCTTCATGGCTTTTATTTAAAGAGGCTTGCCAGTTGGGTGCATTTCCGCTATTGTAAAACTTGTACTGCCATGAAATAACTATTGTTTCTGTTCTGCTAGGGCTCCTTGATCAATCAAAGGCTTTAATAATTTTAAAATAGCAAATATTGTCTTCGTGTTGTGTAGCAAGTCACTCCATTCCCTTCCTGTTACTTTTGGATATATAAAGGAGAGCTAAAAATTCGATTCTTTTGTGTAATTTTTCTGGGTTTTTTTCTTCTGTGTATTTTTTGTGTGTTTTTAACCATTGGTGCTGCTAAGTAAACTTCTTCCTGTTGAGGTTGTATTTATAGCATTTCTAAGAGTCTCATCTTTACTTACTGCACGGTGGTATTAGATAATACTGAATAAAATATATTTTCTGCAAAAGGGTAATTAATTATTGGAATAAAGCTTAACAAGCAAACACAAATTAAGAAGTCTTCTATAGCTGGAGGACCAAAAATTCCTCCAGTTTTTTTCAGGTTTTGGTTATATTAGCTATTGATGCTGTAGTTTCATTAAGTTCTCCAGTCAAGCTAGACAATACTGAAAGCATACAAGAAAACTATTTTGTATTACAGATATTTCAAGCTTCTTTTGTAATTTATAAAAAAATAGAAGCCCATCAGTCCGACTGGTTGATGAAAGTCATCTTTACTGTAGGTGGGTATTGACCTCCACCTGATACAATCTGAGGGTTGTGTCTGGCACCTTGAACACCACGAAGAGCTGATCGGTAAAAATACACCCAGCCATTGCGTAAAAATACCCTTCTCCTCTACTCCAAAGGCTGAATGCGATGGCCAGAAAAATCTGAAGGACTTTACTTGAAATGTGGAACTCGGTCGTCTTTTTCTCTCGCGTCTCTGGAATGATTAGACTGACTATGGAGCAAGTAGTGTCAATGACAGCAGTGACAAAAAGAGATGTTCCTAAAGTGACAACCACATGAAGGCAACTGGTAAAAGTTTCAGGGGATAGTTGACCAGCAGAGCTTTTTTCATACACTGTTAAATTATTGTTCGATAAACTAAACAAAATTGTAGAAGAATAACCCACTTACCTTGCAATACTGATGAAACAAATAATATTTTATACCTGTGTAGCATCTTCCATTGGATAGAATCCAGGCATTTTATCAATGGTATATTAATTTAACTTCTTGAAATGATTGTAAATTAATGGATATTATATTTGGTTAACAGATGAGGAGATATTAAGGAACATGCGTGTCTTCTCAGTTTGAGACTTGCTAGATTTGGGAGTAAAATCCAACCCCTCCCATTCTGTGATTCTGTGAAAAATCTGTATTTCCTCAGTTGTATTGGAACGTGTGCTATTTCTTTCCAAAGGCAGCAAAGAGCAAACTATTAAAGTGATCTTACCACTGGCATAAGTAGGACTACTACTTCATTCCTCAATGAAAAGTATTTTCCTGTGAAACCCTCAGCACATTTCATAGGTCTGGGTAAAGTCAATCTGCCTCTCCCTCCCACGTGGGCTCACGCACGGAGAGTCTGACTGAGCAGGTACTTACAGGGACATACACGTGTCCACGGAAAGTCTTCCATTCGGTCCAGTTGGTTTACTTCCCACAGGATCACTAGGAGATGTATCATCTGCTCGTTGTCTACACAGTCATTTAGTCATCAGTCCCTTCTGACTGAGCTTCTGCTGCCGCGATGCAGAATTGAGAGACACGAACACCTCAGTAGCACGGTTCAGTAATCCCCTAAATAAATTAGATCCTGATCACCATCAAATGTCACGTAAAAGAAAGTACATAATGACACATTGTGAATATTTTTGTTCAAGTTTTCCATATTCAAGCTCATTTTTATCTCATGATACAACGAAAAGTTCTTCAAACTTTCATACAAGCCGGGTTTTAACCAGGTGTTAATTTCAGAAGCTTGATGGCACCTTTCTGATTTTGAAAGCCAGCCTTATATTGGAACTATAATGAAACTCTGCAACACACGCATGCTATTATAAGAAAAACTCCTCGTGACGTTTGTCAGCCTAGCTACCGAGGTGAAATCATGGTGAAACCATGGCCAGTCCAGCCTAACAGAGCTGTGCGTCCGATCGTCTCTGCCCATCGGCCATGCACAGGCACAGTGGAGTGATACCAAGGACGCATTGCTGAGACGGAGGGGTTCGTTTCGCCTGACGGAAATCCTCTCTCAGCACAGCCCCTGCCACAGCTGCTCACCCCCAGGAAACCACGCTGAATCCCCAGCACCGGGAGCCACTCCTGCAGTTCCTTCTCTGAAGCCTGCAGAGCAAGGGAACTCCCTCCCCTGACGGCCTTTCTGCAAGCCTGCAGAACCACGGCCGCAGCTCTCTCCCTGCTGTTTGTTTTTCCAAAGCGCATCTGTGCCAACACAACTGGGTTTCTTTTCCAGCTGGATGAGCAGAAATGGCTTTCCCTAGAGTTCGGAACCGTGACATTTACATACGTTTACCCCAGTCAGTGTTGCTGTATTTCTGAACAGGAATAGCAGTAAATCCTGAAGAAGATTAAAGAAAAAAATCCCACAGTTGTATTAGGCACTCCAGGTTCTCTCTTTATGAAAATTTTTATCCTCCGCCTCCGCATTCACCGAATTTGGTGGTCACTACCCCAGATAATACCCATCTCAACTTTGCAGCTCTCCTTAATTAGCAGGTAGCAGAGCAACACGTAATTAGCAATGTGTTGTCTGTTTTCAGCCAAGTGATGCACCAGGGGAGGGTGCAGACAGCTCACGAGGAGCATATGTCACGCAAGCCACTCCATGCTGGCATGATGGCTACGCAGGCTCTTCCTGGGAGAGCTCATCAGCTACACGTTACCCAACACCTCAGCAGAGAAGTGCGAGAATGATGTAAGAACATCATTTTCATAGCCACCCTCTGATTTCATGGGGTTGATTTGGCATGGAGGTATCTGGTGTGCAAATTGCAGGCCAGGTTAAGGGCTTTATAAATAGCCCCAGGTTTCTATCAACCATCGCTCTCCTCATCCCAGTAGCAAGACGTGTAACAGTGGCAGGAACCTCATTGCTAAAGGTGCATCAGGTGACTGAAATCGGCAGTGGTGGCTAGTGCAAAACTCTTTCATGTCAAGATCTAAGAATGGGAAACACTCATTTTTACCAAAGCATGAGTAAAGATACAACAAAACAGTTTCAGGTCTGTGTGAATTTAATCTGCTTCTATTCGTCAAATGGAATTAAAACAAAAAAACCCCAAAGTAGTTAGTTTTGGTTCAGCATGGCATTTAGAGGTATCTACCCAAGTTGCCAGAGTATTTCCTAGGAACTACAGTCAGATTCTTTTCATGCCTCCGTTCTCCTAGATGGACCACGTACCCCATTTAATTTTCCATCCCGCTGTCCCCTCTCAGCAGCGACAGAGCCTGGTGTGGTTTCCCTGGCCAGGATGCAGCGCAGGAGATGCTGCCCTGCTGGAAATCTGGGCCACGGAGGAGAATCGAGAACACGGGGCATCCAAGCCATGGTTCCCACGGGCACTGCTGCTTCTCGGGCAGGGGATTTCTCTGCCCAGCTGATCTGGCAAACACAGCTTCAGCATTTTGGAGTCAAGGTCTTTTTCAGAGAGGAAAACGCCTGTCATTGTCCCTCCCCTGGAGGAAAATAAGAACCAGTGTTCTCCGTGGGACAATATTTCAGTCACCAACTCTGCTGCCACAAGCCCGGGGCCACTCGGCCCTGCCGGGAGTTCGGCAGGGTGTGGAGGCAGTCCTGCATGTGCCCTGCCAGCAGTGAAAGGGACCGGCGGCAGCAACGACTAGGAAAGCGGGGTTAAAACAAAAACCCCAAACACAATCTGGCATTGCATGCCAGAACACCATCAGTGAAGCTTCCCCTGACTTCCTTACCAAGACTGACAATGTTGCACGAACGCCGCCAGACCGTGCGCAGCACCGCGGTCCCCCCGGGACTGCCTCCCCCCGCTACGCGCAGCTGTGCCAGGCAGCCCAGCACACGGCTGAAGGCAGCGCCCGAAGGGTTAATTCTGCTCAGGGAAGTACCACTCCTTTGAAGAATCAGTTACTAGACACCAGATAGTGTCCACGGCTGGTAATTAAACCGATTTGGACATCCAAAGGGCAGTTCTCTTGCCAAGGTGTAGCAGTCCTGGCAGACAGAGCTCCCAGCTCTCCTGCATCCCGGCGTTGCCATGGCAGCACAGGGGATGTGCACCTTAGTGCTTATTAGGCTCCAAGAAGCATTTCTCATGAGAATTGGGCTGCGCAATCACAGGCACAGAACTGTTAAACCATCACGGTATGAAAATTAGCAATGGCCACAATTACACGAAACTCGAAAAGCTGGAAAAGCGCTTGTCATCTTTGTGCATTGGCTGTCCCTATTTAAGGCTTTATCCTTTGACTTCCAAAACACTCCCATGAGCAGTGTCTGCTATGTGAAGACGTCAGGTAAACAGACATCCTTTAACTCTGCGTTTGACAAAGGAGCCTTCCTTCCTTTCCGCTCCTGTTACAGTAATTCCTTTAATATTTACCCCCAACGCAGTGTTTATTCTGCAGTCAGAAAGGAGATTCATCTGCTGCGCCTGTGCTAGCGACCCCCTGGCGTTGCCAGCAGCGAATGTAAACTCCAGCGCGACTTCTTGGGTCTATAAAGCCCGTTGCCCTGGATCATGCTCTGCTGTTGTAGTTTTTTAGGATTCCACAGATGCCAGAAGTAATCTTAGTTTACATTAAAGGCGGGGAGGTCAAAGACACTCCACTGAAGCCAAGAGCACTGCTTGCATGAGTGGGGCCTACACATAGGAAGAGGATTACTGGTAGAAATAGGGATTAAAAGACTGAAGCCATCAGACCATAAGTGTCTTTTTTGCTGTGTCAAGCCTTGAATATGTAAACTGGTCACTGGAGCTGAAAGACTCCCAAGGATGACGTTGCCTGGAGATCACAGCCCCACCTACATTCCCCAAAGGTTAAGGTTGGGGCTTTTGAAGTTTCTGCCATTTTGGAGGACACCCAAGCCTAATTACCTCAGGGACCAGGCGCTGCCAAAAGCACAGAAGCTGCTGAAAATGTCTTCATAGTCTGAGATTACAAAAGTGGCTCAGCGAAGCTGAGCAGTTGGCCCAGCGCTCTTCCCGGCAGAGCGCTGAACTGAGGAGCGAGGCGGTGACAGACAGCGATGAAGCCCCCAAAGCTCTTCCAAAGTATATGAGGGGTGCAACCCTTACAGTCGGTAACAGGTTTAGGATGACCCAATGTGCTAATTTGAGACATTCACCACAGAGGGGGAATCCTGTGATGTTGAGTGATGTCACACAGCCGCTGCTGCGGGCCAATGACTCGGCTACAGCCTGGGATGCTGCCCTGTCTCCCACTCGTTGGCTGTGGCACAGGGAAGAGGGGTTTGCCCAGGCTGCGGCCTGAGAGCGTGAGACAAAGCAGCTCTGGCCTCTCTCTCTCTGTAACTTCCAACTAAAGCAAGTCTGCCTTTTACAACGCGTCCACCACCAGTGAACTCGGCAGACTTCTGTGATGGCTCCAGCTCTGTCGCACGTCTATGGTGGTGGACATCACAGCACCAATGTCTCTGCAGAATGGGGGCTCACTCTGGTTAGGACTTCCCTGCACACGTCGCCTTGGCGCCAGTTTCTCTCTGACCGTACACAATGCACCCCTCCTGGGGATGGTCACGAGCGGTCTGGTAAAAACTGCTGTGCTGACAAGAGCGGCAATCTCTGCGGGGTGGGTAGGAGCGATGGGGAGAACATCAACACAGGGACAAAACAGAGGGCCTTTTCCTACCAGCCTCCAGTAACAGCAGCGTTTCAACCCCCCCATGTATGTGCAAGCAGATATTTCAATGCCTCCAGGTTGCTATGGACAACCAAAGATTTCTAAACTGTCTTACAGAGCAGAGCCCTGTCACACTGTACACAGTAACACCACTTGGCATTTTTATTACCAACAGCTCTATGTCGCAAGGTAAGAAGCACTGTCATCACTTTGCAACTGGAGAGAACTGAAGGTGTGATCAGTTTTAACAAAAGGGATCCTTCAGGTAACCCCCACCCGTTTCAATGCTCTAGGAGCTGAAATCACCTCCTCAAACATACAGCCCCTTCGGATAACCCACACACCGTCTGGGGCGGAAGCACAGGCAAACTACATGAAAGCGACTCACTGGGACAAGAACAGGCTCTAGAAAACAACGGGGGGGATTACTGGGAAGAAAGTTCCCTGGAGTGAAGCTTCCCCGTGCGTATAATCCAGGCAAACTGCAGCAAAACTGTACATGCATTTGCAGAGCAGCCTCCTGGTTGCATGCACAGCCAGTGGCGTTCCCAGGGGCGTACGTAGAGCCGTGAAGAGAAGAAGCCAGGAGCAGGGCACAGAGCCTCAGTGCCCTCCCGTCCAGCCAGCTGGCATCCGCCGTGTGCGGTGCATCCTCATCTCGCACGGCTTCAGGAACCTGAGCATTTAAAAAAACACGCCCACAAGTTCTTTCTTTGGATCTATCTCCTGAACATCACCATGGTGTTATTAATGCTGTGCCTTCTGGATGCAGGGAGTGCTGTTACCTGCATTTCAGGCAGGGAACATGAGGTAGAGCAACATGAGATGACCTACCCAGCATCACGCAAGAGGTCCATGGTGGAGCTGTGGCAGACTTAGGTCTCCAGGCTCTGCTGACAGCATTGCAAGTTTCTTTCAGGACCAAGATAACTATCAAATTTAGTAGCATTCTCCCATTTTTAGCTGGTGAAAATGCCTGCACAATCTACAGTTAGAGAACCTCACCCCCCACAACCTGTTGCCTTAAGCATAGAAATACACTTTCGTTTGCTCTAAAGTGAGAACTATAATACAAAATGATGCAGGATAGTAAATAAAATTACAGTCCCTGAACCATTCTTTGGCTTGGCACAGAGAAAATGTCAAGGAAAAAGATCTAGGAGTAGATTTTGCTTATCCTTGCCCACGTGTACTCGATGCATGCCCTCCTCTCTTCCAGCAGATCTGCAAAGCGTCACCTAATTTATCTTCCCACCAGCACAGCCACCGAGAGCACACCTCCATGATTAATGGAGTGCTATACCCGAGGAGTTGGTTACATTGCAGCAGACAATGAGAAATTTGATTACCACTAATACGGTATTGACACAAGTGTCAATGCTGTAAGGCAAGCAATATCATTTTGAATCAAGCACCCCTTTCATCAGTATTATTTTCGTTTGCTTCTTCCATTTTAATAAGCTGCTGCTCGGTGTATTACCCAAATACTCCCGACTAAAACTACCTGCAGACAAATTAGTTTGTAGGTAATACGTCCCTAAGTAGGAGGCACCTTTAACAAAAAGCTGCTGTGTGTTCACCTGTCCCTATTATCATTTAAATACACAATACTCCAGCTGAAAACTCTGCTCAGCTGATACCGTTACCTCAGCGATAACTAATCCGTTGTTTTACCAAATTCAAATGCAGCGGGAAGCGGGAATAACGGCTTCTTTTTGTCCCTGGAGAACCACACCGAGTAAATCACTCCAATCTTGACCGGACAAAAGTTAAGGCTGGCGATGCCGTCACTGAGCCGAACGGCTGCGGGGCGGGTCTGGAGGTGGGGATCTGCCCTCACAGAGCGCCCGCCATGACACGGGCAGCGGGCGTCAGCGCGTCAGGCCTGGTGTCCCCTGGCCACCCCTTCCCCCGGGAAGAGGACCATCGTCCCCAGCCGGGCAGCGGCACGGCGGGGCAGCTCTGCCGGGTGCCTGGTGGGAGCAGGGCCTTGGGGAGGGCCGAAGGCCTCGGCACTCAGACGCCTTCCCCGGCCCGGGACTTCCTTGGGCAGGCCGCCGGTTTCGGACCGCGGTGCCTGGCCTGGGCCTCGCCTCTGCCTCCCTCCCCACGCCCGTCCCGTCCTCTCTTTTGCGGAGCTCTAGGACTCTCCCTCCCGTGAAGGACGATGGCTTCAGCTGTTTTCCCGCCTGCCTTTTCACGAGTAACTCTGATTTTGCTGCTTTCTGACGCTGCCTCCGGCCTCTTTGGGCTCTTCCAGGCAGTGCCTGCAAGCCCCAGGTCTCAAACGGCGTCCAGCTTGGCAGACAGAAACGGGTCCGTGAAGAAACCTGGTTGCCCTCACTGGGCAATCATTAAATTTCCGTATCTTCAAGAAGGCATTAGCTTAGCTTCTGACACAAAAATGTCAATGAGCACTAGAGAGATAGGCAGGATGGGAGAAGCAGCAGAGTTTCTGGGGGTGAGGGAGGGAGCTGTTAGCGGCGTCCATGCAACCTTTCTAATCCTTAAACTCAGCACGGAGGCTGCACAGGAAATTATACCGAGCCTTGAAGCCGATCCCGTGTCTGTCCAGAAACGAGAGCAGAGCGGAGGGAGAGGAACTGGAGGCAGGGGAGAGACGAGCCCTACGGCCAAGCAGCAAAGTTCACGCATCGCTTTGAACTTTATACCTGTCCTTCAGGAAACAAAATCACAGCCCAGGCAAAAGAAACACAAGAGAGCTTACCTGGGAAAAACCCGAAGTAGAAATCAGCAAAACCAAAAAAGAACTTTAAGAGCTAAAGAAATCCTCCATACTTTTTATTAATATATTAAAAGCTGAAAGCCTTCAAAAGCATTTGTAACTGCCCTACTCGCTCACAGAGGGGTGGCGAATGGAGCAAGGCATGGGTAGAAAAGCACTGCAAGGCAGCTAAATAATCTCCTTGTCTCTGTCCTGCTGCAGGTGCGATGGGGCGGCATCGGCGTCCGACCTGCTCCTCGGGGTGACGGACCGAGGTACTGTCAGCCGTGGGGTGACGGACCGAGCTCCTGTCAGTCAGCAGCCGGCTGAGAAAGGAGGAGGCACAAGCTCAAACCGATAATTAAAGCAGAAAAACCAGCACAGGACTGGAGGGCTTCCAGTGAAATGGTATTTCTGCTGCTGTTACGAGTTTGCTTACTGTTATGCCTGAAAATTGGGAGTGCCTTAGTTGAAAATAAGGTGTGCTAGTAATGGGAAGCTAAACTGTTTGAACAAGTGAGCGGATCGCTCGTGCTGAGGGTCTCAGTTTGGTTAAAACAACGTCCTCTTATCTTCTTCAGACACTATGGCCTCTGACTTGTTGCACCTGATAAACATGTTACACCTTCTGCTCAGCAGTTACTTCGGTGGCCATTTCTTTCTCCCTCAAGATATTCTCACAACCCGGTGTTATCCTAGGTTTATTATTTCGTGATGACAGCAAATTTAAAAGCCAAAATGAAGGAACTGAGACACAAACAAGAACGATTTGATACTGCTTCAAGCCTGGGAGAGAGTCAAGTCTATAAATAAGGAATACAGCCCAACAGACTAGATAGAAAAAGGCTCATGTTGAGTCTGGCCAGGTGCTCTCCAGCCAGGGAAAGTCAGAGGACAGCTCTGCTCATCACCACCTCCTAAGCATTACATGATTATGTTCTGACTCCCACAACATTAAAAAGGCAGACGACAAAGATCACTACCCAAATGGTTGGTCATTAGTGCAATCTATTAAACAACCAGAGACACGAGCTACAATTACAGCAGTGAATATAAAAATTGTATGGAAATGCCATCCATTTTGTGCTGCAGGCTATGAAACAGGCAACAGCTGTGACAAGGAAAAACATTCCCTTCCCCATCCTGGAGACTGTAAAACCCGAGTTAGACAAACACCTGCCTGGCTAAGGGAAAGCCAGTCAGGCCCCGGGGCGAAGGGGTAGCCGCGATGACTTTGCAAACGTTACCCAAGCCCTATTTACTGGTGTCACACAACTGCAGGACCGACTAGTCAGAAGCCGGTATCTGTTGGCAGATGAGATCATGGTTACTACAGTAACCACGGCGATTTTCTTTTCTGAGGGCTAGACAGAGGAGTTGTTTTCCTCAAACTGTAAGTATGCTAAATTCACATGCTTAAATCCCTGCTGCTGCCAGGCTCTACAAACTAGCCCTGAAACAAAGAGTAACAGCAATGTTGGGTCCACATGTGGGCCAAGCACGGAGTGCCAGCACTCCTGACACCGTAGGGCTGCTACAGAGCTAGCACTGCTCCCTCAAGAACTTTTTTAAAAAAAAAACAAAACAAAAAAACCTCCATAAATTTCCTCCCTCCAGATGCAATGCTCAGGTTTAAAAAATTGCAAATTAAAAACTAACTGAAATAGCTACAGAAACGAAGAACAGTAATAACCAAGAGAATTTAGGATGCTCGTTGGTAAGCCAGTAGCAAGCTTGGTGTGAGACTGGAAATGGCTGTGCACCCTGTAAATAGGATACGTGGACTGCCCTCTACAGTATGTCATTAGACTGCGCTTAGGTGGCACACGCCTAAGTCACTAGGACTATTCTAAATTTCAAGTTGTACGTTTAAGTTATCCTCCCGCTTACCCACACCATTTGAATCCAAGCATGAAAGCTTGATCTGACACCTTTATTTTTTTTACTTTAGATGTTTCTCCATTGCTTTACGTTTACTTTCCTTAGCAGAGAAATAAATGTTATTCTACTAAACCCCCCCCTCTATTGGCACTCCTTGGTAGTGCTGATGAGGATACTCTGATGCTTCTAATTCTCCAGTCCTTTCACAGGGAGTCATTACTTGGGAAAAACTTCTGAATCATCAGACTTGGCCTGAAATTGAACCAGTGGAGCCTTTATTCACCCCAAATCCACCACCGCTTTTGATGGTGTGCTCACCAGGAAGAGCAAAGGCTTTCTAAACTGTCCCTCACGTACACAAGTGGGACTTAACACTTCCCATCCCAGCACCGATCAGCTGCAGAGATCATCCTGACATATTTCTGATGCCGTCTAAGTCTGATGTTCCGTATGAATTTACTGATGCCTAGCTTTATGCCTTGTATCACATTTTCATTGCCATATGTAAAACTTGGGTTGTTTGTTTTTTTTCCCCTCTATGCAAGCCTTCCCCTGGGATCTGCTTCTCTGCACTGGGCACTTTTAGCAGCATCACCAACTCCTTTTCCCCAGCACATAGTTTCCCATCCTATTATATTTATGGCTCTGCTTGACTTTCTCCACCAGCACGTTTGTTGAGAAAATAACAGCCCTTGGGGGGCAGATATTTCTTATATTTTCTTCATGCCTAAAATAATTGTACCTACTTATTAAAAACCTCACTGACAGTATGATACAATAACCTTTGCGATTTATTTCTCTTTCAGTGAGCTTTAAAGAGAGCTACTGCCTCTTTTCCAACTTTGTACTCTATAGTCCATCATCAAATGCAGCCCCGCGCTCTGATGTTTGTAACATACTACAACAAGAAATTGGTCTTTGAATTACATTTATTCTACCCTTATCTAGTTGATTTACTGGTTCCTCAAATATTTGCTTCCTTATACTATCTTAATTGAAGATTCCTCCTGCCTATATTTTCTTTCACTGCTATTCTACAGAGAACAACACTCTCCTAGCAGCACTTTCAGGCCGCCTTCCCCATTTTCTGTGTACAGCACTGTACCTATTTCTTTCCATCACTTTAGTCTTTAAAAAAATCCAACTAGAAGATTTCAAGGACATTAAAAACAGCTGGATTCCGTGATGCATTTTTTATTTTTCCCAAGAAAGGTCTGCCTTCTGAAGGCACAAACAAAACATTTATAGGAGGTACCAGTATCTCTGTAACCTCCTTAAGGTCCCTTGCCCTTGTCTTCTGTATGCCCAGTGTTTGTCTGATAACTTTGCATGCAAAACAAATGACTTACTAGTTGTGGGTTTATGTTTTCTGGTAGATATGCCTGGAAACATGGCCAAAACCTCACCTGTCTCTGGTCCTAGAACACCTGGTGTTCTAGCTTGGAGTAACTCAACCATAATCAACGTTCCACTGGTATAACAGAGATCAGCTTCTGTCCCCACAACCTGCTCAAAGCAAGGTTTGATACACCCAAAATCAAGAAGTTTAGCCTTCCTATCAACAAAGTTCTCCTGGTTCCCCCTGTATGGACCATCACAGACATACCGACTGATGACACTGCTGGATGACAGCGCAAAGCAGCTCCTTCACTCTGCCTCGCTAATGAGAGATGAATGTAGAAACTGGAGTAAATTTATTCCAGTGACTAGCGAGGTGGACCGATCCTGGCATTGCTCCACATCTACCACCACTGTCCAAATCAGCCTTGGAGGGCACCGGTACTGTTTTTAGAAGGAACTGCTGATTTCAAGCCTCTGCCTTGCGGTGGAAGCTCTTGGCTGCATGCCCTCGCAGAGCTCGGCTGGGAAACTGGGAAGAGCCCCAGCAGACCAGAACAGCAGAGATGTGGGTTTTCCAAACGCACAATGAAGCTTTGCTAGCTCAGCCTCACTATCAGCTGGATCTGTACCTGTGAATGAAAAACAGATGAAAAGATCTACGTATTTGATCACTTGGGTGGGGTTTTTTTATTAAAATCAGGTAACTGGAGTGTGGGAACTCTCATCATGGAGCAGACTAACAACCCAAAATTGTAAGCGAACAGTACCAAGTGCTTGGAATAAAACAAACGAGAAACGATAACAGGTTCTTCCAGAAAAATACCAAACAGTGAACGCAATTCTTAAACCTATTAGAGAAGAGGCAGCCCCACGTCATGGGGCTGGTACAACTCAATGACAAGGACCAAGGACTTCACTTCATGGTCTCTCCTGCACCCTACCAACCTCCTTGATAAAGTGGTATTTTGTGGCAGTGATTTACACAAATTAATTCTCAACATTTCTTTGACTGGTTTAACTCTTCTTGGTTTTCATCTCTTTGCGTTTTCTCTGTTTATCCTTAAAACAGAAAATGGAAATTGAGCACCTGATTACCTCCTCACAATATTGCAGGGTGTGGCATGGCCCGTGATGGCACTCCTTACTCTTTTCTAACACCTTTTAAAGTTTCCCAGGGCCACTAACACATTCGTAGCCCGATTTTTGAGGCCTCCTTTTTTCACAAAAAAGAAAAAAAATCATCCGGTTAGAAGGGAGTTTATCCCTTGAAAGCAAAAGAAAATCTCAGTTTTTCCTTTCCTGCTCTGTGCTGAAACAGAGCTATATCTTGTCTTTTTTTGTTTTTTAATTAGATCCAAAGACGACGATGAATAATGACCACAAATAGGAAAGCTTTGCCTGAAGTTGCTACTAATATTCTATCATCTTATCTTTAAATTGTTTTTCATGGATTATAGACGTTTATAATTATGAATCCCCCCAGCTTCATTTTATCTAGTACATTAACATAATCAAAATCATCCTGCTCTGAAGTCTCTATAGGAAATCCTCTTTTTAAAGCCCTTGCTCAACGTCCTCCCTCATTTTCCTTTTCTTTGCTGCTGCTTATTATACTAAAGCCTGGCATCTGAAAATTGAACTGTAGCATTAACCATTTTTTCAACTCAGACCATACCTATTCTTTCTGGATGTTAATGCTGTGAGTATGTTTTAAAACACGAGGCTGCCTGCAGTGAAATGCCTCACATTCATTCCCATTGTGTTACTGTAAATACCATTATTATGAAGAAATGATTGACTTTGTTTAACTCACTGTTCAGATAGTCTGCAGAGATGTCTGTGGTGCCAGCGTCATTCCCGTGCTTTAATTATAATTTTAATCATCCATGATCTTCCATTTGTTTGTGCTATAGGCTAATTATTTTTTCTATCACAAAGCACTGGAACGATGTCTTAGTATTAATAATTTTTATTATTAAGTAGATTTGCACTTCACTCCTGCTCACTTGCTCCGCTAGATCCTCAGTTTCCAAAGCTGTGCCTAAAAACCCATGAAGCATCTAATTTCTTCTGCCTCCCACCCTCTACACCTAAACGGGACATTTGACAACTTGTTTAGATTTGGACTTGCGTTAGCAGAGAGTCCCACCGCAGGGTTAATACAGGCACACACCTGCAGGGCAGCAGAACAGTTCGGTACACCCCACAGCCAGGGTCCCACAGCTCTGGGGACCTCTCAAACCCTTTTCCTTGCCCCGTGGTCAATAATCTATAGCAGCCATCCTTCACAGCTGGCAGCAGGCTATGTCCTTTTCTCTCAGGTCTTCAAATTCCCACGAGATACAAGGGAGATACAAGAGTGAGGAAGTCAATCTCCCGCAAAGCGTCTCTGCTTGTGCACAACTCCCGTACTATCTTTGGCAAGCAGATACAGGAGAACTTGCTCTGCTCTGCCACCTGGACACCCTGTAGTCGCATCCCAGGGCACCAGTCCGGAGACAATAACTCCAGATGCGTGGTGGCTTATACATGTTTGGGGCAATGCACCTCTGGCATCGAACAGCGAGCTCACCTCAGGCTGCAGCAGAGAAAAAAAAAAAAANAAAGCAGGCGCAGCGAGGCATCGTACCCAGAGGCTCCCAGGTGACTGTCACTCCTTGCCTACCTCATTAATCAAGCTGATCCTAACACAAGGTTATAGC
The DNA here is from genome assembly GCA_013400195.1 of Aramus guarauna. Lineage (NCBI taxonomy): Eukaryota > Metazoa > Chordata > Aves > Gruiformes > Aramidae > Aramus > Aramus guarauna. The sequence goes on from VXBL01001272.1 coordinate 1,617,805, forward strand.
TTTACTTCTAATTCAGTTCCTAGGGATGCAAAGGGAAACCCCGAAGCCCTATTTGCAGCTGCCCTCTCTGAAGCAGAAGGCCCTGTAGCAGCATACCATATATACTTATAAGCCTCTGAACTATGGAATATCAAAAATAACAGAAAACACTGGGTTTGTAGGATTTGCTGTGTTCGTGTCTCAGAAGGCGATTCACCGCTATGTTTTGACCTAAACTGGCTTTCCCTGAATGTGCATATCAGGCTGCAATCAACAGATCCCCCGGTAACACTGCCTTACGGGAGCAGGTAGAGAGCCACCGGAGGCTCGCTGCAGAGGCACGCTACGGCGATCGGCAGCAGCTCCAGCCTGGCATTTGCGGGCTAAATGTTCAAAGTGCCTGGGCGCACGTGCCAGCACGCAACAAGGTACGTGTTCATCTGCGAGCTTGAAAACGCATTCAGGTAGATTAAAAATCAGCCTAATAAGAACATGCCTCAAGTCCGAACACGAAAAATCTGGAAAAGGACTTAAAACACACGCTGGGCTGACCGCACCTCCTGCTCCACACACCCTTAAACTCTAGAAGGAAGAGAAGACTCACAAACCCTTGACCAGATCTCACCTCTGCTGCAGCAAACTACCTGGCAGGCTGCAGCTTGGCAAGAAAAAGCATGAAAAAACCCGACTGTTGATTTTAGGAAGTGCTACCAGGGCTGCAGAACCCAACTGCCACAGCCTGCTCAGCTGCTGGGCCACCTCTGAGGAGTACCAGCTCACCTGCCTCTGTTGCTCCGAGAAGAAAGTAAATCTCCACTTCATTTTCTTTATCAGTCATTTTGGACGCCTGCGCACACTAGAAATCCTGCAGGTCAGCTCCAGGAGCAAGCAGAGACATAGCACTTAGAAACAGCAAAAGAGGCTCAAGCTGTGATGCTGGATTTGTATTTTAGGAGTCCCTGAGCATGGCAGGTATCCAGATATCGCTCTTAGTTCACGTTCACACCTGGAAACGCAGCAAATTTGAGTTACATTTCTGCTTCTGTAACTCAATGAGCAGGCGCTAAACATGCTCCGAGGTCATTTGATCTTACACTTTTCTGCTTTTCTTTGGTGGCTTTAGGTTTCTTACCTGTGCGTGACGGGTTTGTGATGTTCCAGGGGACTGCGGGCAGCTGCCTGCGCTGCCCTCTCCCAGCAGCCTGATACTGGAGAGGGAAAAAACAACTGGCCCATCGTGAGCCCCTTTGGGGCAGAGACAGTGGCCCAAAGCAGATTCGCACAAAGGTTTTTTGCCTTGCAGTGTGTGCCAGACTTCTCCCGTGATGGATCAATCTTCCTATATGAACTGTGCCAAAATACTAGCAAATATACCTAAAATAATGTAAATATTACAGCAATTGTAAAGCATAAAAGGGGGGGATCAGAACAAGGGGAAAGGGGCCTCTTTGAATTAAATGCGTAACTATAATTTTTCTTCCCATCAAGCTTTTTTGTTCAGTAGCTCATGTATTTTACATCCAACAGCAAACACAGCAGCCATTTCCAGAACAGCCGTATCACCGACATGAATACACTGAGGCAAATACCAGATAACTCCAAGGAAAGCGTTAAACTAGAGCTGAACACACTGAACGTGTCTTAATCCGTCTGACATCGGGACACGGAGAGCAGGCACCGGAGCAACCTGAGAGAAGCAGAAGCTGCAGGGTGGAATAAGACCTCGGTGCCACCAAAACCTGGGGTGAGGTCGTCGTGGACCTCAGGGGCCGGGAGCTAGCCGGGCTTCCTGGTCTCTGCCCTCCTCCTCCGCCCAGAGAGGCTGAGCTGGCTCGCTCATGCGGCCATGGAAACACAACCCTCTGATGAAGACAAGACCGGTAGCTTTCAGGCAGCTGGGCTGGAGTTTGGAGCGGGCATTTGTCCCCTTGCGTTACCCAGGACGAGCACTGAGCTCCCCAGGTGCCTGCCAGGCAGCAGAACCAGGTCCCAAAAGCCAGGAGGCCCCGGGGGACTCAGCGTGGGCTTGCCTCGCTGCCCGCACGCCCGCTGCCAGCGTGCATCTCACCCAAGGGGGACAGCAGCCCCAAAGGGGCCGAGAGGTGCAGCCAGTGCCCTGGTCCGAGCGGTGGGACAGGGCAGCACACGTGCAGCCGTGTGGCACCGTATGCTTATACTCAGTTCTGCACTACGCATATTTTTATGTGTATATTCAGTTCCGCTGTGTCCCCGTGTAACTCCCCTACTCGCGAGGCTCCCCGGAGCACTGCGCAGAGGTGGCTGCCACCCCGCGCGGTCTTCAGTACGTCTGCGGTGGTTATGCATGCGAGGGGCAGCCCCACCAGCCTGGGCCAAGGGCCTCCCTCACAACGCCTTTCTCACCAAAATCTGCCCGCAGCAATATTCTGGCCCTGCCGAAGCGGCTTTTCTAACCTCCAAGCTTTCCTCAGAGAGGCTGTCCTCCAGCATTCCTTACCAGTGACGGTAAAGCTGAATCAGGCCTGACTTACAGTGATGACTATTAGCTTCCTAACAGCCCTGCCATTCCTTTTAAACCCAGAACAATTATCTCCTTTTTTGCCTCAGTGGAAGAGTAATTAGCACCTAAACCATCACCCAGTATGCGGAGTGCTACGGTTGTGGGACCTGCGTGCTCATCAGCTCCCATTTCACACTACCTATCCAAAAAGATGAGGTCATTCTCACGGCATGGTCCCATTCACCTAACATTCTGGATGGGTTTGGCTTTCCTTGGGTATTTGTGGAGAACATCCTGTGCTTCTTGACTGACACAAGGGCCAGAGTGGGAAGATGCAAATCAGAAGAACAATTGTGTCTGTCTTTTGCATCATACTGCCTTTGTTTTCTGCTTTTGTGTTAAATGCTGTCTTCCTTTTAACGTTGCTGAGCTGGATTTATCTCTGTATAAAACAATTACTGCCTTAAAAATAATTTTACAAGAAGCAGCAGCAGCCAATGCTTAGCAGCGATACCTCAGCTTCCTCTTTTCTCTCCGGCGAGCCATGCATCAGAAGCCAACTCGGGCACGTGTGAAAGGCTAACGTCGCTTCCCCAGCAGGGGAGCAGGATGTGCTCTCCTGGAACCAGCGTGGTGCTGGGGGCTTTGTGGGGCTGGAGCAGAGCACCGCTCGCCTACCCTCGCCCTGCCGCCTGCTTTTTGCCCACCCCAGCCCCGCAGCACCTGCACCACACCATCTCTTTTTCTGGTGGGTGACGGCTGAGGACACGGCGACGATAAGCTGCTATTGCTGCTGCCAAAGCCACTTGGGTGAGAGGCATCAGAGGATGACGCCATTTAGGAGGTCCCCGCAGGGGGCTAGCAGAGGGTAGGGGCAGGCGGGTACGGCTGGAGCCACCACTGCCGTTTTTGCAGCCCCCCCTGCTCTCGGCCCCTGTGCTCTTCAGGGAGTAGACTCAGACTCAAGTCCCTAAGCCCTGTCTTTCACACAAGACTGTTCACAGCCGTGGGAAACAAGAAACCCATAAGAAATATTATGCTTTAGGACTTGAATAGAGTTCAGCTGACTGAAGACAAGCTTCAGAGCCCGCTCCAGAGTCTGTGAAGCTGGTGGTAACGCAGAGACTCACCTTGACTGCAGAGGGACGATGTCCCGAGGGAAGAGCGAGCTGGTAGCTGACCTGCTTGCCTCCCAGCGCAGGCTGAGAAAGGGAGCTGTAGCACAAATCCCTTTGGTGCATCAAGGTACAAGCAAGTCCCCTGACGCTGCAGATGCTACGAGAAAGATGAACGCAAGGTCTGGGTCTCCCAGGGCTGTTTGTTGTTTGGCTTTTGCTAAAAGCTGCTGTTACAGGCAGAGTCTTTGCCGAGCTGATTTTGCCCAAGCGTTTGTGCTTCGAAGTCAATTTAGTTAACCAACAAATTACAGATTAGCACAAACTCTCAGCATTTCAGAGCATCCCCTGCACATCTATGCTCTCCTGGCTAATATTTACCCATTCCCCTGCCACTCCGGCGCTATCAAAGCTTTCTCGTCAGACTCTTCCCTTACACTTTAGGCTCACAAACAAACAGCATCTGTTGTTGTTCCCCTCCAGAATACCGGGATGTAAAGGACAAACCACAGCGCTGATACAAATACCAAATTAGCAACAACAAACAGGAGCAAAACCCTTCATACAGGGGTTTCCACAGGAAAGCCTGGGGACAAAACAACACGATGGGTTTCTCCCCCCTCCCCGCGCCTTCCCCGGCTTTGTTAGCACTGCGGGTTTTACAGTCCTCAACCGAGGAACCGGGGCCCTGAGCGCTGTCCTTCCCGGCTGGGCTGGGCAGAGCAGGTACGTGCACGCAGCCCGTGGCACTCAACCCATCGAGTGCCGTCACCTGCTGCCCGCGTGCCCCAACGCCGTGTTCTGCACAGGGGCCGGGCTGTGCCTCCGAAATACGCGTAACAGAGGGAGGGAAAGTGGGGTAAAGCGACCCATTTATTAAAAAAATACATCTCGTTTCTAAAAGAAAAAAATACATGAAAAAACCACCTGCTCACAGAATATTATTCGTGACAGCCTAACCCCTGTTACTTTTTAACTAGGAGTTTGAAGAAGGTTGTCAGTCCGCAGCTACCCTTCATTAAACTCCTGAGGGTCAATATGGGAGTAACTACCCTTTATTGTATGGATAAATTATATATACATACCAACGAAAATCCATCATAAATGACAAGTCAGAGGCTTTTTTCTCCAACTCTCACAATATCTTTTAGTCTACTCTACAATACACAGTATGTGCAGTTTCCCTTACGGAAGAACTGGTTTGTTGACTGTGACAGGCTGTAATTAGACTGTAATATAAAGCAGGGCCAGTGTAACACTCCGTGTTCATATGCTGTGCATCACACCAAGATCTCATCCTTGGTTACCTGTTCCTTGTGCCTGCCCTGATAACCGTCATTAGCAACGAGAGCGAGTAAAAGCTTTTTTCTTTGCACAGACTACACAAAGTCAGCCTTTGGGGTCCATAAAAAGACCGTGGTATTACACTGACCCTACCAAACACACACGGAGCTAAGAAACGAGCTTCTCTTCCACACTGAATTCAATCAGTGACTTCCAAAAACATCACAGGCAATTCAACTTGGATAAATATCAGACCTGCATATAAATCAAATTAGTTTTGAAGATGCTCCATCATGAGGCTTCCAGTACTTTCAGCTCCCAGGTAGAGCACGTTTTTTTCCAGGGTTCAGAGTTAAACACAGTTCCATGAGTCCGTAAGTTAGTTCAGCTTGCAAAAATGCAAGTCCATTTTTATTTTACCCAGACTGGCTTCTAATTTAATGCTGGACTGGCTCCAAATCCCTGAAAGTGTTGGAGACACAATCAGCTGCCCTATCTGAGGAAGGCCAGGGACACTTCTAGATGGTGGAGATGGCAAGAGACTGCTACTGAAGTATCTGAAGGACAGGGTGGTACAGCAGGTGCAATGGGAAGTGGAAAAATATCAGAGAGCTAGTGTAGGAATAGAAAGAGATACAAGGCTGGATCACAGGAGACCACACAGGAGCAAAACCCAAAGAGGAGTAGACTGATGAAAGACCTTGAAACTGAAAAGCAGCATGGCCTTGGTCGTGCAGGAATTCAAAGAGAGGAGAAATGAGAAGGTTGCACTGGAAAAAGCTCAACTTAGCTGTGTATTCTCTGGGTCAGAGGGACGTTTTGTACGTACTGGGAGGCAAGAGGGAAAGAGGCTGCAGCAACTACCATGGGAGACCTCTGGGTGGAAGGAGAGAAAACAAGCACGAGCGCGATGGGTGGCATCTGAGCGGGGCTGTTCTGATCGCTTCGAAGAACTGGTGAGGGAGCTGGCGGAGAAAGGACCCTGCTGGGCTACGCTAGTGGATCATCCCTGGTGCCGCAGAGCCACGTGCGAAGGTCATTTCCCATCTCTGGCTTGCTTTGCTTTCCTCTGCGAGCAGCTCCCGTTCAGATGCTGCGATAAAGCAGGTTTCTCATTTGCATTTTCCAGAGCAGGCTAATGCTTTGTTTGCTTTTTAAAAATTCTTTCCTATGACCTTGGCTGGAGAAAGCCCACAAGTTACTTCTGCTATTTGACTTGACCGCTTACAGGAAGCGGAAGGAGGAACATTTCAGCAGTTCTCAGCCCATGGACCTCAGTGGCAGCTGCCCAGTGTCTCCCAGGTTTCAGCTCCAAGAACTCAGCCTTTCAAGCAAACCAGTTTGATTCGAAAAACCACAGTATAACTAGGAAATAGAAAGTTACACGTGTCTAATTACTGTTCGCCTGCTGCCCTAACAATTGGGAGCAATACTAAATGATCTGTGGGCTGTCGCCCTCGTGCCCTGGCTGTGTGTGCTGAAGGGTTGATTTCACACTCAGGGGGGGCACATGGCACACGAGAAAACAAAGACCCCTATTTTTTCCAAGGCAGAGACTGCTTGTGAAAGCCCTTGCAGGACTTTGTTACAGCCTGTGTCACTGACAGCACTGCCAAACGTTCGAAAGAGACAAGCAAAGATCTGAACCATCTGGAGAAAATAAAGCCAATCACCGGGGCTGGGATTTTCCAAGGGAAATTAAGTGGGACAACCTTACTGAACAGGAAGAGCGGGACCTAAAATACTTTGAATATTGCTGTCTTGCTGTGACCAAATTAACTTTTGTGTGACTTAAAATAGACCTGGCAACGCCGTACGTGATCTGACATAGCTTCATATGATGCGAGACACTCGCATTCACTGCCATGAAGAAGGCTTTCTGCCTTCGGAGAGGGTTTTAGCAAGAGGTGACGCTCCCAAGCCCAGACGTCAGACATGAAAAAGCAAAGCTGGGCGGCACGGGTGCAGTGCATCACAGGAGGAGGTACTAGATGTATTTTCTATTGAAAAACCTACCTTCTTTGTTCGAGAAAATCTAAGTGGTTTCATTTCTTTGCTGCAAACAATTCACTTCCTCCATCTAGCAGAAGGAAGCTGCGGGGATTTTAGGCAGGAGGGGAACATTAACCCCAGAGAGAGGCCACCTCTGAAATACACCTACGTACACCAGCCACTCACGGCTGCCTCCGAAACGCTGGTTTGCTGCTTGACCTATTTCTGGCTTCAGCGCAGGAGAAGAAGAAAAACAACCCACCATTGATTTTGCAAGTACTTCTTCTGTAGAATAAACTAGACCAAACCCAGTGTTTATTTTGCTTCCTGGAGATCTGTCGGAGAGGTCACTGGAGAGGTTACAGAGATGTAGAACAGGAGATAAAGAGAACGTGTTTTCAGTTCAAGAGGTTGATACTTGCTAAAGCTACTCACCTGCCCTAGATTTTTCCCTTCCTACCAGAGTTCAGTAGAAAAATAAATCTTACAGAGACCAAAACTTGCAAATCATGAAGTGGATTTGATTCCCCAAAGGAGGGGGGATGATAAAGGACAACCCTCCACGCAGGCTCTCGGCGTGAAACACAGCCGCCAGACGGGGATGGGTCCTGCCTTAGCCCGAAAGCTGCTCTGTGCTAACTGGAGAAAAGCTGCTCTGGAGCCCCTGGGTAGGCAACGGAGCTGAAATCTCCTGCGGCAGGTAGAAACGCTGGGCTGGGAGCAGGTGGGCACGTCCGACCTGTGCAGAGCCCCTGTGCCGCACCAGCACCCGGCGTGCGTCTCCAGGGAGGTGCCGGCGCAAGGGCCGGAGGGGAGCAGGCATCGTTCCTGCCAGGTTTCCGTCGAAGGCTTTTGATCCCTGTTTCTGCGAAGGGCAGAGGCAGACCAGCAAAGCCTGTCTATAAGGTGCAGTTTCCCAGAGAGGGGCAGCGCTGCCGGGCGTCGCATTTGCGTCAGGGATCAGTCGTTAGGCTTAGCAAATGGAAACCTCTGGGTCATGTGCATTAACCCGGAATCACAGCACCGGCTGCAGTCACCTTAGACAGAAGAAAACAAGTGGCATCGGCCCGCGCAGAGCAAAGCAAAATGGGAAGCGAGAGGCAACACCATGACAACACCCAGCAACTAATTTTTTTTTTTTTTTTTCCCTGAGGACAAGGGAAATGCAAGAGCAGCCAGGCTAGGTGAGAGGAGAGGTCTTTACAGTGCCGTTCCCTGTCCCTGACGGCAGCCACCTTGTAGAGACTGGAAAATCAGGTAGCAAAACCTCCCCAGAATATTTTATCCAAGGATTTGAGGATCTGAAGCTTCCCTCTGAGACGTACGGCGGGGGGCTGGAAATGCCAGCGTGGGCAGGCACAGCAGAGCGAGCGGGCAGGACACGACGCTCCTATTCCCACCTCTATCTCAGGAAGCCCAGCCCAGCCAGCGGGATCTCTCCCTGTTTAACACAAGAAAGCTCAAATGGAGCTGGAAAAGGATGATCAATTTGTGATGAAAGAGATTATAAATCATGCATGCAAGCAAAATGATGGCAGGACGATCAGCTGTCGTTAACGAAGTCCTGGATAAAAAGATGAGGAAGCAGAACCACAGTGCACTCTCACCCAGCTCCTGCAATTAGGCACCCAGAGAGCATTAAGCATAATTAGACAGAGACACCCGGGTTTTTGGAGTTAGGAAAATGCAGCAAGAGTGCCTAAAATCACATCTTCCTGGGAGAGAGCGGGGAGAGGGGCTACAAAGAGCAAAGGCACTGCCTGAAAAAGCTCTGGTGAGGGCTTGCCATGCTCCTCTGGCCACTGCCCGGAGGACACCGGGCAGCTGGGGGTCACAGCAACGCAGGGACAATCCACAAGCTTTGCCAGCAGAAAAATTGAAGATTTGGGATCCAGGGTCTTTTCCCATGCCCGAGGCCAAAATGCCCGATGAGCACCTTGCAATCAAGCCGGCAAGCCTGACCTGTCAGATGTGTTTGATATTCCAAGAGCTGAGGAGGAATTTCAGAGGGGCTGGAGAAAGAGCAGTTTCTCCCTAACCAGAGGCTGCCTCTGCTGGCAAGGAGATGATGGAAGAACATCCAAGCTGAAAACAAAGGCAGCTGGGTGGGAATTTCCCCTTTATTATAAGGGTAAAGAGCATTTTCCTAGCAGGAAAGGGCGGGGGAATGAGACACAAGAAGCAAGTCCTCATCTCCTCCTAAACAGGCTTTTTTCTCAGCAATTCTGACCCAGAAACCCTCCCTCAAACACTCTGTCTCAGCAACCAGAGCCATAAAATCCAGAAAGGAATGATGCATCTCACCTAGCAATGCAAGGAACCTATGGAGAGGGGTGCTAGGAGGAAAGAGAGACCACACGGGCCATTCATGCCGTCACCAGCTGCCTCCCTGGTGTGAAGCTGCTTGCACAGAAACCCACCCGGTTCAGGAGATAACTATGCAGGTAAATCAGTGGGGTTTTAATTAGATCTACACCTCATGAAAAACCGACCACCACACACATAAAAAAAGGGTCTCTTGAATATTTAAAAAAAAAAAGGGCAGGAAGGCACGCACGCATTTCCAGTGCCCACTTTGCCAGTGCGCACACTGAGCGCGGCACTTTCTGCCTGCCGGGGCTGGATCCATCCCTGCGGGTCACGCTGCTGATCCCAGCTGTCCGTCCCAGAGCGGTGCAGTGCTGCTCCACCACCAGGCTCACCGCACCTTTCCGGAAGGTCTTAGTCACTGGTGGGGTCTGCTTACTCACTGGCGGGGTCTGCTTACTCACTGGCCCTCAGGGCTTGCTCAGTTGGTGTCAAACCAACTGTGCGTGTGTAATATATATATATATGTCACACCGGAAAGTAATCTGACCCTATCAGTGGTCTACTTTTGTCGTTGCTGCTGTGCAACAGACATGGGAAGCCACTTGAGGAACTGGTAAATGACCAGGATCTGAAGCATCTCGGGACTGCCACATATCCTTTATGACCAACCAGCCTGCCTTGGCTCACACCTGCATCTACTGGCCATGGATGTGAACTGGATAAAAGACACGAGACAGCCATGAGGGTCATGTTGTCAGAGGCTTGTTTTAGGCCTTACTGCTTCCTTTTGCCACCACCGTTTCTGTTTTGATCCACAAAGAAATGAATGGACTACTGAAGAAAATAGCCATACTGTAGTATCTGGGAAGACAGATGTTATGTGTTTGATTACAGTGCAAAGAGACATCAGAGAGATGTGGCCCTGGAAATATTCCCGCACATAAGCTGGCTCCTCCACAAATACAAGTCAATAATTGCTGAAAATTTGCATGCTCTGCATACATCACAAACACATCATGCTGGTCCTTTTCTTGGACCTTTTTCACCACTCTCCCAGATGCCCATTTTCTTATTGTAGGGTGAAGTTTGAGCCTTATGAGCTGTGCGGCTGGTGAGTCATTGAAGTCTGGTCCCTTCCTGCGTCTTCATGCCATAGTGACCGGCACGACTAGACTACCATAGAGTGATCCAAATTCCAGTCTGGATGGAGAAAGAGTTGCAAGGGTCATTAAGACTGCTGCCTCCAGATCACCCTGGGGCCCAGACACACGTGCCCGGCTCAGCTCTGTACCATGGAGAAGTGTGGGACCAGCACAGCCACGACCCACGGGCCAGACGTAGGAGTTACGGCCAGGCGTGCACAGGGTGACTACTCACGCTTACTTGGGTGAAAAGCAGTGCAGGGGGTCCTGCCCTGCGGACCTCTCTGCCTTCATGCCGTGGGTGTAAGTCACCCCACAGACTACCCCTTCCAAGTCCCAGGCTCTTCTCACCCTCCCGTTCCTGCGCCTTGCACCCCCCTGCAACCTCATCAGCCAGCCACGTCTTACAGAGCGACAGCCACCACCGATTTCTTAAACTATGCCAGGATTGTCGCTAGTGTTGCCGTGTCGGGCAGAGGGACCCTAGAGACTCTTTCATGTCTGCATCCTATAGCAAAAACCTGTCTGGGAAGCGATAAGATGAGAAAGTTTTTATCAGTTGTTTCCGTGACTGCAGATACCGCCCGCCCAGCGCTGTGGTTGCTTTTCCTCCAGAGCTCACAAAGGCTCTGAGGCTATTTTGTCCCCTTGGAGTAAAAATAAATCACTCCAATCAGCTGCTTTTCTTGAGGTGCTACAAAACAAACTACAGAGGAAATGTTATCATTTGTTACAGATTTAGCCTGCAGGACCATGTGTTAATTTAAATTTTAACATTTAAAAATAGTTTCCCGTGGCACCATGTAAATACAAGGTATGGCCAGCACAAGCAGATACAAATTGAGTGAAGTTATATTGCTTGAAGTTATTTATTTCTGCATTTGACAGCTACTGATGAAACCTTGCCTCATTACTCCTCCATGCCCCCGTGCGCTCAGGACACCGGAGCAACTCCGAGAGAAGGAAGAGTGTGCAGGAGACATTACCATCTTAACGCTTCCACTGATGCCTCGCTCTCTGTCACACCCACGTGTCACCCAAATATCCAGGGGGAATAAAACATTTACTGTCTTGACAAACCAACTGTGCCCAATTCATACCGCTGCCAGAATTAGAGCAGTCCCTAAGAGCCCAGAGACGCCATCCCTGCACTCCTGCTTTCTGTGCTGCTGGTACAGCCTTGACGGGACAGCGAGATGGGGTTTGAATGCACCATCTTCTCCAAATAAAATAAATCGGCTGTTTTCTCTGGAAGCTGTGAGCTGGAGGAGGAACCTGCAAATATTTCCTGTCATCCCCCCAAAAATAAACTTTAAAGACACCTGCACAGCTGTATAAATAAACCAAGGTGGGGGGGAAGATGCGCTCGCTCCTCAGGCTCGCAGGCCGGCCAAAACCCAACAGAGGTAAGCCACGTCCCCAGCAGAAGCGTCATTCCTCCAGAGGCCAAAGCCTTGCCCTGTCAGACTGTCACAGCTTCTCAAATAATAGGTTTTTCTTCCTCTTCCCTTGTCCACAGAAACAATACTTTCCTAAAATACAGATACTTTCCTAAAATACTCAGCTTTAGCCCTGCCTGGCACAAACCAGCTCAGGCCACACCGCGAAATCTCATCGAAGCGACAGCAAACAGAGAGCAGGGTCCAGCAAGTAGCAATGGAACAACTTGCCCCCTTAAGACGGAGCCCTAACGAGCAAAACGAAAGCAGGCGATGCCTTCGTACTGGCGAGGACAAGCGAGAACAGCGCGGAAGAGATGCTGCGTCCTGCCTCGCGGGAGCTTAGGAAGCAAAGCAGGGAGTCGCAGAGGCCAGGAGTTGTCTTGGCAAGGAAAAAGGCTTCAGAACACAAAGCGAGGTGTTCTCAGAAATATGGGCATTCCTGCCCCCCTTCCAGTTTAATGAAGGGGCACCTAATCAAAGAAAACAGAAGGAAATCTATCCTAGCGTTTCCCAGCTACGCCCGGCTGGATAAGCGTTCCTCGTGCCGTGATTTATTTGCCCTTGCTCTGTCTTCCCTACTGACCGCGCGCTGCCCGGTACGGTCGGAGGATGCCCGAGGGCTGCTGCCCTGTAACAGCATCTTCCTCAGGGAGGGAGTGACACGGGAAGAGGGGAGAAGCAGCAGAAAGAGAGGCTGGCAGAGCACGGAACAAGCTTTCAGACCTGGCATTTAGGAAAACTCTACTTCTGAGGTGAAGTAAACTAGCTGTAGAAATAAAAATAGAAAAAGAAAAGATATGGAAGCCCTCATCATCAATCTTAGAGGCTTTTCAGAGAAACCGGCTTTCAAGGTTCATGGACTTGTCTGCCAGGTGGCACTTCTTTTTCAACTGAATCCTTTCCACAGATGTGCTTTTAGATGAATTTGTTAAAAAAAAACCCAACACACAAAAACCCCAACCCCCTCCCGCCCAAAACCAAGCCTAAAACCACACATGCCTCTCATATGTATACATGCTGGAAAAACTGTCACAAGTGTCAGAGACTTTTCATTTCATATCTTCCTTAAAATAGAGGCTCTTTTATAATCCTGTAAGCATAAGGAATCAGGGAAATGATAGGTCTGTACTAGAACAAAAGTTTGTTTGTTCGCTTGCCTGTTCTAGAGAACTAGAGCAGCTACTGACAAACAGCAAAATGTTTGGGGGTAAGATCCAACATTCAGAGCATCCACGGCCACAGCGGGGCATCGAGGGCCACGTTGGCTGTGATACAGTTACGGTTCCACAGGATCATCCCAAATATTTGCTGGAAGTTGCATTTTTGTTCACCTTTTATTTTTTTTTTACCGTTCAGCAAGAGATGGTACTGCAAAAGCCAGAGGAGAAGAGAGACCGGTCGCGCTCCCCTCCTCTCCAGGCTGTTCCCGCAGTCGGCAGAGAATGACCACTCTTACCTGTGTCCTTATTTAAGGCTTCAGTCATTCTTCACACTCCTTTGCAGGAGACGCCAGGGCTTTGAGACAGGTCTACCAGCAGGTGCACTGGGACACGAGCACTGCGAAGGAATACAAACACCAGTTAATTAAATCTATTGTTAAAACAATTTGTTTCTTGCTGGGGCTGAGTCATCTGAAAGTGTTTAAACAAGGCAGGTTTCATTTCTGAGGGCAGACTGCCATCTTCACTCGGGAGCTCCTCACCCTGTTATCTGAGAGTACAGATCAGCAGCAGAGCAAGGATTTATATTGAAATAATAATAAAATAAAAATCCAAAGGCAAACCTCCGAACTCTCCCTTAGAAAGGGCAGTGTTTGGGGGGAAAATCCGTGATTTAGCTAGGCAGCACGAGCTCCTGGAACAAATGAGGTGGGGAGCAGCGAGCTCTGCGGTGTACAAATCCTGGAGATCTGTCTGCAAGGAGCACCTGCCCCCAAGAGGGCACTCTGATCTTGTTATACTCCATGGCCTGTGAGCGCCCGCTGCCTGAGCTCCATCCCAGCCCGGGCCGGGGGAAGGCCTGGTTCCTGCTTGCAATGGATTGATTTCCCTTTTAGGGAAACGTGCAAGCAGGAAAGCGTCCAAAAGCTCGGTTTTCTGGAAAGCAAACCAACAGATGTAGTGCAAGGTTTGCGCTGCTGATGTGAGCGGCTCTGCAGTCACGGCCCACCCAAATTACCTGTCCTTTTGTCCTGCACTTGATAGGCCTCAGTTTGCTTTGGCTGTTTTCCTCTCAGGGTCACAGCTAGTTTCTTGCATGGTTCCTTGGGCAGTTTCTTCAAATTCCACAAAACCCTACCCAGCTAGATGTTGGATGGAGCAGACTTCAGCAGTCAGACCTTCAGGATAGTCCCTGTAGTTGCCTCTAGCCTTGTTCCCAAAGTGCCTGCCTGCCTCTCTTTGATATGTGCATACTGACACCGACTATCTGGTCCAAGATTATCTCCTCCTGCTACTTTGAGTTTGTCTTTACTGATCTTCCAGGTCTCAGCCTAAGCTTTCTTATCAGTCTTGACAGCCCTGAGGCTTTTTGGTTTGCATGTCTAGCCCATTCTCTCCTTTAACTCCAGCCTTGCCAGACTCTCGTACAGGACTGGCTCATCCAGGGCTAACCAGACCTGTGGGAGAAGCCGTCTCAGTACTTATCTGAGCACCTTCAGGAAGCATTTTAGTACGTGACTTCAGAGCAACTCCTGGAATAAGGCTCTGACAACTCCCATTGAAACATCTGCTCCATAGACATAGCACTTTGCCATTAACTTTCCAACTCTGTGTACCATAGGCTGTCATATCCTAATTACAGGCCAAATTTTGCAGTCCTTAATTGGCCACAAATTAATTACAATAGGTGCCAGACAACTAAACGTCCTTCTGAAAACATAGTGCTCTGCGATGAGGTTCTCCACAGGTGGTAAATCAGGGTGAGGAAGAAATTTAAGCATCATTCATTTGGGATAGTTAACCACAAAATGCTTACCTGCTTTTCTAACTTAATTGTATGTGGATTTAATGGTCATAACTCAATGTGGTAAGAAAAGCTTCTCATTTCCCAACTTTTCTCTTGACCCGTGTCACACCCAATTCCGACTCCATTTCCACTAACCCAAGAGGCACTTGCTGCAGCTTTTGAAATCTCTGCCTTGCTTAGAGCCTCACCTGAAGCCCTCTCCCTCCTGCCCGACGGCCAGCCAGGACAAACCGCCGGCTGGCTCTGCCTGGGCACAGAGAGAGCAGGCACACAAATACTGTCAGCAAGTCAACAGCTGCGGTAGGCATTTAATCCTTCACCTATGAAAAGAGATTTGTTGATGCTGCAGCAACGAGGAGAGCAGAGGGATGTTCCCTGGTCTTGGGAGATGCGCAGCACGGAGCCCCAGTTCCTACCCATGACTTCTCACCAGCTGCCCAGCACCAAGAGGGTATCTCAGCAGGCTTGCTGGGCTCTCTGCCTGGCCTCAAGGAGGGGCAGGAAGAGCAAGCTTAGACGCTTCTCTCGACCCGGCAGCCTGTCAGCGCTGCACAGCCCTTCCCTTTGGCTCACGAGGGTGTTTGGAGGATCTCCCTGGTAGGTGCACAGGAATCAGCCACTTGAAGGCCAAGCCAAATGTCTGCAGCGCTGGCCAAGGAAGAAAAAGCTTCCCAGCTCTTGGAAGGGAGGTGGTGGGAAGGAGCCATCTGAATGAAGACGTAGGGAGATCAACACCTCCGGCCAGGAAAGGGGTGTGGTGAGCTCCTGAGGCTGAGCCCCCCTCTGCTCCCAGCTCTCCCCCCTCAGCAGGCATTCCGGCTCCAAAAAGGAAAAGCTTGCCTCCCTGTGCAGCTGGTTTTCATTAGCGCTGGTGAGCCAGGCATGACTTTCCACTTACCACAAGGATGGAGGCATAAGTTCTCACTCTTCTTCCTCTCTCTTTCCAAAAGGGTTTTGGTGCAAAGCCTCTCCAGGGCAGACCTGCCAGGGGAGCCCTCCTGCTCCCCGAGCAACCAGCCTGCCAAAACCTGCTTAGTCCTTTTTATCTCCCACTCCACTCTAGCTTATTGCCTTCAGGTTTGAGATTCTTGGCAGGTGCAGCCTGGCGATGCCAGCTGCAAAATCGCATTTGCAGAGCAGCCCATTAGCCCTTTCCATCCTTCATCTCCTCTGGCACCTGCCGAGGCACTCACAAGCTACCCCAGAGGTGGTGGTGTGGCCTGTTGCCATACATCCATTCCCCCAATGGCTTACAAGCCCATTTTCTATCCCTCACACAGTTTAAATTCTCATTTACATGAAGAGATGTTTCTGGCACGCAAGGCGTGCCAACGTCAAGGTTTCTCGTTGGTGTGTGGCTCCACAGGACTACACAGCAATTCTTGCCTGCAGAATTTGCACTGGCCTTCAGCACTTGCACGAACTCCCTGCAGCATCCAGGCGGATGGAAAATAGTGCTACAAGCAACGGGTTTCTTTGTTCTCTGTAAAACAACTATATATATATACACAAAAAATCAAATAGAGGGTAAAGCATTAAAAGCTTATGTTTAAAGAGCTTTTTCCCATTGCTGGCAAGAAGATCCTGATAACTTCAGTATCAGCTGTTATGGCTCCCCTTTACACTATCTGTAACGAGATAGTCAAGCAGAAATATTACCGATAGTTATTTTTACTTCTAGTGCAGCCGTTTGCCCATTCCCACATTCACAGGGTACTGAGCAATAAAGTCTGGCCGTAGACTGGCCACAACGTGGGGCACCTAGGAATTACCTCACCAGTCTTGAAAGTTACAGCCCCTGGGCAAAGTATTTCTGCTTGCATGAGAATTCAAGCATTTAAAGAAATCTCAAGGGCTCCATGCAAGCACAGAGGTTGTTCTGCATGTTGTAACTTACAGCCTCATGGCATGAGGTATAAAACTATGGTTTGTTTTGGCTTCCAGGACATGCGCATTAACAGAGAGTTATATTTCAGTGTGCTTGTGCTGGTGGGACCCACGTTACGCTCAACAGCATTGGCTCCCGTGAGAAATCCCTGCCCCAGAGGTGTCCCATCTGTCAGCAGATCAATGACGGACACTCCGAGCCCACGTGGCCGCTTGGCCACCGTGCCGGCGGGACTCCCCGCAGCCCTGCCCCGATGCATCGGGTCACAGAACGGGGGGCTTCAGGGGCGCCGGGATGGCAGGGGAGAGGGAGAAGTTTCCAAGCATACCTGCTGTAACAGCCTGCTCATTAGCCCAGCTGTTTGCTACGCAGCACGAGAGCTGGTAGTACTGCATCACTGAGGTTCAGCAAGAGTGCAGCGGCCCAAAAAGGCACGGCACGGACACGTGTGGTTAACCCCGATGTTCAGATAGCAGAGTGGTGATCTCCCAGCTAGCAACTGCAGCGCAGCCAGGATTTTCTTGCAAGAGAAGACCTAATTATTAGTGAAAAAAAATCTATGGGACGATGCAGAAAGAAAAATATCCTTTTTGACATTTCATGGCTGGCTTGTTCTTCTCTGGCCAAAGGCAGCTGTGGACAGGGAGAAGGTTGGAGACCTTCAGCTACGGTAATGTCTCAGCAAGGTGAGGTTACCCCCTGGGGAACACCATCCTATGTAATTGTAATGTCCCCAGGACCCGGTTAACTCAGAGCTCCTCCTGATTTTGGTGTGAAGTGATGCCCAGCCCAGCTGGGTGAGCAGTGCAGCCCCGGGTGATGCAGGACTCACCCTGGGTGAACTTGCCCATGGAGGTATCATAGCATACGTTGAGTTTGAAATGGGTGAGTAGCTTCAGGGGTACCCAGTAGCTCTCTGGTGTCCCTGCACTGCACCGCACCGTGAACAGTCCTTCAGGAGGCGATCAGCCTTTTGCAGAGGAACTGGCTGCATGTCAGGCATGACCACACCGCCAGAGTCAGAAACATCCCTGTGATGAAAACCCTGACGGTGAGCTCCAATAATTTATACCTCTGCAGAACAGCTCCTCCTGCTCAGGTACCAGATTGAACAAACCAGTAATTGCTGCCTGATTTCTAATTACTCTCGTTTACAAGAGCAATGGAACAAGTCAGTTCTACAAACACAGCTTTGATGTAAGAAAATGTACCAGAAAGCTCAGAAGCTCAGCATCCTTTGATAGGTTAGTACCAAGTACCCTACTAAAGTATATTGGTGTGACCTAAATATTTAGGTCACAGGTAGCAGTGCCTGAGGTGGAGGGATTGGAAGCAAAAGAGATTTCTGGTACATTTTTATACCAATAAATGTTGAGCCAGCAGCTAACGAGGCAAAAATCTGTTTCTCTGAAATGTCAGCACGGCACAAAAA
Organism: Aramus guarauna; assembly: GCA_013400195.1. NCBI lineage: Eukaryota > Metazoa > Chordata > Aves > Gruiformes > Aramidae > Aramus > Aramus guarauna. Next base: position 1,635,835 of record VXBL01001272.1, read on the forward strand.
GCTGAGCTTGGACGTCTTTCCTCTTCCCCTGCCTGCCTGCCCTGCCAAACCGAAGCCTCTCATTCACACCTCTTGCTGCTGCCTTTCCTTGGAGCTTTTTGCAGCAGTCCCAGTCCACGCTGCGAGCTGTGGGTCAGGAGCAGAGATGCACAGTGAGGATGCCTGCAGCCCCGCAGCAAAGCCAGCTCGCAGGGGTTTAGCCTGGAGCGTACAGGAGGGGGAGCGTTTGCTACGATAGCTGCTCCGTCCCCATTTTCACCAGAGCTCCCTTCCCTGTCTCCTTCCAGGCACCACGCAAGTCCTTCGGCCCCCAGGGTGCTCCTGCAGCATCTCACTGCGCAGCGCGTTTTCTGGGCTTAGAGGAAGACTTACTGAATAATTTCTGAGTCTGGAACTGTCCACCTTGGCCAAACTTGCTGAAAACCTCCCCAAGCAACAAGCTCCCTCGAGCTGATGGGGAGTTACCAGCAACGCAGGACTCTGCAACATCACTCCTTACCATCTCAAGGTGGTTTGTAGCTGCCACTTCAGTTTTTCCACTGCAGTTTGGACAACACCTCTTCTGGTTATGGTATTGCAGGGGGCTTCAGAGAGGCTTCCCATAGATGAGGATTTTACCTGTTTTGGAACTCCCATTCCTGCTTTAAAAGATATACTGAGCATCAGCCAAACCCCTATAGATAGCTACACGCACATCTTTCTGTCTGTCAGAGCATGTCACAACAGCATTTCCCAGAGGTGCTCTGGTAGTAAGCAGGGAAGGGACACTCTCTTTGGGGGAGATAAGGATTGACCACACATTCCTCGGGGGTCAGCAGGGTATCCCCCAGCAGGAACAAATCCTCCACTGTGCAACAGACGTGCTGTTTGCCTGGCCTTTTGACAGCACGCCTGGAGATAGATAGATAGGTAGGTAGGTAGATAGATAGATAGGTAGGTACCAAACTGGAGATAGACAGGTACCTGCTTGGAGACTTATGCTCAAACACAACACATTGGATTCCCACACTTTGACTTGCCTGTCAAAATAGCATCTGCAGTTGGAAAGTGGTTTGGGTTTGACCCGCAACTTCCACAGCAGATAAAACTCAACATGACGATTACTTGCCCTTAGAAGTCAGGGCGAAGCTCCCCTGCAGCACATATAGAACTATGTTTGCAGGTTTTAATTAATTTCCTCAAGTGACTACAGAACACTGACAAGATGGACTCATGAGAAAGATTTTCTTCAGTCTTTGGTTGAGTCTTATTCCTCTTTAGAACCGACTCGCAGAATGAAACATATACTCAAAGATTAAAAATAGGACTTGGGTTGGCATTTAGGAAGACAGACATTTTGTGGTCCTAGGCTCCTTTGTACAGCTGGAAAGGAAATGTGGGCTCCGCAGGGAGGACAGGATCCTCGAGCACCTTAAAAAACCAGCACAAACCAGAAACAACTGTTGGTGAGAGCTGAGGGCTCAGTCCACAGAGGAAGGAGCCGACACTGGCCTGAGGCGCAGCGTGCGACGGGAACAACGCTTTGCTCCGGAGGGGATGCCACAACCCAGCCCGGCTACCATCCGCTCCTGCCCCATGCTTATATTCGACTGTCACCTTATGGCGTCTAAAACTGACTGAAAGCATTTAAAATCTAAATTACAGAAGCTCTCCAAAGGATCTCTAGTGTCACTTCTTCTCCGTAGCCTCTGAAATATAATTCTCATAAAAATAGAGGGAGAGCAATTCCAAGTTCAAGAAACTGAAAAGCTGTTTCTTCTGAAAGATGCATTTAGAGTTCCCCATCCACACCACACAAAGTCAGAAAGCCTACCTAGAAAAGTAGGTGTCTCCACCACTGTAATAAAAAACCTGAGTATTTACAGCCAACCAAGGTGGTTTGTGGTTGAGGACAGTAGAAATGACTCCTTTGTACCACTCTCTGCAGTTCCAATTTTAATATAATACCCTGAAGAAAATGGGTATATCTACCCAGATGGATTCCTCACCCCAGAAAGCTGATGTTTAAACTCTCATCACCAAAAAAAAGCCCTGTTTTGAAAACTCAAGTAAAGAGAAAAAAAAAAAAAGGTGAAAACTGTAAAATATCCACCCATGGGAGTTCTCACCCTGGTTGGGCATGCCTGGGACACCTGTGAGTGGAGGGCACCCACCAGACACCCTTCCCGTCTCACAAAGGCGCTGCCACACAATGCTCCACTCCATCACAATACTTGGGTGAGCCCTGGAGCCCGCGGGGACATCCGTGGGACCATGGGGGAGGGCGAAGAACAGCAGCTGCCACGCTCCATATATTAAAACTTTCAAATCCTGGAGCAAAACACCAGCTTCGATTAAGCCCATCAGGATTGCACATCATGCCAAAAACCGATGCAGGAGAGAAGCTGCTCTGTGAGCTGGGCTACAGGCTGGGTCACACCTTAGGGGAGGGAAGCTTCTCCAAGGTGAAAGCGGCCACCTCCAACAAATACAAGGGCCCCTTAGCCATCAAGGTGGTGGACCGGCGACAAGCACCCCCCGCCTTTGTGTACAAGTTTCTGCCCCGGGAGCTCTCCATCTTACGCAAGATCCGGCACCCCAACATCGTGCGCATCTTCGAGCTCATCGAGGTCTGCAACGGGAAGCTCTACATTGTGATGGAGGCAGCAGCCACTGACCTGCTGCAGCTGGTGCAGCAGCTGGGGAAGCTGCCCTGCGTCCCCAAGGCCCGGGACATCTTTGCGCAGGTCGTGGGGGCTGTGCGCTACCTGCATGACCGCAACTTGGTGCACCGGGATCTCAAGTGTGAGAACGTGTTGCTCACCGCTGACGGCCGGAGGGCCAAACTCAGTGACTTTGGTTTTAGCAAGGAGGCCAACAGCTACCCAGACCTGAGCACCACGTTCTGCGGGTCAGCAGCCTACGCCTCCCCGGAGGTGCTGATGGGCATCCCCTATGATGCCAAGAAGTACGACATGTGGAGCCTGGGGGTGATGCTGTACGTGATGGTGACCGGCTACATGCCCTTTGACGATACCCACGTCTGCAGCATGCCCCAGCGGCAGAAGAAAGGGGTGCTGTACCCGGAGGGGCTGCCCCCGCTGCCGGAGCCCTGCCAAGCCCTCATCGCCCAACTGCTCCGGTTCAGCCCGGCCTCCCGGCCCGGCGTGGGACAGGTGGCCAAGAACAGCTGGCTGAAGGGGGACATTGAGTGAGGAAGCCCTCCCCAGAGATCCCGGGAGAGCAGAAACACTTTAGTGCAATCAAGGCTGTAGTGGAAAAGCATTTCTGTGGTCTATTGATCATTTTGAGCCCTGGGGTGTCTGTATGTGGAGCTGATTGAGCTTCAAGCACCGGCAAGACCATGTGCTCTCAGAAGGTGGTCAGATCCCTCCACAAAGGAGACACACGAGCCTGCTGCGGGTTGGGTTTCGAGATGCAATAACCATGCTGAGCTAGCGGTAAGAGCAAAGCGTGGGGCTGCTTACACCAGCGGTGGCTGCCCGACCGCAGGGGAGACCTGCACCCCCCATCAGGAGGGTCAGGTCAGGGCTCTCCCACGGAGCCAGCGTGGCCGGGGCAGGGTGGCGAGGTGCACCGTGCAGCAGCAGCACAGCCCTTTGCGTTGCCTGCTCCCCGGTGACATGTAATGAACACCGAAACTCCCGCGCAGCTACCCCCCCCGCCAGCGCACGCACAGGGCACTGCCCCGGGCTGCAGGGGGAAAGCTGTTCGCACGCGGGTCTCGGCTTGTCCTCAACCTTGCTGGCCACCAAACTGCGTTTGAGCTGGTGGGAGGGGAGAAGCAGTGGTCCTGCAGATCACTGCTGCAGAGAAAACGTCACATTTTTTGTATACCCCCGTTTAGATCTCACAGTGATATTCACAGCCCAAATTCACAGCAGGATCTTTGCAGGCAACTGGGCAGCATTACTGAGCCAAAAGTTTTGGTGTGGGTTGGAGATCCGCACCTTACGTTCAACTACACCTTTCAATATTGATTCTTACCATTTGAAATCTCTGCCAAAAGATATTTGATGAGAAAGAAATGCCACTGGCCATGGAGAACCTGAAATGGGAAAGAGATAAAAACATAAAGGAGAACTGCTTTGCTGTCCAGCTTCGATGTAGAAAGTTACCAATTACTCTGAATGCAACCCCCAAAACCTACTACAGATCCCTCCTGGCAAGTCCTACTTTCAAAGGGTTAATTAAAGGTAGGAGCTGGCATCCAAAATGTGCTTTCATGAGACGTTTCAAATCCGCTTTGCGCACTCTCCACTCTAGCTTCCACCGAAACTGAAGTCAAACAGAAGATTTCCAGTTGGGTGGTCCGACAGTCTTGGTGTTGCTGGTCCACATGAGCTGGCACAGCGCAGCGGTGGCAGCAGCTCCCGCAGCCAGGCAAGGTCTTACATGAACAAACCAGTGCACATGGGTCTGCTGGAAGAGAAGGAAACAACTTTGGTAAAGCAAACATTTTGGGTCTATTAAAAGCAGCAGTTTAAGTAGAACAAGATGTGGCAGCAGAGCCAGCCCAAGGCTTTTCAGCACGTGGGCTACAGTGAATTTTGCCACCCCCAGAATGAAGATTTATTTTGTTCTCCGCCTTGCAGCTGCAAAATAAAACTTCATAGCAGCAGCAAAGTCCAAAGCAGAGTCAGGGATAGGAAAGGCGTCGTGGGGCCATCCATGGCTGGGGAAACAGGCTTGGGAAAGTTCAGGAGGATGCTGGGGATGGAAAAGGAGGAGAGAAGTCATAAGGATGTGGGAAGTGAGGAGGCGGATTTCAGGGTAGTGAGATTTTGACCAAGGCTCAACTCTCCTTTTTCTGCTTGCCTTCCAACCACCCTGTCAGCTTCATCCCTCCGCAAAGCCACCACCTGGCTTTGGGAGAGCTCCCCAGTCCGTCCCCCAGGATATCCAGGTACCTTCTCATCTCCATCCCCTGCCTCACTCCGGCCCTTGCTTGCCTCCAAGTACCTCCCCACAACCTGGGAAGGAGAAGCCTGGTGCCAGCCCTGGTGCTACTGTATTGCCTCTCCTTTTGCTTTCTTTCCACAGAATCACATCACATTTTCATTTTCTTTTGTTAAAGGCAACGCTAATATAAAATGAGTTGTTCTACAACCCGGACCCTATTAATCTCCCCTCAGCAGCGCGTTCTCCTAAACAATTGCATCTCTTGAGGACATGAGTCAGGACAGATGACTAATGTTTTGCAAGGATGTAGCCCCTTGAGTGGCTTAGGAAAGCAGCTGGGGTTCAAGTGGCAAGTGATTTGAAGGAGCCGCAGGAGGCTCGTAAGGCTGCCCCGCAGCCCCCGCCTTCTGCACGCAGATGGCAATCTCATGGGGCCAGCACTAACGATCTCAGAGCAGTCCCGAGTCCATTACAAATCTAATTATGCAGATTAAAAATAAAATAAAAAAAAATCATAATTAAAGACTCTGAACCAATTCTTATCTAATTTACATTGGTGGAAAATGAGTTTTGAAGGCGAGCAGAAGCAGAGGCGGTGTGCCGGCCGGGGAGGCGGCTCAGCGGGGCCCCGCTCTGCCAGCATCCCTCCCCTCCTCGCGTCTCTGCGTGCAACGCCGGCTGCTACCTGGGCTTATTTCCTCCGCAGGAGGGTAGAAATGCTTTTTAACCGTCCCGGGAGGCACACAGTGGATGGAAGTGCCCCTTCCCTGACGTCCGGCAGATGAGCCCCACCATCCTGGCCGTGAATCACAGCGCCCTGCATTTATGGGAGAGCCCTTGAACTTTGAATGAACACCCGTGGGAGGCATAAACAGCCACCCCGGGTTATCAATATCCCGACCAGTCCCACCAGAGTCATTCTGCAACGTGGCTCCGTCCTCCTCAGGCTGTTTGTAAGGTACCGGTGCGGTACGATCTGGAAATGCAGGGTGCTGTCTGATATCAGCACCGAATAAATAACTTTCTATGGGGGAGCTGATCACCATGCGAGATACACAATAAATATACTTCATTTAATCCTCCTTCAAGGACAAGGGAAATGTTCAGAGACCGTATATGGTCTGCCACCATCTCGCTCCTGTTGGCTTACTACATGGTCTGAACATCACCCCGTCCGTCGCCCTGTCGTCGGCTGTTGTCACGCCCTATGTCACCCAACGGGCTCACTCTGTCTTTCAGATTTTTAAACTCATGCCTTGAAATCAATTAGAGGACTCTCAAAATGATACTCAGCAGAATAGAGTGTTTGGTATTTTCTCGAGATATTTTCTCGAGATATTTTCTAAGCATCTTGAAGCAATTTTACCCCATTTAGTATGAGAAGAGAGTGAATAATTTCAAAGACGTTTTCCTGACTTTTAGCATAGCTTTCCTCCCACTGCTCCTTTGTCCAAATTCAGCATCACCTTGCCTGAAATACCGTCTTTATTTCAGGCAAATTAAAGGAAGGGAGATAATTCACTGCACGTTGACATTAAAGCTCCTTTTTCAGCTGAGCAAAATTTGCTTTCAAGATTTTAGGTCGTAGCTGATGTGTCTGATAAGCTTTAGGACTCAGCTATTTAAGAGTCTCCGTGTTACAAAACTCTGGAGATAAGTATATTCATGAATTGTGGGAAAACACTGCTGGGTAATCAACCCCCTCACGTATTTCTGCATTAATTCTCGAGCTGGCTCTCTCAAGGCTGTACGTTTCTGCCTGCGGCGAAGCTGGGCTGCCCAGCCCGCAGCTAACGACCTGCTCCAATTACCCTTGGCCGAGCCAGCGCGGGCAGGTCGGGCGAGAGACGTACCTGAGTGACCCTGCCTCCTTGGGAAGGCAAAGCTTTCAGCAGGCAATTTAGCAAATAAACATACCTCGCTCTGCTTGAATACATTAACCTTTCCGTAACTGCAGCCTTTAGTGCTAGCAGCCTTTTATTCAGCTACCTCGCGTCCTCCTCTCTCTTCCCAAACCCCACGCCCTACCAAGTGATGGGTCTCCGGGCTCCTGCCTGCAGCTTAACCCTTCTTCAGCTTCAGGTCTCCTCTTCTCTTTTCATAGTCCATCGCTCTGCGGGTCTCTACGCTTACTCGTCTGTTGGAAGAAAGAGGGAGGGAGAAAGGGGGCAAACATTTTCATGTCTTGAGCCATTTGATTCTATTAATCATAATTAATAAAAAGCTAACAAGAGGTTCTTGCCAAAGGACAGGATCCAGAGGCTCTTCGTGCACATAGTTTTCCTTGCAGAAAAGAAGCTTTCTGTGAATAATATTTTCATTTTCACAGCACCTAGCAAACGTTAATCATCACACGAGCGCCAAGTGGTAAATATTATTCTCCCCATGTTACAGCGAGCAGACTGAGTGCCTTACCTCCAGCCAAGAGCATTTCATTTTACATTACAGTTCAAAACTTCCCTGGCATCCAGTCCGCTGGTCAGATCATGACTCTGTCTTGAAATGATAATAAATTCAACAATATCTGATGGCCTGGAAAGACATTTGAATTTCCTCTCCCAAAACTGCCTCCAAATCAATCTCATTTTATCTCCTAAATGAGTGAAAGGGAATGCACTATGAGAGCAGATGGCTAGAGCTTCTTTTCTGCGCTCTGAATAAGGGACCCAAATTTCTTAACTGCATTTAACACCTGTTTCCAGCAGTCAAGGCGGCACCCACGCCACGGGACGTGAGCCCACGAGCCCAGCTTGCCCAGAGAGGTTGTGCAATCTCCATCCTTAGGGGCTTTCAAGGGACGGCCAAAGTCCCGAGCAGCCCAGGCAGATCTCAGAGCTGACCCTGCCTTGAGCAGGACATTGGGCTGGAGACCTCCAAGGTCTGCTCCCACCTGAGTCACCCTGTGATCCCACCAACCCAGAATTCTGCTGTGAGGTGACAGCTATTCTTTCTCTCGCAGAGGCACAGACTTCTCAATGATTTTGACTGCAAAGGTAATAAATAACTGTATTTTCTGGAGCAATTATGATGTGCGGCAGCAAGCAATGTCTGCACTTGCCAATTACGTTTTGGCTCTTGTTGACTTCTCTTACAGGTGGCAACACGACATAAGCACCTGAAAAGACAAAGCATGGGGTGAGCATGGCTGTTAGGTGTTTCTCTTTGAAGTGAGAGACCTGTAGAAGGCCGGGTGGGGTGTCTGTTCTCACGTTATTATCAGCCACAGCAGCGACCAACAGATTCCTTGAAAGACATGGTGTTATTTTGTTCTTTCAGCTGACAGATGTGCATTATATTCAGGTAGCACCTAAATTCCCAAGTGTCACAGGAGAGCTGTTAGGAGAAGTTCTGTGTACAGATTTCGTTATCGATCATCCCTGCCTCAGAAGATCTCACCTCTGAAACGAGAGGCACCTTGGCCACAGGAGAGGACCTTCTCCCGGACCATGCAATCTGTAGGTGGCATCACAGCGAACGGCCGGTAGGACATCATGGTGATCTGTTTGCCTTGTGCATTACATCACCTAGCATCAGAGAAGCATTTCTGGGCAGCATGGCTCACAGTGTCCTTTACAATACAAGTGATTCCTGCTAAGAAACAGGAAACTAATTAAATGCCTCTTAGCAAACCAATTTAGCACCAATAATGAGACAAGGTCGATAGCAGCAGCATCAGAGTCAGCACAGTAGCTGACATCTTCACAGATCACCTTGCACCCTCGTAGGAGTGTATTTACAAAGGGGACGGATCCCACCAGATGCTGAGAGCTCTCAAGTCCTACTGAATGGTTTTAAAGTAAATAGGACCGAGGGAACCGAGTGCCACCAGACAAGCCCTTAAGAAATCTGCGACCACTCCTCCTACATGTGGTCGCTTTGCTTATTCTCCATGTACTGTATTTACCCACTGGAAGTGTAACTGGCACCGCTGTTTTTTTCATAATATCCTGCACAGCACTGTCATATCAGTACGTTCTCCAGAGAGGGACAAACGCGCCATTTCCATTAAAACCTTAATTAAAAATACAGTTTGAGCATTTACTGCAGCTGACTTGGCTTTAGCTTTAACTCAGACCTTGGCATCTCCAGCCGAATGGCTTGTGCCTGAAGGCTGGTAAGATGTTGGAGTTCCACCACGAGCACAAGGTAGGGCTGGGCGGGTGGAAGCCGAGGGGAGGGTTTGCAAGGAGGAGAAGCAAGGCTTGCCCAGCTCGCTGGCTGCCGCGTCCTCCTCGCAGAGCACGGCGAACAAACAACCTCACCCAGGGGACACCAAACAAACCAGACAACATTCTCATTAATTACAAACAACAAACCCAAAACATGCATTATTGTCTCAAATATAATGATAATCCTTAGCTCCTCATTTGCATGTTCATTAGCTTGTTAATAGGATACCTCTTACGGAACACCTAAAACACGCAGTCACGCACATATGCACCCAGTAATTTATTATAACAATAGCTTCCTCTCTTTCTATTTGACATATTTCTCCCCTACCCAGAAAATGGTTCAAACTGTGCCATCCACGGCAAACTATAATTGATGAATAAATCTCAGGGAAAGCAATTTTGCTTTCTGTGCATTATACGGCCAATTATCTTTTCCAATACTGAGAGCTGTGTTTATTTAGTGGAGATGGATCCAGGGAATTGCTGGAGGACGGACCCAGGGGAGGGTTGGACCTACCAGCAACCTTCAAATAAATCCACACAGCCTTCAAATAAATACACATATTCTCATAAACAGGGGAAGAAATACGAAAGGCAAGTCCTCATAAACAACACGTCTTCAAACCTCTGTGTCAGAGCAGAAGGAAACTACCACTGGCGAAGGAAGCGCCCGCCGGGCAGAGGCGAGGACAGACCTCCCGAGCGCAAGAAGGGAGGACGAGGAACGATGCTCCCGGGGAAGCAGCGCGGCCGCGGGCAGGAGAGCGGCGGCGGTGCAGGCAGCTCGCTGGGGACAGGGGACAGAGTGCAGCCAGCCGGGGTAAGCGGGACAGTTGCTCGTGTTCATCACCACGTATTTCATTTCATCCACACGGCAGAAAAAGCGACTTCAGTTTTCTATCTTTTGTTAGGCTCTATTTCAGGCAGCGCCTGGCAGGAAGACGGTAGAGACAACTGTGCTGGTGGTTTTGGGACGGAGCATCAGCCTGTCAGCAGATTAAATCTGTTACAAATGTTATTCTTAAGACATCATGCAGCATCTAAACTTCGGACCAGCTCAGCACGAACTTCATTTTGTTATGAAACTGGAGCCTTTTCGATATTTTGTCTATAATGCTTCTACAACTTTTGTGTTCTTCACTGCACCCTGCTCCAGTTCTCTTGGTTTGACTCTACCCCTAAATTTGCTGCGTGCCTCCATTTTTTATGTGGGCAAGGAAAGCTGCACCCCAGGTGCTTCGCTGGCCAAACTGCCCAGCCCCACAGCAGGCAGGGAGGACACAAAAATGGCACCAGCCGATGACATACCTGACGGCAGGGGAGAAACCGAGGTTTTGGTAAGCGGGTTGGCAGGTTGGTGGAATTTCCCATCGAGCAAAAAGCATCGGAGGAGACTTCGGCGTGTAGGACCGGGACTTCGCTTAAGTGCATGAGTTAAAATGCTGGCTACTTCAGTTATTAACTCTGCTGAAAGTTTAAATATCACTGGTCTTCAGAATGAATGGTCAGACAAAAAAAATGACTATATTTGAGTTAGGGTTGAAATCATCACCCACAAAAGATGATCACAACGCATTGCTTACGTTGAGCTCGTGTTTCCAAGATCTGCCCCTGAATTTATTGACAAGAAAATTTTAAATAAGTATACCTGGTTGCAGAGCCGCAATTCATGCCAGAAGAGGACAGAATCTAGAGCTAATTCCAGTATCAGAGAAATAAAAAAAAAGAAAAAATAGCACACAGAAGGGTCGTTTTTGTACCAGGGACATTTTTCCAAGTAGTAGACAGACTTGGGTCACTTGTAGGTATTTAGCGTCTGTCAAACAATAAAGGCTGTTGCCGGCTAGCAAAGGACACGTGGTCTCGCCAGACATTTCCATAGCTTGTCATTACTCATGGCTTTTATCATCTCTGCCACCAGATTTGCAACTCGTTACTGCAGCATAAGCAGACCATAGCAAACCTTCGCAGCACTAAAAATCCCCTTCCACTCATTAAACTACGAAGTTCTCAGACGCGACCTGGCCTCACCGAGCACTGCCACAGAGTCCTGGGGCGCTTGTTGGCCTCAACCCTTCTGCCTAGGAGACAACACAGCCACTACCAAACCCCTGCACGGTGGCTGCCCATGCACTGAGGAAGGAAGGCCAGTACTGTGCCACGAGCAGAAAGAAATCAACGGTGACACCGATTAGGCACGATCAGTAGAGGACTGCCGCTGCCAAGGATGGTGCATTGTGGTAAAGATCTCTTGGTGTTATCACTACACGTCTTGTGAACTACCCTTTAAAAAAAAAAAAGTTCTACCAAGACAAACTCACAACCACCATCAACACCGGGGAACAAACTACGAGGTCCAAGGGGTGCGGGAGACTGTTTTTCACATCCCCAGCTAGCGGTGAGTTCAGCTGCTGCTGGGGCTGGGCAGGTTGGAAACACGGTTGCTGCAAGCTGGTGGGAGGAGGAAGAGTCATAAGAAAAAAGCCCAGAGACCCACGGAAGGTTGAAGAGAACACACACACGAAAAGAGCACGTTGTGTCCAAAGAAAGTTCAACAATTTTCCCAGCTCATTGGATTGTGGGAACTTAGCTTTTCCAGGGAATAACTATGCTATTTTTAGCATTTTTATTATACAATTTGTCACGAGCTGTCTCAGGAGACTATCAACAATCAGTTTCAAGCAGCATCTGACCACAAACACTTCTCCACATGTGATTTAGAACATCTGGAGCAAAGGAGTCGGCTTTCAAAGCATGCAAGCACTGCGCTGCCGCGCCACATTTCTTCTTCTTCCTTCCTTCCATCTTTGTACCCACTGTCAGACCATGCGTAGAAGGTGGGTTCAAGAAGGAAAGCTCAAAGTCCCTGATGTCCATGCTCCGTATTTGCTGTAAGCGCGTGGGGAGAGCGGACGCTGCCTGCTTTGAAGAGGAGCGCGGCTGGGGATCGCCGGTGGCACATTCCCCGCATCGCCGAGCTGCAGTGACTTGTACGTCACGTCCCCTGCGGAGGGGAGATGTGATTCTTGACCTGGAGGTGGGCCAGCGTGAGGACTCGTGCCAAAGCGTGCGCACTGCATGTCGCATCCACGGAGCAGAAGAGGCGGCGTGTGCTTTGCTCCATTCCTGCAGTAGGCACTACCTCTGTATTTAGTGCACCGATTTCTCCAGCAACCCAGGGAAAATTTTTCACCAGAGAGCTCCGGCAGGTAAACTGTAGATTCACAAAACACGTCTTCAGCAAGACTGAGAGGGGAATGGGAAGATACAAAAATGGAATCCAGGCAAATAGCAGAGGAAATGACATTATGATCCCAGCTGGAAGCTCTGTAATGATCTGCTTGGTGTCTGTGCAGAAACCTGCATGAGAACCAGGAGAGGTTCAGGCCCCCGCGGAGCCAATGAGAATTTTATCATCAGCCAGAGGGGGGTGAAGGTTTCCCACAGTCATTAATTTTCTGTTCCTCTTTAATTTCTCCAGCTAATCCACACGTATGCGGTGCAATCATACACTAGTCTGCACGGGCACCACCTTCCGCCTTGCGCGTCCGGCTTCCCCAGGCGCCTTCCAAAAGCTGTGCTCGCTAGGACGTGTGCCGCGGTGCTGCCGCTGCTCCACAGCCAAATCCCTCACAAATCCCGGTTGCTAACAATAAAGTCAGCACCGGGGGAGAGAAAAGTCTTGAACTGCACTTCATAAAGACCCGGTGACATTGGGCAGGATCTCTATCTACTTCTTGTTCTCCTTTATATGTTTTCAAAGATCAGCTGGTAAAATTCGGGGATGACTGCCTCTCTCAAAGGAAGAAAAGCGGGGATTTTGGCACACAGCGTCTTTTAAGAGAGCTTACGAAGTCCCTCAAACCCGTTGCGACCGCAGAAAGCACAACCGCTATCCCAGCACGTGTTTCCGCATCGCTCCCGAGCCGAATTCACAGCTCCCCACATTCTTTCCCCCCGTGCAGCCCGGCCCCGGGGCTGCGCAGGGACCCGTGTCCCCCAGGGAGTGCCTGCCGCGGGACGGCTCCTCTGCCCTTGTGGGACGTGGCCCCGGATCACTGCAGGGTCGGGGGACGCCGAGATGCGCCCAGGGGACGCGGGCGGGAAGGACCAGACCTGCTGCGGCGGTAGGAGACGCGCTGGTCCGGCTCGTGCTGAAACACGGCACCACAGCCTCAGTTCTAATTTTCCAGCCATTTTTAGGAAAGAAATAGCTATAAATACAGGTCTCGTTTGTAGTTGCTAGGGTCCATTTTGTTTCTTTTTTTTTTCAGTGCTAAGTACTGTTTTCAACTCTATTAGTAGTCAGTTCACTCTAAAAAAAAATAAAAATGAGGAAATTTGTCCCTCAGTGTTAAGTTACATTTTTTTCACGAGGAAAAAGACGTATCCGTAAAGCCACAGTGACCTTTGTGTCACATCGCAAGTGCAACAATCAAAAAAAAAAAAAAAAAAAAAAA
>VXBL01001272.1:1649407-1666907 GCA_013400195.1 Aramus guarauna
AAGCTTTCACAAGAGACCAGGCACGACCTCCAAGGAACAGGGTGGCCAAATCCCTTAGGTAACGAGGAGTTGCATCCCGTGGCTGTGCCAGGCCACAGCTGTTCGCGCGCCATGCAGAGTTTCGTTTCCTTGCAGCGTGCACGTTCACACCCCTGCTTGAGGACACCAAAAGCAGCTTTCCACGGGCCACGGCGAGAACAACGCTTCCTCAGTGCCACCCTGCCGTGCCCTAGCAAACGCGTTTCCCACCAACTAAAGCTGTCGTCAGTATTAAACAGCGACTACAGACTCCAAAAGCCGCCCACTGACCCTCCCAAGGTACCCGTGAAGCACGACCAAGATGTCTGCCATTTTGACCGATACTCTGGTTTGGGAGCCCAGGCCTTCAAGCTTGAAGAGGCAAAGCAGCTACAGCCTGAGGTTTAGCAGCCGCTAACTCGCTCCTGACACCTTGCTGCTCAAGAGCCTTTTCCAGACGCCTCTTACCCATACCCTGCTTTTGATTTGGTCTCCCTTCCATAAAGAATTCCTGCTTCCCCTTAAATCCCACCAGCTTCTCGAAATCCCTCCCCAAGTGTGGCGGAGCCCTAGCAGAGGCGGGCAGAGAGGTCTTGGGCAAAAAGGGGCTACAGGACACGCTGGGGGAATGTGAGAGAAGGGGACATCTGGCAGTGCAAAACTGAGCACGAGGAGAAAGCCGCACCAAGGGAAGTCTCAGAATAACACCATGGACCAGGATTAGCACAGTGGAAACACAAAAATAGATCGAATCTACAACAGGCTTTGCTCCACCCTGGCTGGAGGAAGACGTGGGCCCTCACCCATGGCATCCTGGGGTCTAGCAGCTGGAGAAGAGGCTGTCCTCTCTTTGAAAAGCGTTTCCTCACCCTCTTTGTGCAGAAGAGCGTGAAGATGGGGCTGAAACTTGAAGCATGAATCTGGCTCACAGTCCCCCTTTCTTTTCCAGTTTGTTCTTTTGTTTTTTTTCTTTGTTTTCCCCTGATAAATTCTACCTCCACCTCAACAGAAGGGAGAAAATCACCCAGGTAGGATCAAAACCCACGTCCCTGGACCGTGCGGTGCTCAGGAGCCAAGCACGTGCGGGGCATCAGGTGATGTCAGAACAGCAATGCTTTCTGAATGCAGCGTTCAAATAAAGGACAGGCAGCGAGAACATCTCCATGCCAGTAATGGGCTGCCTGCGAGCTGGGAACAATCTGTCATTTACGTTGCAATGATTTGCTCTTGGTTTAAAACAAGTCCCCTTTTCCTATATCAGAAAGAGCTGATTTTTTTTATTCTTTATGTTTTGCATTATCTCCAGAACAGCTCATGAAAAATCATGAGCCTGTCGTTACAAGGCCACTAGCGCCATGTAACAGTAAGAAGTTAGGGATGCAATCAACATTTAGGATCTTCCACTGGAAGCTCATCCACAATCTTTGGACTTTATTATTAAAAAAATCAAATGTTAATCAATACCTTACAGTGATTTTGATCAGACAGCACTGCTTTGAACACCTCCAGTTGGAGTCTTCATGGTTAAACATAAGCCAAGGTCTCTCTCCCATAGCTATAGGAGCCTACTAGCAACTAAAAGTACACGCAAGTTGCTCGTTTGCATCTGAATATAAATGAGTTGACTCCTGTTGGCACCACGGTTAGAACGTACCTATTTCATATTCGGATGGATTCCTTTTCTCAGGCTACAAGAAGCACGTACAGCAACCTTGAAGGCTGCGTGCAGCGACTCAAGCCAGCAGGGACTTCATCGCAACATCACTGCGAGTGGATTTCTCTTCTAACAGGAAGAGACAGAGAGCATAGCAACAGCAGCTTTTCATGTTTCAGGCTTCAGCTTTGCTTTTTGTCAGTTTTGGGAAACACTTGTGATACTGATAGAGATAGCAAGTTAACTCGAAAGGAAACAAAGCATCTTTCATTAAAAACAGCTCTTGGGTAGAAGGGAAATAAAACATTTCCTGTATGTTCAGCTGAAATCGAGGTGCCAAGATGCAGAGGTAGATAAGGGAAGAAAATAACCTAAAAAAATACATTGCTGCTTTACCCCCGAGACATACGCCTCCCTTTATCACTGCAGAGAACGCCAGAGGCAGGAGGAAATCAGAACGCGATGAGCGCCAGAGTGGGAAACGGCACCCAGCATCCCTGAGACCACCCAGCATCAAGATACCGGTGGGGAAAGGACGTGTAACGTCCAGAAGGGATGTTGCCAGGCCAGTAAAAATCACCATTTGTTGCGGCAAAAAGCATCGTCTCCCACTTTCAGAGAACAGTCCATGTTTCAGAGGGTGAAGGCGAGACCGGGCAGTAGAGTCCTGGGGGCCGGGCAAGGACTCCTGCAGGAGGGCTCCCTGCAGCCCCCCAGTGCTTTGCCACATTGCCAGGGAAGAAGATTCCCTGACAGAGAAATATTTAGTTTTTATCTTTTCTCTAGTAATTAAAGGCCATGAATAGTGGGATGTTATACAGCAAAGAGATCCTTACCTTGGGTTAAGTGCAGGGTGCAGCTTTGGAAATCAGTTGAATTATTAAGAAGAGATACTCAAGTTCTTAAAATTTTCTTTTCATTCATGAAAAAGGCTTTTGTTCTTCATACCTCAAAATTTTGCCTAGCCAGTTCACAATCAGATGTTTCCATCTTAAAAGTACAGGAGGAAAGAGAGAGGGAATGTGTTTCTAAAAAATCTTTTAGGACGCTATTTCATCAATTGTTTATAATCTAAATGAACTGCAATGCCCTCAAACCGTCCTAACTTTCATTTTAAGTTAAAGTCCGAATACCCAAGTCATTCATGGGTGCAAGGGAACAGGAGCAGAACTGGTTCTAGCTGATAACCCATCGGGATTAAGTTTGATATTCCTCTCGCAGCCCCAGTCCTTTAAAGAGCTCTAGCTTACAGCCAGACGTGAAGTAGCAAAGTGTTGCCTTAAAAACAACAAATCCACAGAAGCACTCTATGCATTTTTCCTCTTTGCATTCCTTTTAATTTTTTGAGACTGGTCAAACCAAATCTGCCCAAATTTATGTAAATGCATGCTTAGAAGAATTAACAGCAACCGTAAACTCACCACAACCCTCCATCCTCTCTGTACTCCGCACCAAAGGCGCGGCAGAGCGGAGAGACTCAGTGCTGCTGAATGAGCGGGTACCGCTGCCAGCACCATCCTGCAAGAGCGAAGGTGGCTCTTCCCCGCAGAGCACGTGTAGCGTGTGCTCAAAGCGGCGACCGCCTCTACGTGTGCTGCTGCAGCAGCAGCAAGCGCTGCTCTGCCAACCAACTCTGGTAATGAGTTTTATTGCTTTTTCAGACACTAAACCTCCCTTTACCTACCTCTCTAGGAGGAAACGCTGCAGTTAGTCGTAGAATGGAAAGTCTCACCGTAACTGGGACTGACACGGGAATGCCGTTCTCTTTGAGGGAGAGTGCCACCACCGCAGTTACGTCTCCTGGAAGTACTCAGCAGATCACACAATTTCAGGCAGGCAGGTCTGTAGTGCAAATTAGCAAACGTTGTGCTGGAATGGCTACAAGATCACGCTATACACAAACAACCTTTGGTTACATCTAACTGAAAGGTCACGGGACAGTGACATAACATGCAATTATTTCAAACTACGTGATTAAAACTAGTATCCAGAGAATTTTGATCACTTTGAGGGGTTTTACAAACATTGGTAAAGAATTGTCCCTCCCGCTGACAGTCATACGTCTGTGTGAGCTACAAAATACTCCAGTAAGGATGGAAGCAAGCTAGGAGGAAAGCCAGGACTCATCTGTGAGTGATGCTAGAGATTACTTAAAATTCACGCTTGTCCATATTGTTATAAGCTGGCAGCATCCCCATAAAACACTTCCAGTTCTGTCATTGAAACGTGTGCTTGTTGGGAAGTTCTGACGCCCAAAGCAGCACAGACCTGCCCATTGTCTTCGCACTACCGTGCAATCTTTTAAAATAACCACGACCATCCCCTACAGCAGATGGAAAACAGGCTGTTCTGAAAGATTAAGGATCTAAAAGCTTAAAAATTATCAGTGGAATTTATGCCAACTGGGAAAAATGATCTCATTTCATATCAAAATTTTGAATTCATTCTTCAATTTTTTTTTTTTTTTTTTTCCAGAACTGTTTGGAAAAAGGCTCTCATTTTGGCAATGAAAAGAAACCCGCATTAAAACTGATTTTACATTGTCTGATTTTACATTTTAGTTTTTCTTCCATAATTTGTACGATGAACAAAAATATACATAAATCAGGATAAAATCATTAAGGATAAAGACAGAGAAAAAGATCAAAAGACAAAACATGTGGAATATGATAGGTTTGGGGCTCCAAGCCATTTTTAGAAATTCAGGTTATTCTGACTATTAATGCTGTTCTTAGAGAATTGGTCAAAATCCTAATGTTAGGAAAGCTGAGTTTGCAGAATTTTCAGAGAAAACTATGCCGAGGAAAGGACTCATGCTGACGAATTGCACTGAGAAAGGTTACTGTGAATTACTGAGGAAGATATGCTGCCTCATAAGGAATCACATACAAAATACAAATTTCTTCTCACACAACACACCAGTGTTGTGTGTATTTAACCTAAAATCCCATCACCTGCACCTTTTTGATTTGATGACGGTAAGGAAGATACAGATATAGAGAAAGTATAGGTCTAGGAACAGAATTTTATTTGGTTCTGGAAAGTATCATGCAACAATTTTTATTTTTTTTTTTTTTAAATGAACCTTGCCCAGCTTTCAGATGACAAATTAAAATGTACAAGTAAAAGGATGCATACAGTTAGCACCATAGGAGGAATAGTCTTCTCTTTGTAACTCCATTTGATAGAAGGTTATAAAAGAAAACAGAGGAAAAGGAAAAATAAACACCTAGCTGACCTTGCATTTTTATTTTCAGCATCCTAGATACTTAAATCTAAACATCAAGACACCATGACTCACCTAGCATATCTAAATAATTCACGTTCAGCAAAACTTGCTTTGTACATTAAGAAATATTTAAGTGTCAAATGGTAACTATCACAAAGAACCAGCTAATACGCATGGTGAAAATTGTAAAGGTCTGGAAAAAGAAATGAAACAACAGAAACCACACTGAGGAATTTGCCCCTCTCCCAGTCCTTTGGAGGTTATGGCTATCATGACTTGCTGCAAAGATAAAAAAATAAAAAAATAAAAGGGATGTGTACTGGTTCTGCTTGGAATGGATCAAATATCCTAATATTATCCTGTAATACCCTAATTTCATGGGCCAAATATCCAAATGCACTTACTCTAAACTCTCCATTTCCTACCTGCAAGCAACTACAGGATTAAGTCAGACTTCAAATGCTTGTTTTCCTTACTTTTGTATTCATTTTAAATATTTGTCCCTTGTGGTTCTTACTGCAAGGCTTTCGAGATGCTGAACAGTTTTACAAACCCTCCAATCTTTACCAAGCAGCAATGCTAATGCAGAATTCAGGAGTTTTAAATACCATGCTATTACGTGCTGTCTTCTTAAGGCGATGGAATAATTCCGTTGAAGTATCTCAGCTTTGCATTACAAATCGATACTAAGATTTCCTTTGTAAGCGTCTCTAATTACAAATCATGTAAAATGATATACATTTTAGTAAACTATTAACCTGACTCAATTTTAAAAGAAGGGTTCAAACTAAGCTCACAAGGAAGAGGCAACTTTTGGTCATAGTATGGAAAATGCATCTTTTGATTACTCCCACCTTTCAAGGGCACGTGCATGGACTTTTAACAGCAACGCTAAGCAACCAGTTCAAACAATTGCTTTGCATCCAAATCATAGCAAAATCATTTACTTTAATCCCAAAGCAAAATGTGGGAAAACCCAAACCAGCTGTTTTTTCAGACCGATAAGAGGCGGCTGTTAGCACTAGAACACCTCTTGCAGTAAATGCAGTTTTAACGCAGAGAGTCAACATGAACATCAACGACCCGGAGGAGCCTTCGCAGCCATGAGCGCTACATCGCTTTACTGCCAGGAGAGTAACGAGACTCTGAACTTTTCTTTATCTTTCCTTTATTTATGCTTGGACTTCCAGCACTGCACATCAGATACCCAGGGTCTTAATCTGTCCTATATCAGACTGCAAAAATACAACGCTTTCTCAACTGTCCTTGCATCAACAAATCAAACAGTCACATCCAACAAACCCTTCACTTGAGTAGTTACTTCTGTCTAAAAAGGCATCTCTCCTCTTCAGGATTTCAACTAATGCTTCTGGCTTATAAAAGATTAAGTGCAATCAGTTACACTGAAAGTTTATAATGCAGCTCTTGATTGTATTTTCTGTGCACGCATTTACATCAGGCACACAAGTTATATAAAATAGTTTGGAGTACAAAAATATGGTTATAACATAGGAGTACCAAACAGCACAGAATTAGAACAGTTTTATTACCGTAATACCAATTTATATACAGACCCCCAAATTAAGGATTTTTTTAATTCTAAGTATTCTTCCCAAATTGACAACTGTAGTGTACACTCTAAAAAACTGCAAATTAACAACACAGATCTATTTTAACCCCTACATTGTCTATGCAGCCTGCACCAATCCTCTCTCTTGCACACAAAAATGTATTATAAATAATTTCTCACAAAATGTCATGTATGCTTTATTGCACATTGTACATGCCAATATCTAAAAGAAAGGCTCAAACCTTTTGTTTGATAACTAACTGTTTAAATACCTAGCGTTTACTTATGTTATGAATACTATTGCATTTTTCAGGCTCTAATCTTAACTGATAATTTAAAAGAAAAAAGCAGAACAGAAAATATGCATCGAACTGTCTAGCTTTTGTGAAAGAAACAAGCTTTTTTAATTTTACTGATTTCTACTGTATAAAGTCATTAAAAACATCTGACCTAATTAAAAATCCTGTTTCAAAACTTCTGCATTTTTTACTATAAAATTATGCATATAGCTGCTTGTATAATCATATATTCCTTCTGTTTTGCAGAATTAGATGCTCCTGTGCTGTACTGACTAAAAGATCGAGTTACACAGGTTGTAGTGTTAAGTACAGGAGTTAGTGTATCAGTCGCTGTTCTGCTGGTCTCCCCGGCGGTGGCAAGCGAGGAGCCCGTCAGAACACCACAACAGGTCGGGATAAAAAGACACCGGGCACAAGCGGCCATCAAGCATCAAGGCCATGTATAGTTCCTGTTAAGCGGATCTCTAGACTAAGGAATATGAGTAATTTATCATTAATATGTGGGTTTACGGTATGCTGCGCTAAAATATTGACCGCTAAACAAAGAGAATGATTTGTGTATGACAGATACGTGTCAGCTGGTAAAAATGGCTCACTGGGTAAAAAGAAAAAATCTGCATTTTGAGGGTTAAAACTCTGGCATGAACAAAAAGATTAAAAAGTTGATTGAGCCAATGTTTTGCCAAGGGTTTCTAAAGCTATTGGCCATCAACAGCTCCAGAAAGGGATAAAAATAGCAAAACCAAACACCTAAAATTGCACTATTACAAAGAAACAAGTCCGTGAAAGGTAGAGTCACCAGCTGCAGTTAAGGCACAGCCACTTCAAGAAGCCGATTGTTTTTTCGCTTGCAAGTTGGGATGTTGCCATTTTTCTGGCTGCCTTGTATGAACTTCACACATACTTTGTCTTGTCTGAACTGGACCAGAAACCTAGGAGAGGGAATAAGATATATTTTAGTTAAAGGTGGAAAAAACCACACGAAGAGCAGAAGCTTCTCCTGTTGGTGCTGAGCATTTTTGGGTCTGTGTTAATAATAAGAGTCAAGGAATTAAAAAAAAGCCATGGGTTATGGTATGGCTTGAGTCTCCTTCAGGTAGCATCTCTTCATTATTGCCTTTTGCCTGTAACTGTGGACCTTTTACAATAGTTAGTTTGCTATTCCTTTAGAAAGAAGGCAGTTTAAAACAGAATTTCTAATGTACCAGAAATGCAGCAAAGACTATATCCCACTGCTTCACTGTCATCCAAAGGGACTTTTCTGTTTTTATGGAAGGAAGCTAAATACTTTTACGGCAACATCGGAAGCACTGCTCTTCTGGTTTACGCTCAATTTAGCATATCTGGTATTTTAGCAGCTCTCATATGTCTAATCCTTAGTTAACCTTTACAGCCCTCTGCTATGCAATCGGGAAAATTTGATTCCTTCCCAGCAATCTCCAAATTTTGGTTTCTTACAGTCCACGATATGGATTTGACTCTTCACTTTTTACTGGAAGAGAAATTTCATCGAATGTGGAAAACTACTTTTAAAAAAAACAACAACCCAACAGGCTCCTGTGGAGCCTCAAACTTCTCACTGATCTGGATAGCAAGATTAAAAGCACTACAGAGGGCAGCGCTGCCTTCTGGCTCACATGCAGTGGTTGCTGACCTAAAAAGTCCTTTGTAACACAGCAGATTTTCCCTTTTAGCATCCTTAAAAAGTCCTCCAGCAGAGGCCAAAAACTTCAAAGAATTTGTTCTCCAGCCGGAAACCACAAATCAAGCTGACGGCAGAGCTCAGGGGAGGAAGTGGCCTCTCCTGTGCCGAGCTGCCCTTTGGTCCCACTTCCCTGCTGAACAGCCCCGACGCTCAAAGATTAACTTGTTCGGCGCTCCCAGCCACGCAAGCATCCAGAAAACACAAGCTGGTCTTACAGCCATCATCTTTTGTCACCAGCGCTGCATTTTCCCAGACCCATTGTTCTAATACTATATATATAAATGGTATGTCTCTTACTAGACATACCCCTGGATCAACAGCATTTTTATTTATATAAGCTCTCCTCCCAAAAAGTAGTGGACAGTAGTCAAAGTAAGGCCACATATTCTCCTCAATTCCTAGTTGTGCTTGTATCTAAACTCTAGCAGAGAGAACAGAGTACTGCTTCACCATCAACAGAGATGGAAGTGCTAAAAAAAAAAAAAAAAGGCAAATTACTTAGTCTGGATAAACTCAATAGCAATGCACACTTGAATGGTTTTAATATGCAAGACAAGAAACAAAACCACATCCCAAAATGCAAGACTCCCAGAAAACAGACTGTTTTCCAGACCTAAGGCAGGCAGTCCAGACTAGTGCAATGCACGCTTAAACTTTTAGTAGTTTATTCTTTTGTAGCCGTCATTAAACTAGAAACTTACTGGGGACAGCCACGCTCTTTTAGAGGCTAAAAACATACACCCTTGAGCAAATTAAATCATATCTGGTAACAGAACAAAGGAAAATGGCAGACATCACTTTCAAGGAAAGAGCAAAATTAGCCTTTAAATAAGCCCTCAAATCTGAACAAACTGTACTCGCCATCATGACTCTAGAATGCAAGCAGTGCTGTGCAGCCAGATAAAAGGTTCAGTTTTTGCCTACAGAAACTTTATTTCACTCTTGTTAAAGGGTTCCAATTTTTCTTCTTTATTCAAAATTAATAAACCCATCAAATCAACACTACGGAAATCAGGGGGCACTTCACACACCAAACTGAGCGCATAAGTGAGGGACTCTTGCTCAGCAGGCTTTAGGAGTTCACACACATGTTCACGCACAAACATTTTCATTCCATGGCTATAAACACTGCAAGTGCAGTCCTTACTTAAGGCCAAAATATGAAACTGCACCAAGCACAAAGAAATACTAATTTGAGATTTGAGCTTTTTATCAAAGCTTTTAACAACCAAAACCCCCAAAACGACAATAGGTGGCTCAAAGACCATCAGCAGGAATTCTGAGAATACATTTGTCACCTTCACAAAAGAGAAGGTAGAGCTGTATAGACCTACATTACTAGCACCATCACTGCGTGTGTTTGGGGAAGAGCTTTTTATTCTGTTTTGGTTGTTTTCACTAGAACTTGGCACTTGGTGGTCACTCTAATCAATAAACACCTCATAGGAAGACGTGAACTTTTCACTCACACACAAAATGATTCTCTCAAATGCAGTATCTCTTAATTGTTTCTACAGTGGCAATTCTGCCACATAGCTCTACTGGAAACTACCTTAAGAAAAGCACATTTTCTGTAATGACTTTCAAGGAAATAAGAGCCAAAATGAATACTAGAAATGAGTACACACTGAAAATTGGATCCTTATTTACAAGTATTCTGTCAAGAGAAAAGAAGTGTTAGTTATACAACAGTTTTGTTTTTCTAACACTAGCTACTTGACTTTTTAGCACATTGCATTGAAGGAAATGCACTTTTAAGCAAACAGGAAACATACTCATCAGAAATCTCAATGTTGAGCTTCTGTTTGGTTTGGCTGAGAGTAGTGCGGTAAAGCTTAGTGGCCATTTCAATAAGGTGATCGCTGCTGAGCAGGAAATCTCCTTTACCAGCTGCTCCTGAACCCTGAAACAGAAAGGAAAGTATTTAGGACTACCAAAACCTAGAATACGAAAAATATTAAATGCCAGCCAAGCAGGAGGTTTTACAAGAAGTCTTCTCTTCCCAGTGCAATGAAACAACAGTCTTTTGTCTTGTGAATTAAACGGGGATGCGGTGCAGTGTAGAGGACCAAGATGAAATTCGCTCTCAAATAAACTACAAACCTGCTGAGAAAGTTAAAAACCCCTTCTGACCCTAACAGAGGGTCATCTTCATTTGTCCTACAAAATTGTAGTGTTTCTGTATCTCTCTTCTGGCTACACCGCAGCAAGCTCACAATATTTTCAGAAAGGAACAGAAACCAGTTACCAACACCAGTATTAGGATGGCGGTGGTCAGTATGAAAAGACACTATATATGGTGTTCTTCAAATCCATTTAAGTTACAATACAAATGTCAGCTTAATGATTTTAGCAGAGCAATGCTGTCAGTGCAGGGAAGCAAATACAGCACTGAGCTAAGTTCTTTAGAACTGAGTAACCAACTTAGCTGTGCTGTAACGTGGATTTCTTGGCATCACATAAAGAAGAGAGAAATATTCTGCCAGTGTGTCAGGAAGAATTATATGAGCAGCTAAAAAGCAGTGATAGCTAACAAGGTATCCGAACCAGATTAAAGGCCCATATTACAAATGGAAGACTCCGATCCTGAAGAGGCTAGAGTGAAACACGAAGTCTGATTTTCACAAGTAGGTGATTGTTCATAATGTAATAACTGTTCTCGTTTGGCTTCAGTAGTTTTAAATCAAAGTTTTTTGCAGATATGGCAAAGTTCTATAAACTTCTAAACCTACAGGCTAATACCTCTACAATTTAATGCTACAAGATAATTAATAAACTATTTTTATATCACTGCATATAAAACAGTTGTATTATTGTATTATAAAGCTGTAACCAACCTCCTTGAGGTGCACTGCAAAGAAGCCATCATTTTGGGAGCTCATGGACACTTTGGTAACATCTCCCAGTGGAACCTCTGACTTGATATTCCCAGACTTTTGATCCGCAAGAAGAACATTATTTTTGGTTAATAAGAAAATCCTGGATGTAGCCTGTGAAAATGCAGAAGCGCAAAGCATTATCTACACAAAGAGAGAACTGGTCATTACTGAGCACCTACTAAGACTACAAACAGTTCACAGAGTTAATAAGTTTGGCCCATATTAGTAAACATTTGATGTTCAGTAAAAGCTGCACATCAGTTAAAATCAGGTCAAATTTATTCACATGTCTAATTATAGAATGAGAAGCTTTGCTCATTTGGGCACATAAGCTTAGATATAAACAGTTCTTTTAATTACTAGCTTGCAGTTATAAAATTCAGAAACTGAAACTCAGAAACTATGCAAATCAGAATAACCTCATTTCTTATGCTCTGTCAGTCCCCAGGAAAACCAACGTACCTTTTCACAGTGATAGCTAATTCAGGACTAAGCCTTGCTATTTAGTCACCAACAACACAAATCACGTAGGTATTTTCAATGTTATGTTCTCCTCCCTTTATCTATTGGAATTATTCTTTAGGAGGATACGCATTCATATTTTCAAATGACAAATATTTTTAAAGCATGAATATGTGTTCTTAAATTCATTTTAGAAAAAGGTAAGAAAGAGAAATAAGAACTTAATCTACATATAACTTTTTCTCCTGTAAAATTTTAAACAATAAAATCTTAACTATTATAATTAAGAAGTAGCTGTCTTAAGCATATAAAACCGTAGCTCATTATTAATTGTTTTGTTTTAATCTTGAGAGCTGTAGCCTACACAAGTACAGGAAAGCTATTGCCTTCATTTAATTAGCTTCTTCTAAACTGGAAAATTAACTTGGCACCAAGAACAGGCAACTAATTTCACTCCTACAAATGCATAAATGACATCTACATCTGAGAAGCTGAGATCTACTACTTCTAATATTTAGACAGATATGGTAAAAACAATTACATTTACGAAGGGAGGATAATACTTCCTGTTTTAATAAGTACAATTTAAATGCAAAACAAGTTCTGTGTTGGCAGGATAAAAAAGTACCCCCTATATTTAACAGCTTTATTCAAATGATACAAGAAACTTGCCTCTTCATTCCAAAAAGCTTTTGGTATCAATCACAAGACAGGCAAAGCTAGCAGAGCGCTCACAATTTTAAAACATATTAAACTGTGAGAATCAGAAGCTTGAACGACAGTGTGAACCTTGAAAGGTTAAGTTTTCTAAATACTTGAACAAGAACAATATTCTCTAAATATTTATTTTCTTTGATTGGCAAACACAAGATCTAAGTTTGGTACAGAGACTGCATCTAGCTGTGAATCATCACAGCCTGTTACCAGTGGATGAGATGCCATTTTTGTTTGGAAAAGTCACTGCAAACTACAAAACCAAATGAGATTTTAGTAATCTTTATGTAAATTTAAAATCACCTGTGCTTAAAATCACCAGTTTACATAATCCCAACATTTCCAGTCTTGCCGTTAAAAAAGGCACTTTTTAAATCCTCAGACTATTACATGACAGGAATGAAGGCTCCCTCAGTTTATTTATAACAAAAATGATCTACCCTTCTGGATAAAGCAAAGCCATTTTATTACCTTCCCATTAGCTCTATTGATCTTATTCACAACTTCCGCAATAATGATCTTTTCATCCACAGCATCTTTAAGTTTTTTGTACTTGGGGTTCTTGCTGATTTCCAAGTAAGCCCCTTGGAAGGGCTGCCCAACACTGCCCAACAAAAAGACAAGAGAAACGTGAGATAAATATGAATCACAGGGAAGAAGTAAACTATCACGTTCTGCTTCAGGCTTCGTGGAGCCAGGAGATGCACCAAATACCATTTTCAATGACTCTATACTGCCAGAAGCTTTCGTAAGCTTTGATAACACTGTCTGCCAGGGAAAGCACGCAGTGTAACTGTCCTCTATACTATGAGGAGCCCAAAAGTGCAGCTCCCCAAGCTCTGCCCCGAGACTCTTCAGGTCGGTACCACCCTTCACTCAGTGCGGTGGTGTGGGCATCAATCTGGGCTGTGCAGGCATCAGCCGAAAATAACTTGGGAACTGCTACAGATTATTGTGGGTGTATCTCCCAGCACATTATCTGAGGGGAAAGAAGAAAGAAGGAGGAGGGGTCATAAACAGTATGTGTATTAGAGACAGAATCTTGTACACATTAACAGCACAGTGACGGTGAATAAAGACATTTATCACCAAAGACAGTAATAGGATTTTTTTTTTCCTTGCTCTGGAAACACTTTCCAATTAAATGGGCCAAATTGCTATGGGTATCAGACACAAGTACACCCTTGCATAAGCAATCAATTTTGATTTAAAATTACATATAACAGTCTCTGTGAAAACAGAGGAAATAAAGCTTCAGTAGGAGCAACACCTCTGTTCTTCCACAGTATTTCACAGTGAAAGACAAGAACTTGCCTTCCAGATCTGCTGCTGTTTAAGTGTGTACCAGCTCTTTGTCAAGACTTGTTGCGCTTCCAAATCGCCCCATCTTTATCCACCTCAGGGTTATGTAGTAAGAGCTTTGCTATCAGTTAAGAATCGGTGAATACAGTTGCTGCTTGCTTTGTTTGGAAGTCACTTTAACTAATCACTTTGATTAAATTACAAAGTACTAAATGCAAAGCATTGCCAAGACCAAAGCATGGCCAAGAGGAACCAATATATTACGTGGAATAGCACTACCTTTGCAATTGCATCTCTGGCACACGGGGAGATAGGAGGGAAAAGGAAGGGTATTTTAGTGCTCACAAGAAGTCCCTCTGTTCCTAAATAATTATATTACACACATTATATTACACACATCCTATGAATCATTATCATACTAACTAATCAGAAACTTTATACAGTAATTTCCTCCACCCATAGGCCAATAAAAAAACCCAACAGGAGCTAATCAGCTCTGAATACAAGACAAAGAGAGACGGAAATGTTTCTAAATGAGAGCAGGGTGGGGAAAGCATTCCAACTTTCTACCATGTTGGAGCTTTGGAGTTTTTTGTTTTTATTAATTAGCATTATGAAACCATAGTCACCAAAACAGTAGATTCCCTGTGGACTGTGTCCCTAATCAAACAATGACGACTTGCACGCTAAAACTGAAATGAATCACAGTTACCCTCTATCATATATACCACTGAAGAACGTCTTGGATAAAAGTAACTCAGATATGTATTTTGCTGTATATTTCATTCTTCAGTCTTGGTGTAAAAAGTACGAAACCAGGGATATAAATAAAATTCCTTCCTTCCCAAGTAGCTCTACGCTGATCAGATGTGTACTGACTCGAAGCAAAAAAACCCCTGCTTGCTCCTAGAAAAGTCTAAAGGCAGCGTCTTTCTCTTTTCCCAGCAGCATAAAAAGACATCCCAAAGCAAATAAGGAACAAACCACAAGCTAACATATACGGCCATCAAGTAAGTGATCTACTGAAAGGAAGAAAGAGAAACATATACTGAGCCCATTACCGGAAAAAAGGAAATGGCTCAATAAAAAATGACACAAAACAAACCAAATAAAATACACAAACAACCAAGCAGAGCTTGTCTATGCATGGAATTGCCCTCATCAACTCTTGCAGATTCCTGTCCCTCCCTCTACTGAACCTTGCTTCTTGCTTTACAGTGCCTTGTTCCTGCTCCGCTCAAACTGTGGCTTCTAAAAGAAAACTCTTCTGAGATGGACGAGACCTTTGTGTTCAAGAAAAACACAATTTCTAAGCTCATATTCACTTAAAAAGTTCAATTCAACTTTTCAAGGACATCAGATCTCTATTTTGTCAGTTTTATTACATGCAAAAAAAAAAAAGTGCATTCCTTAAGTAATATCAGATACTACTGCACTTTCTTGAGTAACGTTAGCCCTGCAGATAGTAATGACAAGAATTTACCAGTTTTTAAGAACTCAGTAATTTGAGAAACCAGAAACATTATTTGCAGAGATTTTACATTTTTAAAAAGTCTCCAGTTAAAAACAAATAAAATTCTAAAATGGAAATTAACTTCTAAGTACTTTTTAAAAAAGTATTTTTTCAAAAAGATATATACCAAAGCATCTAACTCTTAAATTACCTAAGTCTTCACATTAAAGCATTATGCTGAACGCACTAAGTGTGAACATAGAAGAGGTCCCTGCATGCCTCATCTGGGAGTGACATTGCTCATTCCACATTTATTGGTTGCAGGAACCAGCGTGATGGAAACTAGGGGAAAGGGTGAGAGTTCTTCCCTTCTACAAGTTCTCCAAACTTTTACGATGTGAACAGATCATGAGGGGTTAGGACAACAAAATATTATGGCTTCTGGACAGAGGCACTCAGAACTGCAGGATTAGTGGGCTGCAACAACATCTAAGTTAGAAGCAAAATTTCCAGGATTGTAAAGTAAAATGATGGAGGGACATTGTCAGAGAAGGAAAATGCACTTTCCTGCTTAAGATAAAAAAGCTAAATCTTGCTTAGTTTCCTCAATCTATGTAAGGATATTGAATTTATTGTACACTAAAATCAGCAGAATAAGTCATTACCTGGCTGGATATAAAGCCTTCTTGTCCTTGAAAAGTTCACTTGCTTCCAGTTTTTCTTCATAGATAAGCTTCTGCTGATCTGTGAACTGGTCTCTGTACTTTTTACACTGCAAAATATGATATATTAAACAAACCAGAAATTATCCTTCCAAATCTGATTTGAAGCAGCAGCACCAGCACAGACTAATGTTTACTTATTGCTCAAGACACACATTCCTTGTATACTTCTGAAGTGACTCAGCTCCATCCTACATGCCACTGTGGCACAATAACAAACTGCAAAGGTGTTTCTCTTTCCACTCATTCTAAATACTTCTGAATTACACCAAAACCAGTATCTAAAACATCTCATCTAATCATGTGGCATTTGAACATGAGCTTAATCTATCGGATAGCAGTCATTGGAAGACTGTGCTAAAATGGTTCACATATATACATATATATAGTTCCACAATTGTGGAAGTTTATGTAAACAGAGAAAAAGAACAAAACACAGCAGAGAGAATGAATTTTGCAGGCTCAGAAAGAGAAACTGCTCCTTGACAAATCACAGAAAACGTAGCCCACAAGATCAGTAAAACGTCTCATCAGCCCTTATACAGTTTCTTGCTGTTCTCTCCATCCAAAGATCCAAAACAAATTTCAGCTAACCACAGTTCATAAGTAAAAAATTCCACCTGGCACTTCCAACGTTGGTCTAAGAGCTAGTCCTAGTCCTGGCCCTGGACACAAGTATTGTAAGCTACCAATTAACAGGCAAGAGGCATACTGCTCTGCTGTTGAGTTAAAAGCTGATGGCAGGAAGCAATCCTCTCTCCCTGGCCCCAGAAAGGAGGCGGCAGGATAGTTGTACCCCTTTGCAGGCCAAAGACAATGATCAAAAGACACACTTCTTCCAAAGAAATAAAATATCCTCTCTGGAATGGGAAGAAATACATCCTAAAAACAGGCTCTTCATGAACAACACAAAAATAGTGAAGATCATGTGATGAAGTTCTGTACAGACTGGACCAGAATGTGTCCTACCCTCCACAAATGGAAAATTCTCTTCAGTTCCTTGTGAGTGGAATCCAAGAAAAGGTAAGGTCTCACTGGCCAGTTTTTATCTATTGGTGATAAAGAAGGCATCTTATTCTTCATGTCCAGGAAGTATTTCTGCATCTGTGATAAAATTGAAGCAAGATGTTTCATTAATGTTCAAATACCAGAGTTATTGAAATAAGCAAGGACAAGCAGATGCTCTGTGATTAAAAGCATATTACCAAACTGCAACTCTCAGCTTTAATAAATCTGAATATGGATTTAAAAAGCCAGGTATACCGAGAAACGCAGATTTAGATATCGTACAATTGCAGCAAATGCTCAGTCAGTGCCATTCCCACACTTCAAAATACTATTACTATCCTTTCTTTACAACATCAGAATATTTAAGCTGCCAATTTTCTATAGGCTTAGCTTGGACATTTCCTTACAAAGACCATCAAGGCCATAATAGAGCTGTCACTTTTGCTAGAAAAGAAACATTTGAAACACAGAAAATGTACGCGTGC
>VXBL01001272.1:1671907-1678312 GCA_013400195.1 Aramus guarauna
AACTCAGCATTATACCCCAGATGTAATTTGAGCACATTTCTTCATCTAGTTGGTAAGGTGTTCTGACAACACCCCAACACTACCCCTCCAACCTATATAATAACTGTTTTAAACTTAATGTATTTACTGAATATGGTTTTCAGCTAAACTACAAACACATTAATTGAAACCAATACATTTTTGACGACCTCTGGTGAACAGCATTTCAAATGTTCACATAACCCACGACTGCAGGCTGGGGATTAGCAAGAATCTTTCAGTGGGACTTTGCTTCTGAAAACAAACAGCTGATGCTGGAATTCCTGGGATTTTTCTAGGGCTGGAAGTTTAGAATTGCAAACTAACATCATTTTCTGCTAAAAGATCAGGTCATAAAACCATGCTTTACTTGTACTTACTGAAATTTTCTTACTGGTTCAAATCACAGACAGAGATTCAATTAAACCAATTAAAACTAAAATTTAGTAAAACTTAATAGCGTTGGTTTGAACTTGTAAATGAAGACTGCCCAGAGTGCACAATGTACAGCCTGGTGAAAATCTCAGTTGGATCACTAATATACAGTGTCACTGAAAGCACTTGTTAGGGGGAAAAAACCGCACCAAAAATCCCCAACTTTCTCTCCCCCCGCAAACCATGCTTTGCATATTTACATGTAGTTAAATGCATTTCCTAATTTGAGAATACTGTAGTCTAGTCATTTTTAATCTAGTCTAATGGCTTGTTAGTGCACATCACTACTAGGCTGCCATGCAAAGAATTTCCTACTCTACAAAAAAACCTGACAGACGGAATGTTGCCAGATTTATTAAGTGTGGCATGAATGGATATGGAAGGAATCAATGATCATGCTCTATTATTTTAAAGTCAATTGTATTAGTCATTAATTCTCACTACTTACTACTGATTAATTGTTGATATTGTTGGGTAAATGAAGGGGGGCATGTGATATGTGCATGAAGTACCTTATATCCAAGCCAGTAAGCCCAAATAACAGCAATAGCATGTTTATTCCTAGCCTCCTCCTTCAGCCGTCTCAGTTCCCTTCGCGCCTGTGATGCATTTGAAAATGGGATATAGAAAAGCTTAGGAAAGAAAAGGTTACTGCAAGTTCCCAATGGTGCGAGAAAGAAAGCAAGAAACAAGATACTACAAACAGCAAATATTAAAGCGTGTCCCAGCTTCCCAGATTGCACCAGCTAAAACATGTTAGCAGCAAAGAGAAACTAAAAACAAACAAACCAAAAAATCAGCAGTTTAAGCTACTGAAAATATTTCCAGATGATAACTTTATCCTGAAGGGCCTTCTTCATTCTATGCAGAGACAATTAAGTGCACAATTTGTTGCCATTTCTTACCTGGGTACCATGCCAATAAGCAGCAATTATTGTAGCAGCCTCATTACAACGCTTCTGATGCTTAAGTTCCCGAAGAAGTTTCCGAGCCTGTAAACAATTGAAAACATTACTTTATTCAAAATAATAATTATAAATTCCTTTATGATTTTAAACTAAGGCACTGCAACCTGTAAATCTAGGCAAAACCAAAAAACGATACCTCCAAATCTCCAAGTAAATAAATTCATAAATGCTACAGCCTAACATTCACTGTCCCAGGGAGGACTCTGAACAAGCGAGAGCTTGTTCACAGACAGGCAGGTCAGGGGATCTTAGTTCAATGTTTAATTTTCTCCCTGATTTGCTGCATCACCTGAGATATCTCTATGTCTGGCAACAATACTTTGCTCCACATGGTATATGTCTTATCCATTTAGACTGCTATAAAGAACAAATCACAAGTAAATTGCCTGGCTTTAGGTCACACTAAAGGCTGCTGTCATACCAGGCTTTTATCCGTGGCAGCACTACTGCTAAAGAGCGTGTTTCTCCAATAACAAACAGAAAACCGTAACTCAAGGTGAGATGATGCTTTTACCCGGTTTTCTTCAAGTAACACTCCTGGGAAAAGACAGCACGTCAATAGTTCGACTGAAAGGATATTTTTAACTCATTTAAAAAAAATAATGAAAAGTAATAATCAAGAAAAACAGTACAATCAAATTACACTAGCTTATTGGTGGCAGACTTTAAAACCTTCTGGGCAGGAGAGGGCTGTTTACACCTATAGCTAGGAACTGCAGCCCCTTCCTTCCCTGTCCGACAGGAAGGGAACGGACTCCAGAATCAAAGGCAGTTCTCTCTTCCCTGAATAGAGAAGAAAGCCACATTCAGTGGCCTGGAGAAAGGTTAATAAGAAAACAGAGGAGCCCAGGGACATTTTTTCTGAAGCTGGACAGCAGTAGTTGCTTTAAGCACTGTGGCTGCTTTCATGTGAGCTGTTAACCTCATTTTTACCTCTTATTACAGCATCACTCCTTAAGTCTCTACTATGGCTGCAGGGTTATCCCTTCACAAAGTACAAACCTCTCAGAGAAGAAGCAAAATTGTAGCAAATTGAGGCAGAGGACAAGCAAACAGCAATAAAGTACTTGCTCAACACAAGTTGAGCACAGTACTCTTTCACCCCTCTGCTTAGCACACAGAGAATTGAAGACTTATCCCAAGTAACATACTGCCCAGGTGACCCAAACTCTTTTAAGCCTGCTTTCAGTGTTGTTCATTCTTTGAGAATCCCCTTAACCATAAAATAACCACCAACCACAACTTTTTTTCCTTTCCAAATCAGTCCAACGTTACAGTTTCCATAAGCCCAGTGCCAGAGTCATGGACCATCCTGCTCTGGAGCTGCCGGGCTGCCTGGTTAGCACGTCCCGAGCTCTGCTCTGAGCACCAGACTCACTCATTCACACTCCAGCCCACGTAAGGAGGGCTCCTGTCTCCAAATGCTCTGGCAGAAGACGCCCCAAGTACAGCCCAGTAGTTTAGCATGGTTTCAGCCTTCCACTTGCACCGTTTGCAGGGATATATAGGCTGCCTGCAGATGTCCCAAATTCACCTCTTCTACGGCAAACATGAGTGTTTAACAACGGCTACGGCACAGCCACAGTTCAATGGACAGAAGGCACGAAAGTCAGGAGGTTCAGTGCACATGGAATGTGTTTTCTGATCTGCTCCTTACCTCACCATGCAGACACAGCTGCAGTAATAGGAAACTCACCTTCCATCCTCTGATGTAAGACTGTACCACAATAGCCGAACTCTTTATCTTCTGATACTTTTTTTGTTGCTGTATTGGAAATAAATATGTGATGCTTAGAACAAAATATTGCAACTGTAAAGTACTGTATAATAAAACTTTCATTACTAACATTTGAAAATATGATTAAGGATACAAGCTCTAAATGTAAAAAGTGAACAACTTTTGACCCAGCAGATCAGAGTGTAGATTCTGGGTTCAACTCGAGAGGAAACAAAGCACATCAACAGTGCTGCATGGACAAAGTCACTCTCTGTTTACAGGAACACTAAGTTCATGGTCAGCAGCTCAAAAGTGACATGGATTAAATACTCACAGATACAGCTTTATTTGTCTTTCCCACCAACAGAGTAGCATACAAACCATCACAAATGCTCAGGTTTGTTGGCTAAGCTTTTTACCACCTTTTCATAAGATTTGTGCTGTTCCTATTGGCCACAGTCCCTTTATAATACCAAATGCTGATAACTTAGCAACAGGAAAAATGAAAACCCATGGATTCCTGAATGACATGCTGGAATATTATCCAAGTATGCCAGTTTGAACAATAAATTTCCTGGACAGCTGAGCATTTTCCTTCTAAAAAGCTCAGCTTTCCAGTAGACCAGTGGTTAGTATAACACTAAACGATCAACAGTTGACAGACTTTGCAACAAGGCTTTTAGACTTCACGCTCAGCCCACCCAATTACAGTGAACATCTCTGCGAGCAAGCTACAGAGAATCCCCTCTAGGTCACATTCATGCCATGACTGACGTCTGTCACGCCTCGCAAGGGAACAGACAGGCAAGTGTCTGCAGAGCCTTTAGCCGAGCCTCCAGCACAAGGAGTTGTCAAAAAGCTTTGTTCGCGCAAGGGATTCCTTATGAAGCCTTCCAATCACAGAGCCTAACAGCTGTGCTGGGTTAGGAGAATGGTGCCCTCCATCTACATGGAGAGGCTGAAGAAATACCGCTATTATCACCCATAAGTAATTCTGAGGGTCTTGCCTATGACTTCATCCTGCAGTCATAGACAATTGCTGCCATGTTTCACCAGTGAACCAGTAAAGGTCTACAGTTAAGAAACCAAGAATTATGTGAACTTGGTCACATACTTGTTTTTTCATTTCTTCATAATTAAAAGTTGTGCTAATCTAGCTTGGTAACTCAATTTTTAATTCATTAACATTGTATGAGATCATAACAAAGCTATATGAGCACAATGCAATTCTGTAATGATGCTTTTTGTAGAAATGGTGCATTCTATCACAGAAGTTCAGAAAGAAGAGTTTTTACAGTGAACAGGCATTTATTCATACTTTTTCCAAATTATCTGTACTTCTCTCTAATTATCTAATGTAACTGAACCAAACACTAATGGCTATCAAGATGATAAACAGA
Source organism: Aramus guarauna (assembly GCA_013400195.1). Taxonomy (NCBI): domain Eukaryota; kingdom Metazoa; phylum Chordata; class Aves; order Gruiformes; family Aramidae; genus Aramus; species Aramus guarauna. The sequence goes on from VXBL01001272.1 coordinate 1,676,446, forward strand.
AGCACTCGTCAACTGAAAAACAGTGCTTGTCAAGTCTGCAACTTCCAGTTTAAGACACTTTCTTTCCACATAATATATTTTACCAAGCTTTCCAATATGCACACAATAACAAAATCCAGCTGAGATGTTTAAGAACTGTTTTAAAACTTACAGCAATAAAACATTTTTCTATCATATAAGTCATTGCTATTTATTAACTGACAAAGACATGAGAGAGTCATGTTAACAGTATTGTTCAGCTCATGACACTGAATACCCAGTCTACAAACAGGTTTGAAACTGTTTTAGAACTGTATCAATAATAACTACTGAAGTATGAGTCTTATGAGCTATAATTAAAATAAATCCCTGGGATCCTCCCAAGCAGCATTCTTGAGCCTCAAATGCAAAGGTTCCAAATAAGGCAAAAAATACAAAAAGCCTTAGGAATGGCTGAATTCCACAGAATTGCACATGTGTATTACCGAACATTTTTTACACATTAACCGTATGTTTTGAGAGCACTCTAAGTGCCAGGCAGCACAGCATTTTAGCTGAATGAAAAAGACTCTTCCCAGCTGCCCTACAAAATCCTGTTCTTGCAGAGCTAAAGGACTCTGGTGAGCTTTTTAATAATTTAAGCACAAGCACAAAGTAAATACTTAACAGTGGTCTCTAGAAACTAAATTTTCTTTTATTCATATTTTTGGTACTTAAATACTAACATAAAGATTTCTTTTCAACATTTCTCCATACATATCAAGGAAAAATATCATATGAGGGTTACATGAAATATCAAAGTTCTAAAAAAAAAATAATATTAAACAATAAAAAGACACCCCCCCACCCACCCCCCATTTAGTAAGGGTATTATCTTACTGCATATCTCCTGTACCAGGAAGCAATCACAATCTGGCTTTTTTTCATCAACAAGAAGCGTGTGCGGCACTTCCAACCTCTGTAAATCTTCTCAATTAGAGTAGCCAAGTCCTCCAAACGCTGCTTTCTCAGATCTTCTAGTTTGAAGAGCTGTGTGTGAAGTTTTTTAGGGGTTTGTTTGGCATTGGAAGAAAAACAGTAGGGGAGAAGAGACAAAAAAACCCATTAGCACAGCTATTGTAAGAGCAATCTCTCCTTTATTCAAGTCCTCCTTGAGACACCTTTAGATTTACTCATCTTCAGAGCTGTAGGCAGATGTATCAACAGGGTTTGTGGCAGATTCGTTGCCACAAGTCAGTACATGAAAGTTACATTACATTCAGGCTGACAACTATTGTAGAGTCTTGATTCACACCAATTTTAATGGGTCTAACATAAAAAATTGCCTTTTTAAACGCTATATTCCACAGCAATACATCAATGCACTGTATCTAGAAAAAACTGTAGTAAGCAGCTAGTAAATTATGTAGTTCATAAGAGGCTATCCTTATGAAAGATGGCTTGAGTTTGCCAGGGAAGACATTTCTCACTTACCGTTCTTGGGTTGCGGATGAATATCTTTGATCTACCAAATGAAAATTCTTCTTCAGGGATTTCCAATTCATTAAACAGTACCTCTACTCCAGCCCTAATAAGAAGTAAATGAGCTTAACAAACATGACACCCAGCTCTAAAACTTCTTAGTTTACATATTCACAGATTAATTTATGGAAAATATATGAAAGCATATTTTAAATTCTTAAATAGTGCTTGACATAAGAAGATTGAAAATGCAACTCATTTACTCACTGGTTATTTAGCTAAAGGCAAGAATAATCTCTGTAAAGATTCAGAATAATTTGATGAAAAAAGAGTAATTTTTATTTAACATCATCAGCAATGGCTTATTTTTTCCTCTTACAGCTATAATGATTTTGCTAAAAAAAAAAAAAAAAAAAGAAAAGAAAAA
>VXBL01001272.1:1678332-1714598 GCA_013400195.1 Aramus guarauna
AAAGAAAAGAAAAAAGGAAGGGCTCACATGCTAACATGAAAATGTGAAAGAGAGACCGATGAGTTTGACAAATGCTAATGTTCCACACTCTACCAGCTGCATTTTATAAATGTCAACAAAAAAGAAAGGAGAGAAACTGTACAGAATTTTGTGAGGATTGTAACAATGCTGTTGTTATCAATACCGCACTTCCACCATTATCTTGATAACCCAAAGATTTAAATTGTAGCTAAAGATATTAATCTATTATGAAAGAAATTTAAATCATGCTATTGGTGGCCATATGTAAGAAAAATTAAGAGAAGTTCATTTGCCTACTCAAGACGTCATCTGTAAAAATACATGTAAATAATATGCAATTTAAATTTACATATTTCATACAATTGATTTGCAAGAGGTATTATCTCATAGTTGTTCACTGATCATTATGTAAAATTATTCTTGAAAGGACAGAGGAAGATTGCATGACTGTCTTCACAGAAATGGGTGTTCCTACACTTTGAAAGTTGGTTATTAAGGATAAGTGTCCTTCTGATCATTCCAGACCTCCTCATCATCTTGATTCCACTCCATTATCTCTCTCCTCACTTTTCTTTCCAGCCCAGATCAGTATAAAGGCTGAAATATATTCTAAACCCAACATGCTCTCCTTGCTCTTTTCCATTAGTAGATTAGTTCATAATTAAAATCATCTCCTTGGCCAAGGAAATGTAATTTTTAGCCTACTGAAAAGTATAGTTTTCCCAGCAAATATACTCATCCAAAATCCAGAACAAGATGCTAAGGAAAACGTACAAGTAAAACATTTGAACCACACAGGCTTAGTTTTAATTTACTTTTAAAATACTTGAACATTCATTAAATTTAAAAAAAAATAAAAAGCAAAACCCCAAACAAAAAACCAGAATATGTGGAAGACAGTAATTTCAATCATTGGAACAGGACAGGTAAGAATACTGATGTTTTCCTACCTGGCTGGCCCTCTCCAGTGGGGCCACGTCTGCTTACACAGCATTTTGTACCTTTCCAGGCAAGGCTCGTACGCCTGCCTGAACGCATAACCTGCCCTTCTGACTCGGACGTTCTCCAGAAGACCGAGGTAGCGGATCTGGTGGCACACCAGGGCATCATTGAAAATGTGTGCAGCCTTTTTGTCATTGGGTTTGATGCACCTGGAGAGGGAAACGAACAGGGACACTTGTTTGCAGCACTGTACATGTCAACAACTATTAATGTGAGTTTAAACCATAGATTTCAATAGTTCAACTTTGGATATCAACACTTTTCAAATTTTTAACTTCACTAAACATAAATTCACCAAAGCTTTGTCACAGAGTAATTTACCTAATGTAGTTTGGATTTTTTGTCTGAAGATTTTTCATCAGCGTAGCAACCGAAGCCTTGAACTGTGAACCTGCCGTCGGTGGTCTCTTCAGATTGATCTTAGCAGGGTTACCTTCTGGGAACAACGCTTTGATGAGAGAGTGACTGGCCTTCCACATGGCCTGGGAGAGGTCCCGGTACAGAAGATCATTATTTTTGTCAACAAATCCTTCCACCTGGTACATAACCTGAACAATACAGAAGAGTCTCATCAGAGCATGTTTTGAACTATAACACAGGCCAGTTCAAAATTGAACGAAGAAATTGATTTCTCCTTTCTCACTATCCAAAACAAGCAAAAGACATTTCAGCTTCCCTTTTAGATTTGACATTTGGAAGACTTTTTGTTGGGCAAAATTTCTTTGAACACATTTCCTGAGAAAGATGCATTTTCTCACACTGCTAACAGGTCCTTGTGCTGATCAATTCTGGTTTCTGAAATGGAAAAAACCCATCTTCCATGATAACTCTGATACACCATCGCTTGCCAATACTCCAAAACAATCCTTTGTTGGCTGAAAAAAAAAAAAAGGTTTTCTCCCTCTCTTTTGAATCACAACAGCAAAAATATCCTTTCCCTTCAAAGTACTAAAGCTTACATTATTTGCCTAACTAAAACAAGATATGAAATATCACCTCTTGATATCACAGCAGCCAGCAGCTATCCGTGCAGTCCTCAGGGGACTGTTATTTTAAAGGACTTTTACCAGGAAAACAGTCCAACGACAACAAGCATGAATGCAAAGCTCTGACCTGCAGCTGGAGACCCAGGAGGCATCCAGGGGAACTTCATGCAGATCTCAGATTGCTACTGACTTTTTTAATTTTTGAGGGTAGGGAATTCAGTTTGATTAATTGTGACAAGTCATCCGGCTGGTAATACAGATTCTTCAGCTTCATGATTTCTCAGTTGTGTGTAGATATACAGAATACTGAATAAAACTAATACTGACATAGTCATATTTTATACAACAGCAAGGGACTGGGAACTCAGGCAGCATTTTTCTTTGGAATACACATTTCTGTTTCTGACAGATGTGGTAAATGCCCCTACTGAAAAAAAAACCAAACCCTGTTCATATGAACTTGCTTATATTTCATAAATGGAGAATCAAACTTTTGTTGTCTAGTGACTAGATCAAAATGTTCTCAGCTGAGGATGGAAAAACAACATTCCTCCCAAAATAGGAGGAATTCACTGACTGCTCTACTGGGTAAGTGAATGCCAATAACAATTGAAGACCCTCAGTGCCTGCTAAGTCACAGTCTGTTTGCAGTCCTTCTCAAAGCAGTGGGGTATCTTCAATTCACTTTGAATTTGGAAAAGCAAAGAAGCATCTAAGTATTAATCCCTGATAGAATATACACCATTACAAAACATTCTTATGAAATACGTAACATAAAGGTAATGAATGGCTGCCTCGAAGATGGAAATTATGATATTTCCAGCACTATTTTAAATGAGCAAGTTATCAAGCTATTCAAAATTTTAAGATTGAGAAAATGTTAAAAAATAAGGAAGTATTAAAGTCCTAGCAAAATGAAACACTTTCCAAATATTCATTATTCTATGGAACTAACAATTCAGCACATTCAAACAAGAGGTATAGTTTCAATTCCTATGCTTACTTTTATTTTTTTTTAAATAAGTTGTCTTCTTTTTTACAAATGTAATGATTTTGATTTTCATTAATAAAAAGCCACACTGGATTATACATCAAAAACTATCAAAATTGTATCTATTCATACTGCTTATGTTGAAAAAAGCAAATATATTTGCAAGCCCTCTGTATAGCTTTCTCTTCCATCTGTTAAAACACATAGGCTGTCAAAATAAACTGAGTTCCTTCAAACATACAAAGCCTCCACTTTCTCATCAATATGACTAAGGACTTCAGCTAGTTCAGTGACAAAGAACATGTTTTCCAAAATGTCTTGCCTTCGGATCTGTGTGAATTTTTGTCATTCTAAACAACATTTTTATTTCCAGAGATCCTAGCAGCACAAGCAGTTCACCACCAAAGCACATGGGACATCGTTTTCCTTTGCTGAAAGGAATACCGCCCTCAATTTCAACTAGAGCAGCGTGATCTCTGAAAACCTTCCAGCTCAAATCACAAATCTTAGGATTAAGATGGAAAAGATTAAGACAGATCTTAACTTTTTTATCAACTATTGACTCAAGCAATTCTCCTCCATTACCGTAACATCATGCAATGGATGAAGAGCCTCCCCACTGTACCAAACCTAGGCTTCACGCAGGTACAACACCCTCCAAACAACGCGTACTCCCCACTTCCCCAGGTACCTTGCCAGCGTAATGCTGAATCCTGAAGCAGCTGTGAGGCAAGGTGGTGTCGTTGAGGAACCGGGAGCACTTGCTCATCCTGCTCTCAAAATGCTGGTGAGTGGCACAGACTTGGTTCAGTTTTTCTAAAAAGGTGTCATCGGTAACAGTTCCTGGTCTCAGGCATTCTTCATCTAGCATGGCCAGGATTCCAGTTTGGTTCTGAAGTTTCAAGACAAGACCTTTAGTGTTTGTTTCCATCACATTTCCATCAAGGCATAAAGAGGAGACTGCACTCTCCTGTTTGACTTTTGCTACCCAGAAAAACGTTCTTCAAGCCATCTCAGAGTTTGGTTCTTTTCCTCATCCCCATTTGCAACAGATTTTTAGCATCTGCATTTTTGAAATACTGATTCTGAGATCTGAATCTTGAACTTCATGTTGGAATTTCATGTCATTTACTCAGACTGTAGAAACTCCAAGTTAACTGGAAGTAGCCAGTTTATGGGTAAAACCAGCACACATTTTATGTTAATAGTTAAAAAAAAATGTTCTTTTCCGATTGTTAAGGAATTTATCTTTCTTGCTGTGCTAAGTCCATAGGAAGTCCTCTTATTAGATACAAGTACTTTCCCTACCTAAAGCACTCAGTAACAAGTCATTGAGTTTTCTAGTTTCCATATAAAAAGAAATGTCATTTATAACGCAGCAGGTGATATCTGCTATTGAAAACAGCACTAAAGGTAAACATTTAAGGGTTGTTTGGCAGTTGGCTTTTTTTGCGTAGGTGCTGCTGAACACTTCTGACAAAGTAACATATAGTGTCACAAAATGTTTTTTTCAGTAAAATAAACTTTTACCATACAAAATAAGATGACTAATACGAGTAGCTTGTTTTCTAAAATCAAAGTGCATGAGCATGTATGTGTACAGACTTTACAGCTAAATTCAATCCACGCATTAAAAAATTATTCAGAGAGATCCTTGAATATAACTTACATTTTCTATTAGGTCACAAATTATAGCATTGTTGAAATACTCAATATGAGTCCATTCAATCCCCTATTAGAAAAAAAGAAAAAACGTATGAACAGGAAAACAATCGAGGGCGCTTTTCCTCTAGGCAATTGAAATTATATACCAGTTAACTAAGATAGCACTTGCAAATGTAATTCTATGTGCTTACCAACATTTTATTTATTAAGAAAGAAATGCAATCATCTACTGCTAACATTATCTGCGCAAAACGACTGTCCCCGAGCGGCTGCCAAACCCAGTCTCCATTCCTTTCCCCCACCCGTGTCAGCTTCCCATGCACTCGCCTGGCGCCCCGCCAGACCCCTCCCGCCCCAGCTCCGCTCTGCCCACGCTCCCACTCGTTAGACGGAAATAAGCCCATTTCACTGCAAGCATCCCGGATCACAATTTCTAAGCTCTTAGCTGTTGGGTTGTTTTGGTTTTTTTTTTTTCTAATGGGAAGAAGAAAGAGGGCTAAATTTAGATGAGTCCATCTGAAAAATCCAGAGTCTGGCTGTTGTTCAGATATTCTTAATACCCTAATTTTTTCAGATTTCCAGGATGAAATGCCAATACATCAGGAGGTAATATGGGTAGGGCAAAGGACTGGAAAAAAGAAAATATTAATTTCATTCTTAATTTGCATTCTGCAGTACATCTTATGGTTTAGTTTGTTCAAAATGTTTTAAATATCACTCAAGAAGCAAATTGCAGTAATGATATTTCAAGAGTTTTACCACTGAAGGTAAAAAGAAAAAAAGACATGCTAAAACTTCATATTATCCTCAGGATTATAAGGCAGGAATTTTATTCAATTTTAAAAATTGTTTACCCAGAAAAATGGTATCATCCAATTTGAGTATGGAGAGCGTATGCTGGTTTCTACAGCTGTGAGCTGGTATTTTGTCTGAACTCTGTGTATCACAGGGAGTACTGCTAAAACCTAATAAAACTTTAACACGATATACACTCACAGAATAACATCAAACATCAGAGCACAAAGCACATCTTAAAATTTACCTGTAAAGCTTACACAGCTTCTTTCAATGCTCAACTGAGGGAAAACTAGAACCAAAATCTATGTGTAGTTTCTTTCATCTTGCACGCTATTCTTTCACCCACCCAATTCCCTTTTGAAACAGGATTAGCTGTGGCCACTGTTGGGGTGTATACCAGATGCTATTGTGTAATCCAAAACACAGGCTGTAGGGTAATGGCACTAATACCAGAAAGCAGTATTAGTCTTCCAATAAATTAATTAGCCTTTGCTCAGAACTGCCAGTCATTGATGCCAATGATTGAGAGTTGGGTCTGGTTTGTACCTGGAGAACTCAGAAAGTGAAAGAAAACCCAAACCAACTTTTTTTGCTTAATGTAAGTACCAGACAGTCCTACACAAACATGCTCCATGGCAGGCCTGTGGCCAAAAAGTGACTCTCTTCCCTGAAAAGAGGTTCCAGCATGTATGCCTGTGTATCTTCATTACAGGAACAACGGGAAGAGGAGAGGATAAGGAAGATCCATTAAGTATTACCTCTCGGATGTATTCCTCCTGCTCTTCTTTGAGGGTAAGTTCAATGAAGATCTGCTGCAACTTCTCATTACAGTAGTTGATAATGAATTGCTCAAAGCTGTTGTCCTGTCAGACAAAACATGTTTGCATTTGCTGTTGTGTAAGCACCCTGGAACTCAGCTGGAGTAAGTTACTGCAGCAGCTGCAAGTCAACAAGCTGCTTTATTAACTACTCCTTGCAACTTCGCAATGTGATGGTTTCAGTAATATTTTATGGAGGATGAGATTAGTTTGGAAATTTTAGACCAAATCATTCCCTGAGACTTCCTCCACTGGGAAGGACAGAAACTCTGTAGGTTTCTATTCGTGATGCCTCTGTATTGATTCCTCGGGGCAAGTCATAAGGAGGTCTGTGGTGTCTGGGAATAAACACCAAAAGTTTTGCCTGCACTAATCTGTCCCCATGTGTAAAAAGTAGTCCCCTGCAGGTTCTGATAGGTAAAATTCTGCAGGTAGCATTAGCTCTTTTCCAACCAGGATCCCTCAGTAGCCAAGAAAGTCTATTTCACTACAGACCGAGGCCCAAGCTGCTATTCTGGTTGCAGCGGAGCCTGGGTTAAGAGATTATTGACTCCAGAGGTCAACCCACCTCCTCCCTGCCAACAAACTGCTCGTGTAATTGCCCCCTGAAATGATGGGAATTAAAAAACTTTACCGACCAAAAATCCTTCAAAGGCTAAGTCGTATAAAACTGGGTTAGGGAGCAAGCACGCACGTGACCCTTTGCAGAAGGGACCGGGGAACGGAGCAGACCCCAGGAGGAGGGGTGGGCAGTGGAAGGCTGCTCAGCGACCGCAGCCACAGCAGCCTGCTCCATCACAGCTGCGCGGCAGGAGCAGGGCTGTGCCATTACAGCAGCATGCTTCCAGAAGGACACACGTCAGCATCGGAAATGATGGCCACAGAAAGCCCCTAAATACCAGAGGTATTTAAAAAAAGCCTGCTGAAGCTTTACTGCTAACATCACCGGGGCCAGGACTGCAGCATAAAAGCTGTGGTTCACCACTTCATTATCTTAAATGAGTGCAGTTTGGAGGCCAGGTGCCCATTCTGAGGACTGGTTTAAAATGCCACTTTCAAAGAAAAAGGAAACAGCAGCTTCACTGGGTTTTTTCCAGTGCTTGAAAGTCATTAATATCGAAGGATTCCATACATGTTATCTGCAGACATAACTGCAATCAAGAGTAATTTTGGCTATCTGCTGCTGGCTTCTCTTCTCGGCTTTGTGGTTGTGGGTTTCCCCCTCCCTCGTCCCGTCCCCCCCCCCCCCTTTTTTTTTTATTCTTTCGTAATTACTAGTCATCAAGAATACTTTGGTTATTTAGGAAGCCTGAAAATTTGCAGAATAAACCACTACGCCTTTTTACACTGTCAAATAAGTCTGCTGTACAATGCTTGTGAAGCTTAAGTTATGGTGATTCAATTTGTATGACTAAGGGCAACTGCAATCATTTAAATGTTTTAAATTAAGGATCTGGTTGCTAAAATGAGATTAAGAACACACAAGCAGATTAGAAAATATTGAGATAGCACAGATTACTTTTATCATTTTAGTTTTAGGTAAAGCAAAAATCATAGCTGATCACCAAACTTTTTCAGCCACATCAAACTCTGCCCCTCACACCAATTGCAATTATCAATCGGAGATTGCAAAATTTGCATAGCTCTAGATGAGAAAGTTAAAATTTGGCATGCATCAAAATCAGCACTGCAAACAAGTCATACTTACTGCATTCTGTGGCAAAAAGAAATTACATAGACTGCAGTCAGTACTTATACTACTTCCATAAAAACACAGACTATAAGATATCTATTAGCATTTATTTGGTGTACCAAGTAGATTGGCCTTTTTATAAGACTTATATTTCTATGTCACTGAAAATGTAAAGTACTATACAGAAATGTTATGTATTACTTCTTTGTAGATGAGTGTATCTTTAGGTGCTACCCAAAGATTATCAAGTAAACCAAAGGATTGAGGCACATCAGAGTCTAACACGGAACAGCATGCTTGCATTGTCACATTTCTAAATCACCATGTCTCTTTTGTCTCAAAAAGCCATATATATAGCCCTCCGTAGACAAATCTCAGTAAAGGGAGAGGAGAATGGGAGAGGGAAGAGAGAGTACTGGAGGAAGAACCAGTAAAAGGTTGACATATTCAGATAAGGCCATCACTTTAGATATATTGAGATGAAGTACAAGGACCCCAACTGACACATCACCCTGGCACAGCGGAAGGGTAAAACACACTCGGCATCCTCCAGCCAGGCACATGCCACCCATTGCAGAAAGGTTGTTTCTCCAAAAGACCATGTTATTTCGATTACAAAGACTGCAGGACTTTTCACTCACCTATCTTTCACAGTCTTCGTCTTCAAAAGAGGATGGAAACTGGACTGCAAATCCAGCTAAACCATCCAACTAAAATGTCATTAACAATACATTAAAAGTAATTGCTAGATGCTTTCCTGATTTGCTATGTATCTGTGATATTTTTGGTTTGCCAAAGGAAGGCAAACCAAAATCCACAGAGTTCTTCACAAATCACTCACTTTCAGCTATGAAATCCTATTTAGCATTGCCAAGCCACTGAAAATTGCTATTCCAGGAAAAAAAAGTCACTGAAGAGCAGTAGCGATTTTGGTCTTTATGCTCCATACAGAGCAAAAGGCTAACAGTTAATTACAGCAAAGAAATGAGGAAAAATGTTTGGAATTACTGGAATTCTCAAGACACTTAACTCTGAACAGACCGGAAGACATTTGGTAAATCAAATACAGTTCAGGAAGAGCCATCTCCTACAGGTTTGAAGAAACACAGTATGAAAAAATGATTCGAGTGCTTTTCTCTGGATTTACCTGAATAAGGCAATAGAGATTCTGTGAATTTATTCTCCCTTATTGCATATCTATAATTTTTTATTACGCGAGGACTTCACAAATCATAGATGAATGCTCACAGATGAATTGTCCCCTCATATTTTAAAGAAAGCTCCTAGAAATTAATATGATAGAACTAGAAGGGATCTAAAGGACTTCTGACATTGGTTTTTAGAAGACAATAGAGAATGGTTAATATCAGTGATAGCACGTCACTAATTCAGGAGAAACAGGCTGGGAGGACCCAAACATCAAGAGACTATACTTGTTCCTTATGCTGGCATTAAGTGCCAGAAAGGGTTTTGATAAACACAAAAGCAGCACAGTCAGACCCAAAATTTCAGGAAGAGTTAGTAATTTCAAATATTCTTAGGAAATCTTAAGAAAAAAAAAAATATTTAAGCCCAGCACTTCTCAAATGCTGAAGAGTGTCAGCTTCTCTTCCAGGCTGTAATTCTGCTACTTTAATGTTGAGAGCATCACTTCAATCCCTGTATTTTTATAGCAACATTTCAAACTATCCCTTTGAAATCACTGTGGAATACAAAATGTAACCTTTGGGGAAGAAAAAAACCACTCAGTCTCTCAAATTAAATTAAAAGTGCTAGGAAACAGAATGTCACCTGAGATAAGCTTAAAGTCATGTCAAATTTATAGATAGAGATCAACCAACCACCCTCAGCTTACTCTCTCAATCTTTTATCAGATGCAACAATAAATTTAGACAAGCAGAAAAATTCATGGACAAAAATCAAAGCCTACTTCACTGGTTTTTTTACTTCACAAATAATGGGGTCTTGCTCATGCAGTTTTATTCTTTATCAACCTTCAAACGACTGGGCATCAGGGTGGCATTTCATGAATAACAGGTTTTTGTACTCTAAAAAATTCTGCTCTGTGCAAAAATATAGTGTGTAGATAAACAAGTAGATCACAATGTTGCACTCAGGTTGTTAGAGTCAACCATTAAAAGACAAAAAGTTCTAGTTTTGAACCACTGCTATTACATGAATTACACACAGGTGCTTGAAAGTCTAAGGAAAATATTTTTTTTCCTTAATATTTTACTTGATTTCTTCTTTGGAAGATTCCAGTCGTGTATCATGGAATAATCTGAAAAAACACCTATGGATGTTCCTGACCTTATAAAATGTTACATGAGTAAAATACCAATAGCAAACATAAAATAAATGTCTTTGTCAAAAAACCTCCATGCTTACACTGAAAGTTTCTTACTGGTCTTAGGCAGATGTGTCTCCATATGCTGATGTGAGTGTCATTTCTTGCATCAGATTTACAAACACAAAATATCTAAACCAGGGTATTTTCCTATGAAAACCAGCTATCTTCTAACCTTCTCTCCCCACAGAGCATTCAAATTCACTTTTGAGTACCCAGATTCCAGCGATTTCCAGAGACAGAGGCAACTAAGATCATAGAATCATAGAATGGTTTGGGTTGGAAAGGACCTTAAAGATCNGGGGTCTCACAAGAGTGGAGTAGAGGGGCAAAATCACCTCCCTCGACCTGCTGCTCACACTTCTGATACAGCCCAGGACACGGTTGGCTTTCTGGGCTGCGAGCGCACACTGCCGGCTCATATACCTAACTTAAAACTGAAAACTGGGTACTTTTCCATATGAGTAGGTAGGAATAAATTCTTATCTTTCACCTGCCTAATAAAGTCCTAGTTTAAGTGTTCCATTATCTCGTGTCCTCTCTGCTTCACTGTTTTCCCCAAATCAAGCACATGTTGTTGATCCAAATCTACAGACTTAGCTCCATCATCAGTATCACACCTATACAAGGTGTTTCTCAATATTTCCTCTTCCTTCTTAATCCTTCATCACACCAGTTCTTGCTGCCAATTCAAAAATCTACACATTGCTCAGTCTAGAACCACCCTGACAAAAAGGTGTTCAGCAACACCTTTTCAAACACCTTATATGAACACATACAATTAAAAAAATACGAGACGTATTTAAAGGAAAAGCATAATTTAAAACAAAATCTAAACACTTCAAATCATGAAGCTGTCTGTTGAAATCAACAGAACTAATGCTATTAAAATGAACTTTTTGATTAATATGGAGGGGAGGAAGACATAAAGAGACTGATGCTTCTGCTCTAACACATATAGCCCCAGAAAACAACTGTTTTCAACATCAGTGCAGCTCCAGGCATCAGAAGTCTCTGACCCTAACATAGGCAGGTGATCCCAGGTAGTTCCATCAGGCCCCGGGACTACTACTGAGGCTCCTAGAGAAAAAGCCAGATGGCAAAAGTAATGATGATAAAAGACCAACAGACTCGCTTCACTGAGATGAATGGTGGAATGACTGGTGAAACCAACCAGCAAATTTAATTTATATCCTACTGCGGTGTCTGGGGATCAGGATTTTTATGTATGATCACAGAAGCATACGAGTTTATGAAATGAAACTATGAAATATAAATGCTAGAAGATGAAAATCAGCAAAATGGGGAAAATGCATTTAAAGAAAATGGAAGAGACACTATTTTTTGCTTAGAAAGCAATGAGATACATGTGACTCAGTTATAATTTTTTTTTTAATTTTTGCAAAGTTAATGAAGATGTTATCAATATTTATCCCTTACTTTTCTGTTTATATATACAAACATTCACATAATCAAACTTAATTGAAAAATATCTCATGTAAACTAGAATAAGCTCTCTGCTTTTGTGTAAATATCTCTATAGGCAAAGAACCAGAGAAGCATATCATTTAACTATAAATATTGCACGTATATGTAATCAAACTGTGTTTCCGCATATCAAATGGAAGCAAGAAAGATATATGCCAAAGCTTCATGGATTATCCATTTCCCATATTTGCGTAGCACGACCAACTTCAGTCCTTATCAACATTACTGGCACTCTGAAATCCACCTTGCTCTCAGCTGTGCTGTCCAGACACACAGGTCTAAACCAAATTTGGAGGTCAAAGGGCAAGAAACTAGTGAATCCAGCACACCCAATGCATGTGTGATCCACAGGGAAGCCCAGGTACAATCACTTCAACAAACTCAACCTGATAAATCACAGTCCTGGAACAACAGGAATTACAAATAGGCAAGAACCTACTATATAATCATAGCCATTCCTCTACTGAGACAGAATAGCTGCTGTAGGGCAAAATGTTATTCCCACAACCTGAAGCAAAGCATTTGTATATATTTGTTCCAGCATTTCAAATATTTCCTCTGTTGAATGGATTCACTTCATAAATCTGCGTTTTGCAAAATAAGCCTCTCTAAATACTTAAATTATAATGCGATTAATTAAATGGTGATTAACTTCCTGGGATGCACGTCTGCTTCTGAGCACTCTAGCACTTAAGGAAATTATTGCTTTAACTGTATTTTAAAATCTCCATAGCACCTAGGAGTCCAACCAAGGGTTCCTCTCTATAAAGCTCCCCTCTTTCATAACTCTTGCCAGCAGTTGTAGTTGATCAATTATAGATTAAAAATTCAGTTCTCTTTCACACTGGACTGGGCTTTGCCCTGTGCGACCAGACTGAACAGAGGGCTGGGTACACACATTTTGGCACTGCCGCTTGCCAGTGTATGATATGCTGATGGGCATCAGAAAAGGGTTGAACAATTTTGAAAAGGAAATCTGTTGCAAGGTAGAGTGCCTAGAAAAGGCGGCTGGAAATCATGGCCTGGAGATTAAGGCAGCTACCAAAACAACAGATAGCCATGGCTGAGTTAGAGCCAAAGTCAAGACATGAAGAAAGAGTCCCTAGAGCCTAAAAAAAGGCGGGGGGAGAGGGAAGAGATTAAGATAAAAGATGTTGATAAGCCAATCTTCTCCATATGCTTTTTCTTCTCTCTAATAAGTCATCGTTCTAGCAAATAACTAGACCCTTCTCCAGTAAAATCATCCTTGGGCAGAAAGGGCAAGTCTCTGGGCCAGCAGCAATCTCTCAGAGCTCAGCATGCTCTGCAACTGTAATTTCCTTCATACAACGAACAGGATTGGAAAAGGCAAAGCGACTACTCAGCAACTGGACCAAGCTGACAGTAGGTTTATGGTAAAAGTGGAAATACCTTCCCAATTTTTTCATGCCTTAAACATCTCAGGAAGGTATTTTCAATGTTTAGCCCCTTGTTATTTGGTTACCTCCCTCTAAAAACAGATAGTTACCAGAACTAGGAACATGTTAATATAACGAAACTGCATTGTTCATATTTCTAACAGATTCCCCCAATAGATATTGGCATTTTATCAATGTCCAGATGACAGTTTACGTCATATGGCAATATAACCAAGCTTCTTTCCATCACCACAAGGGACTTCTACACACAAGAAACAAGCTAATTGCCATAAATAAATAGAAGCACTATCAAAGTGCATCACAGACTGTGAGAAATGGACCTGGGTTTACTGCTGGGTGGTTTGTTTGGCTCTTTTGTTCATGGTATTTTTATTTATTGCTGGGTTTTATGCAGAATGTGATAGATGCTGCCACGTTTTTACGTATTCTTGTATATCTGGAGCAAAAAGAGTTGGTCAGATGCTGTCCCCAAAGACAAGGCATGCACATCACCTCAGGTCAGCCCTCAGCAGATGTCTGAGGGCCAAACGGACGCAGTCCCTCTCTTTCTGCAGCCTTTACTTTTTGCAGCTCTATCCCCAGTGCATCCCCACTTCTCGTCAGGCTAAAATACATGGAACAAACTGCTCCGCCAAGGGACTCAGCAGAAAGCATTCACACTCACAAACTTTCTTCTCAGGGCCTGGCAAATTTCAAGAATAAGCCTTGTTTGGCAGTCTTAACTTTCGTAAAACTGCACTCCAAATCATTGGCTTTGTCATATGGACCAGCTACGCAGTGGTGCCTGAAAATTCAGAATAAAGCCTTTAAGCCAACAAGCACAGACATTTTTATCTCTGAAGGCTAGGCAGGATGAAATAGTCACACTTGCTCCATGACATGCATTTTTACATACCCAAGCTCTCATCTGCACAGGAGACGTACACGACAGAAAATTAAACGTCCAAACTGAACAGAATGAGTCTTCTGCTCATCTTTGTTGAAACCTGCCAGGCCTTCAGTCACCTGCCTTCTATAGCCTTCATTTCTTTTTCATAAACTCCACTCCTTCCACAACCCTACCTCAACATTTTGCAGAGATGCAGAAACCTCTTCTGCCCAAAAATACAGAATCAAACATGGAATAAAACAGGACCAGCCCTAAACCTAGCCCAGGAGGTTTGCAATCAAGCTGGTTCTGAAATTCCCAGTACAATCAACCATCACCCCTGCCCCATCTCAAATCACAGTCTAGACTGCAGGCTGACTATGCATGCAGCTGCTCAAAAAAGTGGATAAACAAACTTGGAGCAATTAGTGTCAGGCTTCAGCCCACTGCTAAGCTCCAGCAGTGTTACACAACTAACCCGGTCCTATAGCCTGCATTTTCACACTAATCCTAGTCCCTAAATCCTTACCCGTAGACAATTCACACAGACAGCCCCAAAATTTCAGTATTTCACTTTCAAAACATTCAGTCCCAGCACACAGCTTACCATGAAGGGCATGGCAGGATTCAAAAATAAACAGAGCTTTACAGCACCTGTTTTGGGGGTTGTTTATCCAACCTTGCTGTTGACATCTGCCAAACCCAGAGAGGCTGAGGATTATCAATAGATTTAAATTTCCTAATCCGAATTTTTGGACAGCCAAGTTCTTACATCTGCTTTCTTGGATAGCTTTTGGGTTTGACTGGAAAATGGGGTTCGTGCTTGATAAAAAATACTAGTGGAAACCAAGTCCCAAAGAGTATATGCCAGCATTATCAATACTCCAATATCTTTCCTTTGTTAAGTTTCAAGAAACCTCCAGTTACTTTGTAAATTAACTTCATCTTAAATTACAGAAGGTTGTAGAAATTGCAGTGGACAGTGAATAAAGCAATCTTTCAAAAATAGATGAAAAAAAATCTCATTTATATAAGCTTCAACTTGCATATAATAGAATAATACTGCTATTGTCATCAGAAGGTGAAGCGTAGGATCTTTCAGAATAGTAAATCTGGATTTCTTTACTCTTCTTACAGGAGGAATTGTAGGATGATCTAAGGAATCATCCTAAATGGGAATAAGGCCCAAGAAATATTGTCTGCCCTGCCCATTACGAAACAAAACAAAAGCCTCAAAAACCTGTAGCAAACTAATGATATTGCAGTGGGAAGCAGACTATTCTATAATGTATTCCAATAACTTTTAAGCGAGAATCTCAGGACAAAACCAGTAAACTACAACACCATTAGTTTATTCTTTCAGTAGTCTTAATGGCTATGTGTAATATTAAAGGAAAAAAAAAAAATCACCCTTCAGTAAATCCATATCTTGCTACTTATTTCAATGATATTAAGCTTCATGTGTAAATATTTAGCATATATATAAAAAACTCCTACTACACCTTCTATGTTTTTTAATATGCTCTGTCTCCAAGGTACAAGGACACTTTAGGTCAAAGAACATGCACTAATGATAAACCTATCTGCTTCCTGAGAAGAAACATGATTCAAGTAGGCCTTTTTACCTTCAGCATATCAAATAGCTTACAAGTTTAAAATGCATAAGTTTACAGATGAAGAAGTCTTTCAAATAGATTTTTGCCAAGAAACATTCTCTGTAGAGATGATGTTAGTGGTTGCCTTAAAGAACAGACGTGAAAATAAAAATCTGACTTAGGAATTAGGCTCAAAAGGGAACAGCGCATGTTTATTGAAAGGTTTTAAGTAATTTGTAATTAGATGGATATAGTGACTGCCATTAGATATACCTCAGTTGTTATTTTGAATGTTTAGCCATTGTGTTTACGAATGTGGCACACTGCAAAACACTCCAACTTCCACTATCGTTTTTATGCTATAAATCTTAAGACATTATTGAATTTTCCTTGAGTTACAGTATTGTACAGTGTTAAAATTTCATTCATTTATTGATTAACATAATTAACTTTAAACAATATATTTTCTGTGAAGTAGTTACTTAAATTCCCAACAATAATTGTTTTTTGTAAGCATTTTCTCAAGATCTTTAATAATTTTTGTGAGATTCGATCATTTGTTACAAAACTTGACAAAAATATTTGGCAAGCATCCTCTTAATTGACCTTACTACAGGACATTCACTCAAGCAACCACAAGACCAGTTACACTTTGCCTACACAGCGTTCATTACAGAATTATTTTACTCAATTTAAGGATTATGACATAACAGCATCTTTTGTTCCAACTGGAGCTGCATAGAAAATGAGTTTTGTTTTGTCTTGAAAGAATTATCTTTGCTTTTGATTCAATTGAGAATAAGTCAGCAGTTTCTGATTATAAAATTAACCTGTCTGGAAACACAAGGATGGCTAAGTGGGCGGTACTGGAAATGCAGCTGAGTCAGGATTTTCTAATAGATTGTTTTTCTGTCATTCACCCTTTGAAATCTGGTACTGCCGCACAGTCCCAATACCAGTAACTGTACTAGTTACCCCTAGAAACCTAAACCAATCAAGTTGCTTTTTCAAACACCTTTAAATTAAAATATGGTATAGTACAAGCCATGTATGATTCCGGCATGTGACCTGACTCCCATTTTGAATATTCAGAAATAATTCCATTACTTCTGTGATGCTGAACCAAGCTGCTTGGCTAGGGCTCTCACCACAGGTCTTAACTCATGAGGGGAAGAGTCCTGGCTTGTATGAATGTGCTGATAAATTTGACCCTCAAGTCACAATGCAAACCTTTCCCATCTTTTCCAGTAGAACCAATACTCAGCATTTAAAGGAGTGAACAATAACTACCTATATTATTTTAAAGTTTTTGAGTTTGTATGAATTGGGAAAGCTACACTGTAATTCAGTATGAAAGGTAAGTGAAAAGAGCCTTGTTTTTTCATTTTTTTTCTGCAAACCTACATCTCCTGTACTCAACCACTTACTTATGACCTTCTGAGATGGTGAACTCCTACAAAAAAAGGAGAATTACCTGCGAGAATCAACCTTGTCTCTGGAACACCATCCCACAAATACAATTACTCAGTTGGCTTGTGCACTAGTGCAAGCTTCTGTCTCCCACCTCACCCTACATGTTTATCCTTAATCAAACATAAAAGAAAGAGCTAGTGAAAACAAGAGTCCTGCCCAAAGATGCCAGCAGTACCATTCCAGTGTCCAGCTTTCAAAAGGTACACCAAGGACCAGCTCCAAAGAGATCTGGCACTCAGATCTCCACTCAGCAGCCTGACCATTTGCAATATATTTTCATAAATATGCTCTTATGTTTAAGGCAAACAATACAACCTAGCTTAGTAAACCCCTGAAGCAACTATCAGCTTTGTTTTTCCTCTTCACAGAGGTATTTTGATTTGCACATACTTTGATGTTATGCTTCTGAAATAAAACTTACACCACCCTCCCATGTATAATTACTCTTTGCTGGATTATTCCCATCTTCTACGCAGTTTAAACACACTCCCTGGATTTTCAAGAGGGATGTAGGGAAGTGGGTAAGGATCGCGTGTTTTCTACTGATTTTTCCCCCCAATTGAATTTCTAGTTTAAACACCATACAGATTCCAACCAAGATCTATAAATCTCTTAAAATAAACTGTCAGAATAAGATTTATGAAAACTCCCTCTCCTTGGTGTTCTCTAATCCAATTAAAAACTCCTCGATGATTGTTTTTGTTTCAAAATACCACCAGTCTAAAAATACTATCATAAACAAACAGCAGTGAGCCACAGATTGTTAGCTAGGAACCAGTACAGATTATTTATCTAAGTGAATCGAGATGAAATAGAATATAATTCCTTATTTAATTTTGACAGGAAAAAATGTATGGTTTTTATTGTGGTTTTTAAAGGATACAAAGCTTGTTCAAAGACATCCACAAAATGCCTCAAGGCAGAAATGATACTGCCAGAGTTTCTCTTATGCTCAGAATGTGTGTCACAACAAAATATATTTAATTTACCCATCATAAATATTTATTTACCTATGGTGTAAACACAAGTTTGGCTTTCATAAATTTCTGTTTCAATTGCCAGACATGCTAAGACATCTCTCTTTGCCTTACTTTTCTCACTTTTTTTGTCAGGAATGACATGTATTCTGATTATCAATTCATGAATCATTCTATTAAGCTTTAATAACAGCTCTCACAATGTTTACCATTATAAAGGTCTTACCTCAAAAATTTCAAAGCCATAGATGTCCAGCACCCCCATTACCTTCTTTCTCACTTTTGTTTGTGCCTTAAAAAAAAATTAAACATTGAGTCAGTCATCTGTATATTTCATACTTGGGAATCAAGAAAACTAATGTATCTCAGCAGTAGGATGCCAAATTCAGTAAACTGAAACGTTAAGTATTGTTTTTCCAAAATACACTTAACGTGACTATTTTCATAAGCTTAAAAACAGAGCAGGCAGTAATTTGTTGAGCTGTGATACATTTATTCACCAAGTGTACCAAGTGCAACAAGTGGACAACCAGGAAAAATGAAATTGTCAAATACAGTTTTACTGTCCACTTTAATTTAAAGGATTTCTATTGATTTTTTTACAGGCACAAAACAACAATACCTTAATGCTTTCATTGATTCTGGTAACAAGCCACGAAAACAGTCGACTGTATAAATTCTTAGCCAGAGCATCACGGGCATAATAAGCCTAAACAGAAGAAAGAAGAAAAACGTTATAAACGCTGGGCTAATCCCAAACTTTTTATGTTACTGAGGTATCTTAAAGGTGCTACGAACAGAGTGAGGACAGCTCTGGCAGCAGTGCCTCTGCCTAAGCCTGGCACCGGAGCCAGACCAGGGGGGCCAGGACACTTCGGCAGCATCACCGACTTGCTGGTGCACCCCTCTGCCTTCCTGGCTGGGACCACACTTCGACTCCCTTCCCGCTCATCCGGATATCCTCTAAAGACTCACATCCCCCATCCTAATCCTAAGCAAAGGGACCTGAGCAGCTGCGGTTAGGGAAACCACATTCCTGCTAGCCTGAGCTGATGAGACGCAGGTGGCAATCACACTGGCTCTGCGGCATTGCAGAAAGATAAAGTCACACTGGCAGCAAAAGTTTTTCAGCAGCCCGGGGCGTACAATTCACATGAAATTACACCAGTTGCTCTAACAGAAACAGTCTGCCACAATACTTTCAACATGCGTTTTGAACAGAACTGTTTCATTTTTTCATTCTCTGCAACATTTTCCTATCCCTCATCTTTTTGATATAATTGACACATAAAAACAAAAGAGCCAGTATATTTGAACACTTACAAACCACTGAAATAAAAACACACTCGTGCTAGTGATGTGTTTCATTCAGTACAGCCTATTAGTTGTAGTTTTTATTTGATCATTTATGGTTTAGCCATGGAGAATAAATTGTCATTTATAACAATTCTTTCTTTTAAAATCAGGACATCTTTTTACCTGAGCTACATTTAGTGTTGTTGAAACTTTCTCTTGCTTGGCTTCAACTGTCCGGAAGCTGAAAGCTCTTTCCAATACAGACTGGTCTATACCCGTCAGCTCACAGATCTCCTTGAGTTCTAGCATGAAAAAGGAGAGTGTAAATATAATTAATCCTTTTGTATCATTGCTTTTTCTTCCCCCAAACTATTAGCTTTTAAGTAGTTCAGTATTTTCCCAAAGCAGGTTTTCTTCAACAGAAGTGTCCTCCATCCACACTCTCTCCCCCTACCCTGCCAAGCAAAGTTTTTAAAAACGTGCACAGCATGAAGAAACAGAGTTATTGGTTTTGGAAACATTTTCTATCTGGTTATTTTTGTGAAGAAACTTTTATTCCATTTATCACAGACTACTTTTCATTATGAAAAACTTTCAAATGAAAATAAATGAACTTTCAACATGTATCAACTGCAAAAACATGACCAAATGAATCTGACATTACAGGCAGAAATTTCCTACTATGAGAGAACAAAAATAATGAATTTTTAACTGCAGAATAACCAAGCAGTTACAGAAATGCATAGCACCATTTAACATTTCAGAAGAAAGTGTTAATAAAGTGGAAAAAAGAAAATAATTTTTGGAATTTCAAACAGAGCAACTGAAACCACACAGAATTCAACCCATATTTGCCTGCGGGTGAGTTTTGGAAACAATCTAATTTAATTCCTCTGTAAGGATATTGTATGTCTACAGAACCTATAAAATTAATGAGGATTTCAAACAAATTAGTGTTTTTCTCCCATCACTAATCTCATCTTACCATTTTTATCTTTGATTTTACTTTCATCTAGGCCATTCACACGAGATTCAGGCTTAAATTCGATATTTCCCAATTTCAGAACGGCTGCCACCACTTCAAAAACAGACTGTGTTTCATGATCCATGAAACCAACAATCTGCATTGCATTCTGGAAAGGGGACAGATAAAATTACAAGATAAAGGAACCTACATTTAAACAGATCATACTTGCAAAATTAACCATTTATCTGTATTAGCATAAATTAGAAATGTTTTATGAACACTTTTGCTACAAAAAAACCCATGATATAATTACTATGCTTAGATACATAAGGTTTTTTATATAAAAGACAGGTTAAAGAAGATCTGGTAATTCAGCTAGCATGTCAGTCCAGTCCACTTCTAGGATTCATTCAGTTTATGGGTTTCTAAAATGCAGTACTTTATTTTAGCTACTTTAGTTTACAACCCAACCCAAATTTTCAGTCAAATGAACAGGTACTGCTATCTTCTCAGTCCACTCTGTTGCTCTGAAATAGCCAGTAACTTTTAGAATCTAAGTCTACATACACGGGGTAACAGGGTCCTGTATTCTTCTTGTCCCTCAAAACAATCAAGCAAAAACATCACAGTAAATCATCTTACCAACTATCACAGCCCTGTTTTTCTTTCAACGTGGTCAGCATCACCCGGTTCGTGAAGCTCAGTCACTGCCAGCATAAGCAACTACACAATATAAACCTTTCTGGGGTCTGATCAAGGGGTCTGGGCTTTTTTTTTTTTTCTTTCTCCTCCCCCACCCCTCCAGCCCCCCCACTTTTTTGCTGTCTTTTTTGTATTCCCACAAGAATACTCCAGAAACGTGGTTCTTTGTATTTTGCAGTTGTAGCTAAGCTTCCCTGTACAAACACACTACACCCTTGCATGAAGAGCGCGTAGTGCTCTGAAAATGCCTTGGAAAAGATGGCCCTGCCAGCCCAGCACGAATGGCCAGACGGAGGGCACAGGAACCCTGCAATTAGCGCTCAGCCCTTTTGCTCTTTACACCGAAGCCCTGTCACTTCTCACCCTAACTGTTCTGAAGTTTGCAGCATCATCCACTCCGTTCACTTTGGCAGAATCAAGGCCCAGGTAGTTGTATCTGCTGAAGTCCCGCTCCAGTTTGAGTTTGCCTAATAAGTCACATAACAATCTCATTAGTAACAGCATTCTTGTTAGCAGCTCTTTTATCCCAGAACCAGTATTGTCAAGAACTGTTGTTATTAGTAGGATTAAGTTTTCTTTAAGGATCTTTTCATTACAAGCCTTCTGAGTAAGAATAGGCTTTCTTCTTTGTTTATAATACATTGCAAAGTCAATTCTGACTCAGATATCTGGATAATACCAAACCGCGTATTTACTTCGGGTATTACTATTGCCGCTACCACCACCAATTTGAAAAACGAATCAATACCACATGTCCCATAAAAGATGATGTGCGTGGAACAGCACATTCAGTAAAAAGATGACTCGTATCTGAAAATGGCACATGGGCAACACTTACAGAGGAAGTCTTCTGATGCACCAGACAGTATCTGATAGAAAATGTGGAAGTTTCTTTCACCTCTTGGCTGCTTAACAACACGAGACTTCTCTAGCAGATCTAAACAAACAAACAAAATCTCACAGGTCAGGGAAAGATCGTTGGAGCAAAACACTTTAATATGAATATAATCCCCCATCGTTTTCTACTTCATTGCTTTGTATCATCATCAGCAAATTAGAAGATGATAAATGTTAGGCACAAACCTTATCACAGTGTATTAAATTAGTACATATTTATCAAATAAGTTATTTGAGCAAGCTGTAAGCCCAGTACTCTTCTAAATGCTGCAGTCTATAAGCTGCAAAGAAAACTCAGGCCAGGGAGGCAATGTACTCAAAGGACATCAACTGATTTACATCACCACCACACAATTAAGATTTTGTGAGAAGGATTGTATGGTTGAAGTTTTGAAAGGAAATTAAATGTTAAAAAGCTAAGCACATGAAAGATGGGCAAATGAAAGGGGGAAGCCAGATAAAGAAAGAATTTTAACTGAATAATCATGTAGCACTTTGTGATCCTCACGTGCATCAGACTATGAAATAATTCCCGATGGGACTGACAGAAGCTCCATCATAAGACACTTACAGTGAAATGGAAAAGCAGCGCTTTGAAAAGCATCACTGCACTGATTGAGTAGTTTAACAAGAAGATTGCTTTGTCCACCACCATTAGCGATGGGCACATTTCTAAGCCTTAACAATAAGGGTAGGAATCCAGGCAGACAGCAGAAGCAGACTGACTTGTAAGACATGGCAACACTTCAGACTCTACATCGTATTTCCTATGGAGGTGACAATACAAAGGTTGTTCAGCCTGTGCTCCACTGGCTGCACTCCCCAGTGCACCAGCAGAGGGGAGAGGGACGTGATAGGAGAACCTCTGGGCAGGTGTTGGTGTCACTCACTGCTGTTGTAAAAAATAAATAAATAAATAAATTCCCTCTTTTCTTAGTGGCACATGAGGTCTACACACCATTTTTCCAGATAGCAAACCCACAGTTCCCAGTATACAGTTTCTCTTAAGCTAAATATATTCAGTAACATGAATCACAATCATAGAATCACAGAATGGTTTGGGTTGGAAGGGACCTTACAGCCCATCTAGTTCCCCCCCCCTGCCATGGGCAGGGACACCCTCCACTAGACCAGGCTGCCCAAAGCCCCATCCAACCTGGCCTTCAACACTGCCAGGGAGCCAGGGGCATCCACAACCTCTCTGGGCAACCTGGGCCAGGGCCTCACCACCCTCACAGGGAAGAATTTCTTCCTGATATCTAATCTAAATCTACCCTCCTTCAGCTTAAAGCCATGACCCCTTGTCCTGGGACTACCCGCCCCTGTAAGCAGTCCCTCTCCAGCTTACTTTTGCAGCCTTTGTGCTGCAAACCCTGCTCCAGCCCCGCCACGGATGAGCAGCTGGGGAGCGGATGCCTCTGCTCCAGGCTGCAGCCCCCGGGCTCTGCCGGCTTTCTGGCAGGCCAGGGCTTAGCCCAAGAGGGAGTGTCTGCCCTGGGGTTTGCTCTGTGAACAGAGGAGCAAGCAGGAGTGCAACAGAGCATATTCATATTTTTGCTAGCTACAGGCAGCACGTTGTGCCTGTGTTACCTGCTGTAATTACCTAAGTTTACACCCCTTCTCGTGGAAGAAAAACCAAAGAGCAAATTCCAATTGGCAAAATTATACAAGCCCTAGGAGACTCTCCTCCAAATAAACTACAGCAAGACAGATTCAAAAATTAATTTCTTCTCTATATAATTAGTCAGTGACAACAATAACAAAATTCAGACAGTATTATTAATCTTCTGGTTGGCTTATAGCAAGATAAATTTCAAATATTTTACAGACCAGCTGAACTATGTTATTCCAAAACCATGCAATTGCCAGAGAGAAGAACTGTAACCAGTGCAGCAGTTGACTGCACAGAGCTCCCACCAAGCAGAGCATCTGAGAGGGTGAAGACTGTATGGAGATGAATAGCTCTTTGCTCTCAGACATGTTGTGTGACTATCACACCTTCAGTCTTGTTTGAACAGATAATTGTGGTTTTGTAACTCCATAGCCCCACAGCCTCTGTCCTTCCACGGTGGCTGTGTTTCACACCAGCAAGTTTTGCACATGCCAGATGACAAGGTACAGATACACCCAAACAATTGGCTGTCCCATACCACCAGCAGCTCATTTTACATTAGGATGGGGCGGGTTACAGATTCCCACTTTTGCTTTTTCCATTGCATTGTCATTTTTTCTTTTTTTTTTTAGATTACTAACATCTGACCTTTGACGCTATGTCAGAAAGGCATAGATCAGAAGGCATAGTGCTCGCCAGTAAACATACAACTTCTCTACCTCCAACTTCACCTAAGCTCGGGGTTCCCCTCCTTGAGCTGTGGTCCAAACTCAGTGTCATCTTGTACTTAACAGATATGTGATCCTCTCTAGTTTTAAATCCGTAACTCCAAGGGAGAGGCTGGTCCGCCATCCGAGTGTTAATGCTTGGGCTGAGAAAGGCAAGGTGAGCGCCAGGCAGTTCAGAGTCACGCTGGCTGTGAAGGTTCTCCAGTGAAGCGTGGAAGAGAATGCAGCCAAATTTAATCTCAAGGAAATAAACAACTTCAGCTCCTGCGGTGGCTACACACACTTCAGGAAATGGCTGTATTTTCAAAGGATATTGAAGCAATGCAGTTTGTGAAGCGGTTTGGCTTATTTGAGTTTAAAAACATTCTATATATAAATTTACTCAAATACTGTCATAAGAGCTCAGCTACATATCCTGGCAAAATATTAAACGTAAGCCTTCTAATTACATGCATGCCTTCAGCAGACTTAACAAGCAGTTTCTTGAGCATATGTCAAATGAGCTGTGTTAGAAGGATAACTGTCTTAGATTTTTCAGGCAGTTTATCTTATTTATGTTTTTAGAATCAAGGAGGTTAACTAATTAACAGTCAGCTTTCCAAAGTCTCAATATTCCATATTCTGTCAGCCTTCATAGTTGAGGAAAAAGGCTCCAGAAAGCAGTTAGTGACAGAAAATCAGATCTTTACCTTAACAAAGCAGCTGTTACCAATTCTTTTCAAAGCTGTATTCATTCTCTGCTTTTCTTCTTTTATGCCCACACGCAGACTGAAATCAGACTGGTAGAAAAGATCCAGACCATCTGCCCTACTCTTAAGAAAACTTCTTCCCTTGGTTTGCCCTAATTAGCATTTTAATAAGTCAACCAAATATATTTTCCTTAAAGCAACTACTGCACAACCAGTAACTTTTGTGTTAACTCTCACATGATTACAAATTCTGATGATTGAAGAGTCAAAAGAGAAGACACGAAGATGCACATTAGATTTCTGTCTGCATCCACTTGGTAATTCTGTTTACAGCGGCATGTGCAAACAGATGGTGCTTATCTTTATGAAAACCCACACAAGGAAAAATCCCCAAACTCTATACATACTACATTTTGTTATATAGTCTATATAAATTATATATAGGCACTATACAGAATTATCTGGAGTGAACATACAGAACTACACATGGTGTATTGATGGATTAGGTATTCTTTCTGAATTATCTAACAATGCTTCTGCTTGAACTGAAACATTTAACATGCCATGTGTATCAAAGCAACTGTAAAAATAAAATTATTTTGGAAAGGTCCAACTTGGAAACGCTTCTTAAATCGTACTGTTTGAATATCCATCGATTCAGATAACTCAAAATCCAGCTACATTACTCAGTTTCTGAAGACTGTTATTCCTCGATAATACTGGTTTAAATGGAAGAGATCTGTGTAAGCATCCTGCTAAACCACTCGACTGAACTCAATATGAAAGAAAAAAAAAAAGAAAATAAATTGATGCCAAATACTTCTGCAAACTCTAATGTACAAATTTACAGGATTTCTTTTTGGTTACTTGACCCATGAACTTCACCGATGCAGAAAAATTCAGGATCTTTGTATTTTTCTAAATATACTAGAAATTGAATCGACATTTAAGAAAGGAATAAGAAAACACTACAAACAAAAAAATGACACTACCTCGGTACACTCTGAATAATCAAGGAAAAGTTTATTTTAGTCATATTCTCTTCAGCAGGCCATGACCAAGGACCTTGTCAGTTATTCAGCCACAGTTACAGAACGTTCTCTCGTCACAGAAGCTTATCTCTGCACTCACATTATATTAAATTATATTTTCTGTTTTCCTACCTTGATTCTTCAGCTGTCATCAAAACCAGTCACTGATGAAAAAGAAAACACAGCAGTGGTTTCTCAGGAGCTCTTTCCCATTACTCCCACCAAGTTTATAACAATCTTCTCTTGAATGAAATGGTCCATAATTGTATCAGACAAAAACTACTATCTGGGCAGTATGTGCAGTGAACATCTGACAGCACAATTTTAAGAGTGTTAAATCCTGATTACTGAAGTGATAAAAGATGTTTAAAAATGAGCTAATCAAAATGTTTAGTATTGTTTGTTGTTTTATTTTTTAAATACTTCCTAATTTAGGCAAGTGCTTAAATGGTGGCTACTGTGCTAACTGAAACACCAAGGGAGATGTTGGAACAAGTGAAGATTTAAAAAAATCCAACACAAATTAGTATCTCTTTCCATAATGTCTAATTGTAAAATATGCGTAATGTTTCCCTGATCAAAGGAGGTTACTAACAGTAATCACATAACTAAAATCAACAGTTGAATTCTCAGAAAGTGGGTCATTATTTTTGTCTTTTAAAATGAAGAAACAAGTTGTAACGAAGAACAAGTTGTAAAGTTATCGCTCTCACTTCGGTAACTTAAAGAAGTTGTTCCTTCCAATAAACATCATGGGTTTCTTTCATGTTGTTGTGGAAAAGATTGTAAAACAAAGTCCTTTCTTAACCACTTGTTATTTGGACTTTAAGGACACTGTGCCAGTTAAAAATGTCTTTCCAAAAGCAGGCATTACGTACACTGTGCTTCACCTGCACCACTGTTGTCTTCTTGTTAATCATTAAATCCCTGAAGGGCTTAGGCAGATTAGGAAAGATCAGCTAACGCTAAACAGCTAGGTATCTTTCGGCAGGAAATCCCAGGTGAAACCTGAAAATTTAAGACTTACAAATATTCTGGGAAAGATATTGTAATCCCTGCTTTTGAAAAGGTCTAAACAACTGCAAGTGTGAAACATTTTGGACTGTAGTATGCAAAACCATTTCAACCATAAAATTTAGTGTACACAAAACCAGTCACAAAACTAACGAACTCAATGTGCACACAAACATCGCCTGACAAACAAAACAGACACAGCATCTGTGGATAAAAAGTCTTATTTTAGAGCTGTACAAGCTCTTGCAATCAGCACCTATTACTTAAAAAAAAAAAAATACCGATTTTTACATAAAATACATATGATTACAGGAGAACAGTAGTTTCTTTTCTATCTTTCTCCTATTGCCATCTCCACTACCATGGTAGATATAATAAATGGAAAACTAAGAATAGTACTGATGATTTCTGTAATTTATTTCCACAATAATATACCTAGGTGAAAGAAGTTAATTATCCAACACCCCAACTGTCTTTCTTCACAAGTGCTCTGGAAAAAACCCTCGGAGAGCATAAGGGCCGACAAGAGCGTTCACTGCAACAGCAGCAACCGTAAACACCCCGCGGGAGGACAGAAAGAGCAGCTACACCTCATACTCAATTCAGTGAGAGAAAACGTAAATGCAATTTACCTGTTTATAAATGCATTTTAGAGGTACAGCATAACTTTAAGCAGGGACTGGTGTTTTTGTAACAAAACAATGATGAGATCTCTACAGTCACAGGTGACAATATAGCAAGGGTTTAGTGTTCAGAAGAGCTCACAAGAATAATTTGGGCTTTCTAACCCCACGCACGTGAATCGGGTCAGCTGGTGAGTGGATGGGCTGGTTGTTAGCTAGCACTGGGGCTGTGTGCCTCACCTCACGTGGATTCCAGCGTCTCCCACCCTTTAGGACAACCAGCTGGGACCTTCACAGAAAACTAACAAAAAGGGAGGATTCAAATGACTCAGGCTTACCACATACCTCAGCTTCTCAGCCCTTCTTCACCCTCCTGCTCAACCCCACATCCCAGTTGCTGCCAAAGTAGGATCAAACAAGTACAACGCATGCTACCTGAAATCATTTTTCTTCGGTAGTCTAAGGGGAAAAAATTCCTGACTGACGTAATATACTTAAAGACCGCATAAATCACATTAATGTCAAACTTTCCACTCAGTTGCTTTTTGTGACTGTACATCATGATATAGCAATATGTCAAATGCCTTACAAATCAGTACACTCAGAAGCTCTCAGCAGCAATGTAATGTACATGAGTCTATATGTATTTTACACTGGTCAAACATAAAATTATCTTCAGTTGGAGAACATACCAGTTGACTTACTAGGTGCTACAAACCTCTTCTATTACAATCCCTTCCATTTTATTATTCCCGTTCTAATTTCACTTAAAATATTTACCCTTCCATTTATGACACGTTAAACATTTCAGACCTATCAGCTCCTGCTAAAGCCAATGGACATGCTCATTCACTGCAAACCAGACAGGACAGACATGCATTGTCATGAGAATTTTACCCTCTAACTCCATCCTGTGAAAGGTTCACTTGCAGGTTAACCCCTGGCCTTAAGAAGTAAGAGCTCATTGAGGGGCACCAGAGAATGGCCCAAGGGAAGGTCACCAACAGATAGCATCAGCCGCTACGTGAAGGGTCGCAGGCAGATTGACCAGCCTTTCACAGAGCTTCATAGCACTTCAGAGTAGGGCAGACCAGAATATTTCAAACAAGACCTTTTAGCCTAATGGATCTCTGCCTGTCTTTACCAGTCTGATAAAATGAGTAGCTTGTTTTCATTACCCTTCTTGCCACAAAATCAACTGGAAGTTCACCATATCTGCTTCCAGCCACTCACAGTATGAAATGCAGCTTGGTGACATAGGCTGTAATCCAAAAAGCCCACTAACTTCATAGGTGTTTGGAAATATGAGCTCATCAGATAAAACTATTAAAGCGCAATCAAAACATTATGATATCATCTTCACATCATGTTAACACCGAACCAACAGATGGTCCGGAAGCAAAGGATATTTATGAACAAACTAATCATACTTTCCCTTTTAAGGATAGGAAACTTCAGCACTACTTGACTTCCTACTTGATGAATTAAGATGACAAATCCTAAATTTGACTAAAACCAGAGTAAATTGTAAGTGGTATAAAAGAATTTAAGCCCCCGGTATCTCCAGAATGGTGATGCCTCACAACAGAAACATTTCTGTTGCAATGCAATGCTGTAGATGTGTGGAAAAGATCTAAGGACAACAAATTTGCTTTAAAACTGTACAGAATTCAATCTCTCTTTTAAAGAGAGATGGATGTACTATCAAATTTTGTGAACATTAAATCAAAGATGAGTTATATCAACATGCAGCTACAGGAACTCAGTATTTACCTGTGACATACCCTGTCAAGTATGGGGTGTTTCATAGTTCAATAAGTAATACCTTTTCTATAACAGGGCTTACACATAAGGTCTTCATTTTTAAATTTAAATTCAACTTTTTCCTATTAGATACTTATTAAATGTCAGGACATGGGGAGAATGCCCAAAATAGGCATCTTTTAGGAAGATGTAAAAATATGTCCGCCCTTGATTACATATGTCATCACATCGTTATAATTACATGTAATGTTATAATTACAGCATGCAAAGATTTATAAGGCAGATAAACTATAGAGTAACTATTTGGATTGCCTTTTGATATGACACAGTATTTTAATTAGATGACTCAGCGCAGTATGTTCAAAGACAAACTGTTGAATGTCCACTCTACGGTTCATTTTTATGTATCTATTTTGAATGTGAAATAAAAAGAAACAAACCACACAGCTAGTCTGCTAGAACCTTTTTGTTCACATTTAATTATTGATGAATACACCGAGTATGTATGGCCTCTAATTTTGTTGTGTGCCAAACGTCAAAGGTAACAGATAGCTGTAAACGCTTCAATGGTGACTGCTTTGAGTTTCAAGATCTACTCTGTCACAAAAATCATGCTCTTTCAGGCACCATTCCAAAAGGTGACCTGGCCCAGAAAAAACGTTTGCCCTGTGAAACAAAACCAACTGAAACCTGATGTTTATGTGTAAAATTCTTCACAACGTTTTAAAATGTTTATGTTGTATATGGAGAGTTCAGTTCACCTTGGATGATTCTCATTATTTCACAACTAGTAAAATACCAATGGAGTCAAAAGTCAGTCTTTAGAAAGAGCGATGAATTTGGCTGAGTGGGAAGAGAGGTCAAGGCTAGGTCAGTGACACCTAGTATAGTCACTTACTGCTCTCCTCCATCCCTTTTTGAAAATAAGAAAAACAAACAAGCACAGCTTTATATAGCACAGAAGAACAATTTCTTTTCAAAGCTGCATTTAAACTCTCAAAAGGAAAATAAATCAAGGCACCCTGGGCTGGCATTCTATTCCCAGCCTCTTCTCAACAGAGAGCTGGTTAAAATTTCTGAATCCTATGGATTTCATAGCAGCATCCTCACATCAAGTAACAACCTCCAAGGCCACCTTTGCCTCCCTAAACTCAACAGCTGTTCATCCTCTCTCATGATGACCCGTTTACTACATTGTGAAGTGCATTACAATTAGCACAGAACGCTTTGATTCCAAATAAACATACCCACCTCGTGGTGATCTCCAGCATACTTTGTATCACTCTTATGAATTACAAAACAGCATACCTCAGACATCATGAACCATTAGAATATATGACCCATCACATCACGTAACACAACTGATCCCAGGTGTAAAAAAAGCCTCAGATCCATCTGCTACCAGCTTCAGAGACAATATATGAATCCACGCACGTTACTCAGTACCTTTTAAACAACACAGTACATCCATTGTTCATGTTTAGTTCTTCAAGTCTGTTTTCGCTTATTCCAAGGTACAATATTCAGCACCAAAACAACAATAAAATTAAAAAGCAGAATGTATCGAATAGAGAGAGATTCAACTACACAAATGCAACTGATCTTTTCAATAATTTAACCATCTTCCTTTTTGAACAAAACATTTTAAGCTGTTCATATGCTGATACCAAGTAATACTCACAATTGCTTATAACTCCTCCAAGTGGGTCACCCTTGAAATCAAACTCAATATCCATGTATTTTCCCTGTGAAAGCAACATATTTTAAGACTATAAGTTCTGTTTACGAAAAACTGCTCAAAATACTTCTTAAGAACTTAGTTGGCCATTTTTACAGGCTAAAAGAGCAATCTGGCAACCTCCTGCACACTCAGTCAGATTTTGAAAACCAGAAAATGATTCAAAGCTTCCAAGACAACTGCATTATAACAGCCAGAGATTCTCATGAGAATAGCTTTAATCAGGTTTGTAATGCAACCCAGGAATTTGCTCAGTTTCTAAAGTTATACGAAGAGAAAGCACGTTACGCACACTTTCGCCAGAACACCAAATAATACTTGTGGCTAGGTAGGTATTGCCATGCGTATTAACAGAAGAATGCAGGAAGAAATTCTCTTCCACGCAGACTTATTGTCTCAGTGTAAATTCATCTTGGAGTGTGATTCGAGGCAATTGAAGGCCAGCTGCCTAGTTTGGCTTTAAGGACTGGCTGGCAATGACGACTGTTAGTAATCACGGGGTGTCTGTCCCTAAGCGTGTGCCTGCCTTGTAAAAGTGATGGATTTTTCCCACTGAACTCTTTGCTTCGTAACTCAGGAGACCAGAGGCAACAATTAACAGACTGCCACCACAAAAGTCATTTCATTTTTAGCTGTACTGGCGCAGTGTGTTTCCTTGACTTCTGTTCCACATTGCAGAGGATCGCTCTGGTCTTTGCATCTTTTCAATTTATACGACAAGTGTTTAGTGTAGTAACAGCTACTTTTAACAGTGACAAAATCGACAGAGTCAGTCTGTGTACAAAAGGCAAAAGCAGCACAACTGACATTGGCAAGGAAGTTTAGAAAGATAAAAACTTCTGATAGTAATTCAACCAAATTCTGCAAAGCATGCACAGAAATGATCTCACCACCCTCTGGTACTTACTTAACAGAGGACAAAAACAACCTATTGAAAAGAGAAGCCTTGTGTTTATACTTCCTTATTGACTGCATTTAGGAAGAGATTTCTTTTTTTCTTTCTCTCTTGATTTTAATTACAGAACATAAACCCCAAGCACTTTACATAGACTCCCTCAAAATTGTTTTCTAATTTATTGAGTATTTTGTCAAGACTGGCTTGACTCTAAACTCTATTCTTCTCCTTGCTGGCAGCTGAGGCAGGCTAGACAGGACAGTACTTGTACTTTCTTGTTTGAAGTTAATTCTGAGCTGATTCAAATTTCTGAGATAAAGAATTAAATCAGATAATTAAATTTTAATTTCCCAAGGAGTGGGCCAGCTGGATGTTTCCAAAAGTATTTTTAGCTTTGTGATTATAAGCAAGGACTTGAAAGGCGAAATAGTAGTTGCTTGCACTTTGTCCTGGAAAGACTTCTGTTTGTAAATGGCACCTCTTCTCCTCTTCGCTGTCTCCTCCTACTTTCTGTAGTATGTCATCTCCGACAGTCACATTTTTTTCTACCCTTTCTATCCAAAAAAGTTTTCTATGGTGTTTCAAATTTTGGCCCTGCCAGTGTGATGAAGACCCTTTGCTCTGTTGAGAAGCATGGCAATAAGAGCTGCAGAAGGAGCATTCATAGCCATGTGGAACAATATCGCCAACTCTCAAGAATGAGAAGGGAAGGGGGGAGAAGTTTCCCATGTGGAAAAAAAGCCGCCCTCCAGTGTCACAGCATCCCAAGCTTTTATCCATTTGCTTTTACTCACAACACACCATTTTCCCAGTGTATTAATTTCTGTTGTCTACTTTACACATCTCACGGTATTACTCTTCTGCACACAAGTGAGCAAATTACAAAGTTGCATTCAGTCTTCTGATTTTAGCAGGAAAAACTATGATGAGTACTCACACTTCCGAATCTCGCAACTTCAGCTTCAACTTTTTTTTTTGAGGGGAGCCAATTGTCAATTCCTATAATTTCACATTCAGTTTCATGCTAAAAAAGCCTGAATTCAACCAGTTGATTATAAAGAATATAAGAAAAAAGTAGTATTACAAATGTTTGTATTAAAACCAAAGTTGTAAATACAGTTTAAAACTTCATAAAAAGAAAGTGAGAGTCTGAAGTAGAAATTTAAAAAAAAAATATATATATACATATGGATGGAAAACAAGATCACGTGGAAATATCGACCTGCTAAGCAGACCAGTTGCCAGGCACATGGCTGCTGACATTAAAGACACCAGTGCCAGAAAATTAAAGAATCCAGCTGCTCTGCAATTGTGTTTTCATCCGGTCACAGACTGTCACATCCTAATTTTTTTTTGTTTGTTTGTTTGAGGTTTTTTTTTAGCCTTTACTTTGATTCTCAATAGAATTCTATGGCCACATCAGAAACCAACAAGATTTCTGACAAGAAGGTGAAATATCGTTTAAAAGAAGGGTGACCTCTAATAACGTACACATTGGGGAAGAACATGCTCGAATGTACAAAATGAAATATTGATTGCTGCTGAAGGTATTTACCTTCTCCAAATACCACGGTCCTCAGACAACTACAAGTAAGTTCTCTCTCCAAATTATTTACTCCTTCCTTACAGATTCCTTGATGGCTGATACAAGGTAAAACAGAAATAACCAGCAACATAACATGCTCCTCTAAAAGGAATTCAAATTCAGCCTTGAAGAAAATACTTACAAATCTAGAGGAGTTGTCATTCCTCACAGTTTTGGCATTTCCAAAAGCTGGAGAAAATAGAAAAACAAATGTGACAATCAAATCTATCAGTAAAAAATATTTAAATACTAAAATATCTATGACTGTTTATATATTTAAAGGAATCACAGATCTCTGAGAATAAATACCCTGTTCTTTGTATGACATCAGTGACTGGGGACTGATGGAGCGTGACAGACATGATCAGAAATGAGAAAACACCTCTGGAAGCCCAAAGAAGTTTCATCTCAACACTTCCTTTGTTTAAAAAAAATGAAAGAAAAACATACAAGGGGAAATGGTTCCAAGACAAAACTGCACCTGGATTAAGCATATATCCTTGGAGTCTGAATCATCAAATTTAAAATTTAATTACCCAAATAACTTTCAATATAGGAAATACTTCTTTCTCTTCAATGCAGAGAAAGAAATCAATCTTTGTTCTCAGAACTGAAGATGGTAAAAGATGGAGGCCAGAACTGAGGAAGTTACAGAATAACACTTACATATTGTTTGCATGGGACAGTTTAATCAATGCTTTGAAACTGATTTATTTACGCTATTCCAATACATTTATCCTAGCTTAAGTTGAATATTAAACAGCTGCAGTAAGTCTGATTTACAACAGAAGTTTAACATGCTCTCTTCAGCTTGACCTAAACTAGTTTTTTTAATAGTTTGGGTTTAATTTCTTTAGGTCAAGTTTTCTGACAATGAAAACTCTCCAAGAAAGGACTTCCCATGGCTACATTCAGATGGGTAGCCACCAGCTTCGAACACAGGCAGGACAAGAGGAGACTGGAGGACAATTCAAACTCTAAACCTCTCACGTTGTCAAAGCACGTCGAGTCAAACAGCAGTGTCCCCTACATTATTAAGTATAGCACTTCTACTTCAACAACAGGAGACTTTATTTATCCCAGCATTCATTTATATAGCATATATATATTTACAAAGATCAAGTCAAGTCAATGTTTTTTGGACAGAAATAAATACATGCTTTTAGACTTCAACAAACTTGCATGAGTAGACTTTTTCTTGATCAAAGAACTGAAGCCAAAAGGAAAAGTTTGTTGCTCCTGAAGGCCAAGGATAAGTGAAAGAATTGTTTTTAAAATCTTTATGCTCTGCAATAAATCATCTTTTCAACAACCAAATCTCCAAGCTGCATTTTCTTAAACATAGCGCTGAACAGTAGAGTCATTTATAACTGCACAGAATCAAGCACAAACGTTCCATTATAAAGCATGAAATTCATTCCTTCGTTTTCCCTTAAGTTCATTGTTTCTAAAAGTTAATTTACAGTAGCAACTGTAGTTTAAAAAAAAAATTCCCATAAGATAAATTATGCATATGTAACATTTATGTCATTTTCTTGCACTGCAGCTTGACTGAAACAGAACTACATAACCAAAGAAAAATAAATCTAACCACAAATGTTTAATTTCTGTCTAAAACGTATATAAGCAGTCAGACTTGCTCAGCAGCCTTGTAGAATAATCCAGTGTCCTGCCTTCCAAAAAGCTAAAGAGGCAGTTACCAGCACACCAAGTAGAACAAAAAATAACTTAAAATGATAAGGCGCTCTTCTGTAAGCTTAGTCTGTTCCTCTTGCATTAAAACAAAGATTCACAAACCAACAAGAAATCCAATACATTTGGCAGTCCCTGGGGAACAATCTAGCTTTGGCAAGAAAAACTTCCATACTTCCCATAACTTTTCTGTCGACATCTGAAATCTGCCTTCCCAAACATTGATAAAAGCAACACAGCTGCTCTCTGTGAATCCAAACCAATGGAAGATTGCAATCCCCCCATTCAGCTTTAAGGGGAAGATATCTGATCATCAAAGAAAGGCTTATCCAGCATTTTTATTGTTCTTAAATTTTAACATTTTATCCTTTCTTTACAAGTCTTTGCTTATAATTTTTCTTTTGCGTACAGTCAATGACTACACTTTACCCATCCAGTTCACCACTGCTGTCAGTCCACTTTTGCATTCTCGTCCCTTTTTTTTTTTATTTTTCCCCCGTGCTCTCACTTGTAGAGTGCTTGCTCCCCATAGACTCCAAATCATCGCGTATACATATAGATAGCTAGGCAATAAATAAGATGTTGAAACTCAACAGTCTTACAAACACTGCATATCAACTGACTATAGTGCAAAATTATTGTACAGCAGTTATGAGAATTTGTCTCAGCGCCATAATAGCATAGAGTACTGTGGGAAAGACTGAGCCAGGAATCAACACAATAGACCTAAATAAGTCAACGCCAACCAAAGCACTTCTGAAGGCAATTATTAGACAATGGGACAAAACTGCAGCCTTTGAGGATCATATATCATATCTCCAGGAAAAATGAAGATCCTGTTTCTGGCAGCCAACGTCTTTAAATTAAAAAGACTAATTAAAAAAAAAAAAAAA
>VXBL01001272.1:1720403-1767735 GCA_013400195.1 Aramus guarauna
CACCTCTGTAGCCCCCTCACTACCAAAACCTTGCCGTGCAAACCCAACCCACTACGGTACTAAATCTCAATTCTCTCTGCACAGATGGTTGGGCCATCCACTTAACAACTACGATCAAAGGTCATTAACTGCTTTTGAAACACGTACCATTGAACCTGAATTAAGACTGATCTCTCAAAACTTAATATTGCTATGGTGATTGAAACATTTAAACTCAGTAGTTCAACTGGAGGTGAAAATGTGTTTACGAGAAAGTAGCAGACTGTAATGTTTTTAGCATTACAACAAAGTCAATTTGTGATGAGGCCAACATGCTGGAGAACTAGCAAAAAAAAAAAAAAAAAAAAATTCTGCTGCTGCTGAGAGACCATGACACAATTTCTGGCATCCACTTTACTGTCTGGAATCCAAACTACAGTAGCAATAACACTTTACCAGACTCTCTTACAGGACATATTTAGGAAATGAATAATGTTTGTTGAACACTGCTGCATATATACTTGTAAAGTGAAGAGTACAATGCGCGGCACTCAGAAAAGCTTATTCCAGCACACATTATGTTCCTTTTTGCAAGGAAAAAAGACCCAGTAGGATGAAGAGGAAAGAAATAAAACCGCACTGAGCATTCACGGGCTGTGTGAGAGCACGTTAATACTAATGCCGTGGTTTCCATGGGTTTGATTCAGGAAACTGGCTTTCAGCAGGAAGGTAAGACTCTGAGATGCTTTTTGAACCTACAGACTGGATGGCTCATTCCATGCCTCCTCTGTCCTTCAAACAACCTCAGCCATCAACTAGCTAGTATTTAACTGCTGAAACAACTTACTTGGCACTAGTTGAACACCAGAAAATGAAATCAGCATCAAGCACAGAGAAAGTATTCTCTCTGTTGATATACTGAGTTATGAGTTAATCAGCTTAGTAACCATTCATCTTTTCTAATACACTGAATTTTAGTTTCCCAACAGCCCCTGTCAAAATATATTTTACTGCTTGATGTATTTAACTCTGCCTGCACTGCACAGTTAAAAACACCTAATCATGCTTTTTCTCCTCCCTCAGCAGAGAAATTGAGAGTCTAATACTGCAATGACACCTCTGAAGTTGGAGAAGAGAGTGGGATTTCATCCAGTTTTGGTTTTAGCCAATCTAGTCAGAGACACTTGGCATACATTACCTTTGCCTCCAATCTACACAACCCAGCAAAGCCTAATACTTCACAAGTATATAAAATATTATCTACTGCAGACAAAAGAAAAAATAAGTCAACTCATTTCAAAAGTTTTGCGTACGTACTTATCAAAAGTTACCTAGTAGAAGTGTTCTAAAATTTACCTCTGACGTTTCAACCAGTGCTCCAACAATTCAACTGGAGAAGGCATAACCAAGAGAGTATTGAAATAACTAAGATTTCTCTGTCTTTCTGGCATTGCATAAACAGCATTAGACACATTTATGTCAGAGCCTGAACAAAGATCTTTATCTCAAAGAAAGAGATAGATATTCATTTGTCATGTTGACTTTCATGGCACACCATTACACCTTACAGTCCTTCCTATCTATTATAGCCTTCTAGTTTTGCAATAAAAATAAAAAAAAACAGACTTTGAGTCTTTTGGTTCAAATTCTATTTATTCCAAAAGTATAATTTCATGCTATTCCCTATTTGTTACAAACACATAAAATAATTTAAGGTCATTTTAGTTTAACACATTTGAATGACCACAAAGAATCCTTCTATTCTTTTAGCAACATTAAGAGGCACAGCTCTGTAAAGTCACCATTTGCAACTATAGGTTTAAACCACATACCACTCTCTGAGCCACCTCACAATTACAGAGCCTAAGTAAAATTTTAGAATAGCTTGTAGTTTAAAAAGCAGTTATAAACCATGTGTTTTGAATTAGCTGGTGAGTGTGTCAGCACTGTCATTTACCATACCATATAATAAGGTCTCCTTTGATTTTTAGGTTTTCATGAAAGACGACGACATTCTCTTACCACAACAAACACAGAAATATTTATTGGAGTTCTCTTTTAGCTGAAACTTAAGTATAGAAGCAATTTGAAATCAAAACACTACCCACACCTAGCTCAGTAAGAAGGCTCTGCTTTTTTATAGCACAGCTCTTTCAGCCACATAGCTCCAGATGGCCAGATCTGTCAGAGTCCTAACCCAAAAATTCTAACAAAAGGAAACAGCAAACAGGCCTCCAAGGGGGATTTCCAAAGGGCTCCAGCAATTTTCAGCAGCACAACAGCATCTCGGTGCTCTAACAGAACACTGTGGTCAGGAAGAGACAGAGCAAGGTTTCCAACCACTCACCCCGAAATGGACTTCAGCTGCTAGTGCTTCATTTGAACACTGAAGATTGCACCCACAATTACACCGGGGTAAAAACCTTGCTCTTATTGTCCTAAATTCAGCTCACAAGAGCAGCTCTTCTACCACCTTTTTCCTTTAAGCTAAAATCACAAGGATCAGTATTTGCCAGCTTATCGTACTTCTTTCTGCTGTCATTTTCATTCTTCCTCTCGTTTCCCTTAGCATTCTCAATTAACAGTAATTACTTAACAGTATCTTAAACTCCTTCCCATTGCTTTTCTCATGGACTAATAGAGTCAATTCCCTTCATCCCATCTTCACCGACTGTTGCTTTGATTCTAAGAGTCTCAGTACCCATTTAAAAACACCTATTGCTTAATCTTGGCTTGCAACTGTCAAGTCATTTGCTACTTTCAAAGAAAATGAAGAAAACCTGTCTTCCTGAGCATTTCAGTTCCTCAGGAAGCAGAGCCCTGTACCACTTCGTTTCTGGTCAGCTGTGTTTAAACACACTGGCAGGATACTAGAAGTCAGTGCTTATCAAAGACTATCTACCATGCTAGACTAAAAGGGACAGCACTAAAACATAAATTGTACATACATTTTTAATGTAAATTTTACATAAAAGGTAATTTATATTAATTCTTTCAAGTTTAATTAAAGAGCATCATTTAAGTTCTTTTTCTTTTCCTGAATACACAGAAGTGCTCTGTAACAGGGTAACAGCAAACAAATGATTTCCTCCTCTCACAACATGCAGTGGGAAAACACCAGAACCACAGGATCCGTTTGTTTGGGTATAAAAATTCCTAGCAACCTGAGCTAGGATCAGTGGAAGCACATTTTATAAAATGCTTTGAGGTTTTACATTGTAAATCATCACTATTTGCTATATATGTTCTCCCCGCCCATTCAAGCTCAGTGGAAAATTCACCATTCAGGAAAAATAACCGTAAGAGATTATTTATAGTATTAGCTCATAGTGCAGAATCATTTAATCTAATTGCCCTAAGGATAAAAAGTGTACTCCCATTTTCCATAATTACAAACTGTCTCATGTTCAGCACTTTGACACACTTGAAAAGAAAAGGTTGATTAGCCTGCCATTGGAGTGAATAAAGTAACAGCTAAATTGATGGAGCATCGGCTAGGAGAGACCTTCACAGGCAAGCAGCTGCTCTTTGAAAAATGCCAAGCAGGAAAAAAATAAAACAGGTTTAAACGTCAGGATAAAGAGATGTGCTAAGACAGATGGAAAGCCTTTTCTCCTGTTCATATTCTCCAATTTTATTTTCCTGGGGAGCAGAGACCTGTTTTATCAACAATACTATGTGGCTAACACAGCAGAAGGGTACCTCCTGTGTATACTCCCCCACTTTGTTATTCACGTTAGCGACTGTGACATTATTAGATGCAGAATAAAGCCCAAAGCTGTGTAAATCAGCCCATTTGATTTGTAAGAAGCAGCCATAATTTGTGGAAGGAAAAGGAGAAAAGGGGACAGGAGGGGGAAAAGGACAGACAAAACCATTGTTGATTTTCTAGAGTAAAACACTTTAAAACACAGCCTAATATTAAGCCAGGGAGATTTATTTTCTGTTCCAGTAGACTGGGAAAATAATATACCCTCCGATGCTCATACATGCACTGCAGGTTTAGCAGAAGAGTGATTAAGGCCAATATTCTGAGGTCTGGACAAAAAGAAGAAAGTGTTCTTTCGAAAATCTTGTCTTTCTCAGGATGAAGCAGATTTCAGATGTGTCCAACGGACTTCGCCTCAAAAATCTCCCTACAGAAGGGTCCAGCCAATGCTTCTCCCCAAATACTGTGCCTGTACAGCCTCACAGCTCAGCACAGTCCAGTCCGTTCTCAATCCTTTTCCTTCTCGCAGGATGGCACACATTTCCCCTCCAAGTGAGCAGGAGGCTTTATCAGTTTTGATCACTTCCTTTTTACTGACTGGCAGTCCAAAAAAAAAGTAATTTTTTGAAAACCAACAGTGGTCTTTCCCCAGCACCGTACACAAAAGCCAGAACCACAGCCTATGATTTTCTGCCTATTTCAACAACATCTAAGGCATCTCTTTAGAGGTGCACATTAGTACAATGGAAATCAAGAAATGCCTTTTACCAGGAGCCTATGACCCAGCTGCTGCATTATTTTCTTTCAACTGGTGCAAAACAGGATCTCTGAAGCTGAGGATGACCGTGCCACTTTCTAATCCAGACTACAAAATAAATCC
The DNA here is from genome assembly GCA_013400195.1 of Aramus guarauna. NCBI lineage: Eukaryota > Metazoa > Chordata > Aves > Gruiformes > Aramidae > Aramus > Aramus guarauna. The sequence goes on from VXBL01001272.1 coordinate 1,724,972, forward strand.
TCCCTCTAAACTTTAGCAAACACTCCCAGCCCCAGGAAGCGTGTCTACATCACATTCAACAGCTCAGTCCTGTAAGTTGGCAGTGAAATATATCCAGTAGACTATCAGGAGAGTGACCCGGGCATGAGCCCAAGCTTAGGTCCTCCAAAATAATGCCATATGATGGCAGAGCAGAGCAGCGGGGCAGAGCTTTGGTGCTGCAGATAACCAAGCCGGTCGTCAGTCTCCTGTCCTGGTAACTGTTAACCATGGAAAGCCCACTGGGGCGTACCAAATGGCACTAATGTGCACCAGTGCCAGCTGTACACACCATAAACACTTGCAGCTGCAGGCAAACAACAGGTATCACTTGTGACTTGGTTTGCCTGACGAAGGGAATTAAAATAGTGAACTCTTCTTTGGAGCCAGTTCCTGTTGTCACCTGAAGTGAATATATACATAAAGCAAGCCGGGTGGGGGGGGTGGGGAGCAAATATCTCCATGTCATGAGCTTTCAGAAGAGTAGCTTGGCTTCGCTTCCCCCCCTTGACTAGTCTCATTCTTTGACATGACATCAGCCAGGGGGATGCCACGTAACCATCACCTCCTCACCTACACTAATACTCAGCCCATGGGTCTCGCACGAACGGGTAACTGCCATTTCCAAGGCACAGCACAAACCAGATGAGTTTGCAACCAAAGCAATCTCTCGCCCCACACACCAGGCTGGGTAACCCACAGCAGCCGAGCAGCTCCTACATGATCACGCAGCAGGACACTGCTGGGCCTCCTGCAGACCTACAGCAAATCAGCCTGCTGCACCACGCACCACAAGGAATTTAAGTTTCTTGGGGGAAAGGATTTTTCCCTTTACAAAAAAAATAATTATTTTACTGGGCCATAATATCCTTGAAGGGAAGTACACGAACTGTTTTCTATCCTTTTATTAAAAAAGCGTATTTAACTATATGTAGTTTATTTCCTACAATAAACCAGCACTTGCATGTTTGATCTATTGACTGCCTAAAACCAGCCAGCCCCTTACACGCAGTGGTTTTACTGCACCGGATATACACTGAACCTTTTTGGTGGCCATAGTCTGGGCCAGAAGCTCCATACTTTTCCTTGACGGGCCAGCCTGACTGCACTAAACAAGCCTGCAATGGAAGCAGTTTCACGCACGCCAGAAACGCCGGTGGTGAGAGACTCACTTTTCTCCATGGTCCTTCTGAGGCTTTGCAGTCCCTGAGGTTGGGCTTGTAAAAATCAGGATTTCTTCCACTAGCAAACACAGTCCCCAGGTCAAATGGAGTAGCAAGGGGTCAGACAGCTGAACGGGACAGTAAGGAAAGAGGTGCAAACTGATTTTCCTTGCTTGGCTTCTGTGAGAGTTTAACTAGAGGACACAACGTTTTTTAAAATCCCAGTTTACTATTTCATCTACATACTAGCAGATTTCAACTGCACTTCTGAGCTCTTGCACATATGTGGAAATGGTAGGACAGGAAGGAAAAGGGGGAGCAGAGGATAACAGTCATTCCCTTTCTGTGTGGAAATATCCAGACTCTCAATATTTCACAGAAAATTGAATTAGTTTCTGTACCTAATACAGCATGTGTCTGAAAGTTAGGGAAGCCTGCTGGTCAAACACACATGTTCAGTTTGTGTCAGCTTCAACCAAATTTTACATAAAAGAAATCTTTTTCTGCAGAACAAGACGTGCTTTGAGTATGCTGCTGCACCGTGTGAATGGCACGCTCCCAGTAAACTCCCCCAATAAAACTGTAATTCATCTTGATTTAGGTGGCTAAGCATAATACATATTCCATCAAAATAAACCACTGAGAAACAATTATCCCTCATTTTTAAAACACTGATCGTGGCTAAACACAGGTCTTTACAATCATCCACAGCTACTTCAAAAACCCAGGCCCGGAGCACAGGTGAAGTGAAATACTTAGAAGACAAGACTGTAGAATTCTATTAGAGGAACAGTGATAACTATAGCTTGGCTTTTCCTGTACAGATGGGAATATACTGTTAGTCACTTTTTTTCCTTTTTTTTTTATTTATTTTTTAAATAGGATGTATCTTTGGGCCTTATAGTTTGAGTTTGTACAAATCAGCGGCAGAGCACAGATGCTCCATGTAAAAATGCCAGTGATGATCTGATCTCGCAAATGAAACTACGATAGGGCTGTACTGGTTGTGGGGTTTTCCTGAGGCAGAGGAGAGAGGAGTGCTGCTCTTACGAGTTCACATGGAAAAACGTTTAGCAAACAGGCAGTGCCTCAGTGTTCCATGTTCCTGCTTAGTAAAAAGGAAAACCTGCTTTTATTTGCAGCCCTAAGAAGGATCACACTGAAGTCAGAAGATAGAAATAAGCAATTTCCTCCTGATGCAGTGAGAGCAGAGATATAGCATGTCAAGTTTTGGCTTCCACAACAAGCGTGCATTGCTACCACATGCTCATGCACGGACTTCTCTTGCTGTAAATAATTTTATTGCAGAAGTATCAATATTCTCAGACAAGCTTGCTCTACTCTGCTAACTGGGGAATGAAAAATAAATGTATTCCTTTATTCTAAAGTACTTCAACATGTTCAGTACACAGAGGGAAGACAAATAGTGAAGTGAGGTGCCCAGTTTCACATACTTCATAGAAAGGGACATGCTTTCAAAGGTGTCAGCTCAGGGCAACAGCATACTGTAGCACAACTAAACTCCAGTAGCCTGCACCTACCTAAGAGCTACAGCATCTTATATAAACAGATGTATCTTGGAGTGACTTCATAGCTCTGTCCAGATAAAAAATGGGGTAAAGAAATGTCAGCCATGCATTAGTGCGACAGACTGCAACGGAAGGCAACAGTTTGCCATCAGAAAAAATACCAACCACTTCACCAAATTCGTGTCACTGTACTGAAGAAATAGGAGTATTATCACATCCTCATTGCTATTTCTAAGCTAATGCAAGCTGCTAATCATCAGATTTGAAATCTAGGCTCTGTAACACAAAAGCTAGCATGCAACTGCCCACAAGTTTATCAGAGGCAATAGTGACAAAACGGCAAATAAAAGTAATTCAGTTATCTGGAAAACATCTGATGGGCAACGTCTACACTAGGTAATTACATAGGTATGGGGATTTTTACATAGGTGTGTTTTAATTTACTGGAGGAGCTACTGATTTTTTTAATTTTGCAAGCAACTCTTAAGTTCTCTTAACAAACCAAGTTCTTTTAACAAACCAAGTGGTTTGTTAAGAAGTTAAGAAGCCTTACGGGACTTATTTTTTGCCTCCCAGCTCTCTTTTCCAAATAAAGTACTACTCATGAATCCCTGGACAAAGCAGGCACTAAAGTTTATCTCAACTTCTCAGAGCTTGTTAGCTCAGGTACAACATCAAGCTAACCTGTCTATTCAGCCTACAAAATGGCATTTGCTGAAGTTTGTGTGTGAGATTTGTGGATATATATCCAAAATTTTCTTTCCATGAATGGTCAAAGCAAGAAACGAAAAGTCTTCTTCAGATTGCTGAAACACTAGGCTTTAGTTCAACCCACGTGGACTATTTCCAGGGACAATGTATTTCATCTATGCCCTTGCTTGCTCTGCTGATACTCAAGGAGGATGTCAACTGCCCGCATCTTTTTTTGTCCTGCGGACAGACCCTCATTAAGAATCATCTTGGAGTAATTATTATCGGTTGCAGTTTAAACTCCACAAGCTTTAGCAACTAAAAATCATTTCTGTAGTATATAAAAAGAAACTGTGTATACAAGAAAAATGCAGATTTGAGCTAATTTACTGAAATGACCACAATTAAACTTTGTAGTTCAGACCTTTGTTTGTAAACCCCAGTCCCAGCTCTCTTATCTATTCAAAACATAAGTAAAAGATTATTCAGTGTGCTAGACAGTAAATATTAAGACTGTGTATTTCCTGATTCATAAAATGAAAAAGTTTATCTTTAATAACCCAAACTACATTAATCATGATGTACCCAGAGTTGAAGAAATCAGAGCCTTTTGTATAAAGCTGAATGAAAAACGTTCTCACTCTAGAGGTGGTACTGAAGTTTCTTTAAGGCTTTAAACATTAGCCTTGTTTACGCTGTACCTAAAATCATGACAAAGACTTCTAGCATAGCAGATGGGCACTTCCTTGTGTGTTATAAATTGCTAAAAAAAGAAAAAAAGACAACCATGAAACACAATGAGACACTTCCAATGAAAGGATGACAGCTGTTCTTAATTGCAATTTGAAATCCCCGTTCTTAAGGGAGTACCAGACTGCCAACTGAGGAAATGCGTAATAACAATTCTGGTCCACGTACACTCAATGCATAAAATGGGATTGCTGTCATTTCTGCTAGGGCCTCTACCTGCCCTCACTTTTCAGTCTGCATTTAAGAAGTGAAACACAGCAGTGCCTCCTTTTAAGTACTTTCCAGTGTGCAAAAAGTCCCAAAATTCTAGCGAAAAGAAAAAGGAAGCTATCAGATCCTTTTTTAAAAATCAAGTTATATTTAAAGCCACAAAAAGTGTTTAAAAATGCTTGTATTTCCAAGTCCTCTAATAACATCAGTCAATTTTCTAATCAGAAGAACGTCATTTTGTTAAGCAGCACAAAAGAGGCTAGTCTTATTTCTAGCCTAGATGTACAAATCAAGAGCTGGAAGAACTATTTGAAATGTTGAGAAGAGACAAAGAGCAGTTATGTATTTACAAATCTGGCGAATTGCATTACAAAACTGAAAAACTACTGCAGGTCCTTTCCTTTGGTATTATTCCTTTCCCACTTCATACTGAATGATTTCCCAAGCCTTTTGTGTGAATTAGAGGGATTCTACTTTATGCGATAATGTGAATTAATTTTTAAAAATCTCAACATTTTATGTCCCAAAAATATCAGTGCCATAACATGAAAACTATCCGGAATACTCCAGTTCCAGGAAAGGGAAAGAAATGGGATCTGGCAAAAAAGTTACCATTAGTTTAGAATACTGGAGCATTAACACACATCTCCAACTAGCCAACATATATTAAAGCGGTTTTTTGCCCCCCCTCCCTTTTTTTTTCCTAAATTATCTTTGCTCCAACAGTATAGCCAAACCCCAAATTATTTTATGCTTACAAATAAACACAGACTATAACAAATACACTCATACACAAAAAAAGGAGAGAGATCATCACAGATAACTAAAAAACATTTGACTCTCAATCCCCAACATGACTGAAGTCAAATGTGAAAGTATGCTGTGTACAGAGGCGCGAGTAAATATTTGAAAACAGTTCTGAAAACAAAGTTATTTTGTTGAGGCTCTAAGCCAGCAGTTAATTCATGAAGGATGCCCCAAGATTATTTTCCTTCATACACTATGACGACAATTACAGTTACAGAAGCATCTGGAACAGATCTCAAGTTAAGTGTTTCCCTTACAAATTCACCATGGTTTAAAAGGTACCCAATTTTTGCTTTTCATTTATACACTGCTTTTGCAGGCTGTTTATACTTCTTGGGTGTTGAGTGTGTTTTTGAGCCTCCTTACAACTGCACATCCTGCTATAAATCAGTTCCTGGATTATTATACATTATTACAAAATTTCATGCAATCCAATACTGGCAGCAAACAAGCAACCACTGTTGTTGTCAGTAAGACTATATTCACCTCCAAAGCACTGGAGTGAGATGACTGCATTATGTGCCATCCAAACCAACTAAAACAGCCCTGCTCAAATTTCAGGAAAAAGCTAAATTTATTGTTGCATGCGAGAGAAACCTTGCTTTGTACCTTAAGCCTTCAAAGTTCACAAATCACTTCCAAGATGCTCTTCAGAGAATCACAAAGCCATTTCAACATGGCCACATCACAACTGCCTTCCCCAAAACTGTTTTCTCAGAAGGACTTCTGAGGTCTCCTATCAAGTGTAAAATTTAGGAATCACTGCATCCCATGGGTAGCGTGCCAGCAGCCTGCAATACCACAGGCTTTTCTGGGGCATGAAGTCTTTCTGACTCTTGAAGCAAATGTGATGCTTCATCCCCTTTTCATCTATACACTTCAGGGATTTACATTCATGGATAGACCATATTCAGCACTGCCTCACTATAGAGGTTAAGAGAGTAATAAGCCTGACTCCCTCCAAAATCAGACTTCAACATTCTCTGTAGGTTTTTTTTTCCCCTTCTTCTTTCAACCCATTCCTAGCATGGGGTTAACAATTAGGTACTGGCAGTCCTCCCTAATCACTATTTATGATTGCTGTCAGCCATAGAAGTTCCCTCCCTGCCCAGCGGTTAATTTTGCCAACTAACCTCTGAAGTGATCACCTTCCCTCGACTATAAATCTCTTCTGAGAGAGGTACTCTGCTGAGTCATCTGAACAAGTCCAAAGACTGAGTCTCTGGAGAAGTCAGGAATAAGAACAAAAGGCCTGTAAAAAGTAGATACTGCAAGGTGAAAAAAAACACAGGGGGAGGATTAAAAAAAAAAACAAAACCAAAAACCAAACAAACCAACAACAACAAAAACCCCAAAACAAATATAAAAAAAAAAAAATCCCCCAAAACAAAAGCAAATGAAGATGAGGAAAGGACAAACTGAAAAGGAAATGTTAAAATAAACACACTGGGGCAATGAAGGACACTAAACTATGACACACATTCTCACCCCACCATCTCCTTCTTCAACAAATAAAGATAGCTACTGTGTACCCATGGGGAAAAGCTTAATTTTACATATAGGCAAAAACTTTCCTTCACAGCTGGGACTTTGTCATGCCCTTCAGGCAAAAATATTTGCTTTAAATGAAGGAGGAAAAAGAGTTACTGTAACCTTGGTGTTTCCAAAAACATGCAATCCTGGAGTATCAGCAAAAAAAGCCAGAAGCAAAAATATAACTTCTACATTCACTACTTACATTAGCTCAAAAATTGAAAAAATATCCACAGGATAATGATTTGTGCCAATAATTATTAATGTGATGATCATTGATATGGTGAACATTAGTAAGTTCCTCATTCTTGCATTTTAATAGGCATCAGGTTGATATCTTTGTGCTTGCATCCTGTATAAAGGCAAGCTGGTTTTCAGGAGTTGCCTGCAAAAGTTTAAGTCTTTCTAAATTTGAAAGCTTTTAATGCAAAACTATTGCCTCTTCAGAAATGTTTGACTTAAAAGAATGAGTAACAAGTAAATAAAATATACAGCAGAATTGCCTAAGTGGAATGCAATAGATGTCTGATAAAAGCCTTCCCCAGATATTTTCCCACTGTTCCAGTTATTCACCATAAATACTTCAGTGCATAGCTAAAAAAAAAAAAAAAAACCAAAAAAACAAAAAAACACACATTGATTCTGAACTCTTATTTTCTTGTAGCTTGCTGTTAGCAGTACAGTTGCCACTTTCTATTTTCTCCCTCAACTTAAAATAATCCCTGATTCTTCTAAAGCGAGCCGGTAAGGCATTTCAGAACGTGAAGGGGAGCAAAAAGTCACCTGCCACCCTACCTCCCAAAGACGGAGAGCTGCTAGTAGCCGATGTTAAGATAGGAAATGCAAGAAAGCACCTACTCTGCAATCCTTTAAAGTCAATCTGTTACTGGTAGGAAAGTGATACAGCACGATGGTTACAAATAAATGGTACAATAAACTCTTTATTTCTGATTGCCTTCACTTTGAAGATGCCTGCAGTTGCCTTTGTCACTGGTAGAAGTCAATGTAAATTAGCAAGATAGACAGCTTGGTTCTCTCTCATATCTAGGCTACCCAAAAGGTAAGCAAAACAGCAATTACATCAACTGAAATAGTAATTACCTCAACTGAAGGAGCAGAACAGAAGCGTAAGGACTGCACAAATCAAGCAGCAAACTGTTTGAACACTGAAATGTCATACTGTGCCCTGTTAAGTCAGAGACAAGTTTGATCCTGCCTTGCAGATAAAGACAAAACCAGTGAGATTAACAAAACATTGGGAAAAAAAACCCAATTAAAAAGCTTGGTAAACTTCCTATTACAGCTATGCAAATAGCCACAGACTATGAAAACAAGCATTCAGGAGTCCTAGAAAAGTAACACTTTATTACATGGTGCCACAACAACAGTGCTGTATTTAGAGAGGAATGAACTATTAAAATAAAATCTCTTTGATCAAATTTTATCAGGTATAACACTATCCAAAATAACCTAACCAGAACCTGTCTCCTAGAAATTCCATTTGGCTGCCCATTCAAAAGGTGTCCGTGGCCTTGCTCTTTAGTTTCCAAAGACTATTTTAAAAAACACAAACCCGCCCAAAGCCTGCAATTAAGTATTAACTAGCGTCACTGAAAGCGTCAGTCACTCTCGCAGACGCTCTTGAGGAAGCACAGAGCAGATGACTAGGTGTTCACTTTCAGATTAGGGCTAAGAAAACATGTGAACAGATTTTCACTCCCATGGGTATATGTTTCCTTCAATGTCCATACACGGGGAAAAAAAATCTCTAGGTATGGATTTCCTTCAAGTCATGATATACTTCTCTCTCTCCTTCTGTTTTCATTTGCTCACCAAGCCTGCTATTTTACTGAGACTGTTGGCATTCTCAAGCACATCCTCCGTGTACCAATCCATCACATGCAGATGCTTGCACATACCTCGAGCACAGACAGAAGGTCATATGAAACTACTGGAAAATAAGCGAAACATTTAGATTCCTCGTTTCCCAGGAGCTCCCACACAGAGCCAGAGCTCTGGCAATGTCCCAGGGCATTCTGCTCCAGAGACGCTGATGCTTAAAACCTGTGATTCCCAAAGCTAAAGGTTCTCTCCAAAATGACAGACCTTGGAGAATATGAGCTACCATGTTTACAGGTGACACCATGTTTATATCCGACAGAAGAGTTTTGGTGTCATACAGATTTGGTTTCTGTAGGAATCTCAAACCAAATCACTGCTAGAATTTTTTTGCAATAAATTGTTTGCATTTTTCTAGCTAGTACTAGTAAAAAAAATTAGATTGATTATGTGTACATAGGAGACACTGAAATAAGAAACATGCTATATATAATTTTATTTCTAGACACACTTTCAAGGTGGTACGCATTAGTTTCCTTATAAACGGTCAAGAGATCTGCTTTACTCGGGATTATGCAATAGGAACCAAAAGCCTTTTCCCAAAGTACACTTAAATGGCACAGTGGGCTTACCCACAATCAATTTTTCTGAAGAGGCCATGGCTCAACGGAGATTTACACATCAAAGAAAAATAACTATGTACATCTCCACAAATCCACGTGGGGTTTTTTACCCCCACATCAGAAGAAATATCACAAAGTACAATTTGTTTCACAGCATCTCTTCATTAAAGTGCCTGGGCAGCTAAAAGGAAAAAAAAAAACAAACCAACCACCTTGAAGATTGCAAAGTCTCTGTGGAAGTGTGGCAGCCTCCCCAGATATGCCCGAACCCTGCTTTTAACAGTGGCCGCCTACTCCCAAGATCAGTCAACCCCAGAATTAGCTGCAAGCTCCACAGCTGGGATGATGCCGGCTCTGTCCCAAACCCAGTCCTTGGTCTGTACTGACCAGCGTGGTAGGCAAGCAGCCCGTTGGTGACCAGTCTGGGCTTGGCTGCAGCAGGAACATACGGTCACCCCATGAGCTCACCTCATGGTCTATAAACCAACATTCAAGTCCCAGCTCCATGTTCGCAAAGGGAACAACTGGACTGGCACAAATCCTTAGGCTACAGCACAAGGCACTATATATTAAAGGGGACGAAAAGTTATTTAGGCTTGTCAGAGATGGTGTAAGGCAGCCTACATAGCCCTTATTTTAGACACCTACCATATTTTAAAAGTATCTTTTAAAGATGGCGAGAAGTGTACCAATTTTAGCAGAGACAAAAGTGACACTCTTGATTCTGCAGTTATCATAAGCATCTACAAACAGGTGGGAAGGGAAGCAAGGTCACCATAAACTAAGATCATTTTATATTTCTACAGTTTTAAAAGATAACACTATATCTGTAAATAAAACCATAACAAAGATTATTTCACAATGCTGTATTTTTAAAAAGATATGTTGTCGACTTAGAAGGTGTCAGAAGACAAAATTTTCATACAGAAACAATAATAAATAAAACTTGTGGAGAGATCATATCTGTCCAAGACAAATTAGTCTTACACTTTTCCTGACTTTGTACTCTATCTAAACTTGCAAGGAAAATCTATTACTATCACACACTCGAGATCTCCTGACATAATTTAAAAGTGAACATTTTCTCACTTCAAACTACCTCTCAAAGTAGATTTCTGGTGTTTGGACTCTAGAAGTTCTGCCTCTGAGATGGCAGCCTGACCATACAGTTATTGTCATTAGTGATAAATATTGTTTATGAAACATTTTTCTACCAAGTGAAGACTCTCATAATACATACAAGAATGACTTGATGATTTCTGTTCTGGGAAAAAAAAAAAAAAAATATCTCAAGTGAGATAGTAATATATTGATCTCCACATTTTTCTATGTACTTGATTCAACATGTAACCAAGTAGATAGTACTGACTTTCAGAATGACAGACAAACTGTAACTCCCAGATTTAATTTTTAAAATCCTCCATCATACGACAGCAAATTTTATGCAGCCGAACAAAGTTAGCAGAGCAGAAAGTTCTTTTAGCAAGCAACTGTGTTAATTTAGCATTTGTGCTTGCTAAACAAAACTGCAAAGAAAGAAACCTGAACATAGCCAGAGTTCATATCCAAGAGGGCCAAGAACTACCAGAAGCTTATTCAATCTGATTAATTGGCTGTTTGCATTTCACTCAACATACCTGGAAAAGTTACAGATTAAGGGTGAAGGCAAAAAAAATAATCAGAACAAAGTAACTTCCAGAACTCTTTCCACACATAATTTCCTTTTAACCTAAAAGCTAACACTGAAGGAAGACGCATAAATTTATGGCCGTGGTTAGACACACATCCAACTGATGATCACTCAAGGCAGTCTCCTGAATATGTGACTGCAAAGACAGATGGCAACCCCACAACACACTGGAAACACTTCTCTATCCCAGCGTCATGCAGGGACAAGGAACAGCTGGCTTTAAGCTCACAAGATACCTTAATTCCAGCCATACCACCCACTCCTGTGATCAAAGTCTTGCCCTGCTATGGACAGGGCTTAACCATATTCCATTACTCTCAGTAATTCTGCCCAGGCCCAGATAATATGGGTTGTGTCTCTATAACCATAATGCAAGGCCTTTGTCTTCTTTGCAATATGCACCCCTGTAGGTTACAGAGTTACAGAAGCTGAATGAAAGTCAGAATAAGAGACCATACCTACTTCCCAGCCTTCTATTCCTAAACTTAGACTTGGAATTTACATCATATGCAAACTGTATTTTGCAATATTATATGTCTGTATATATGCTATATATTTTAGCCTTAAAATCTGCATGCTATATTTGTGGCACTCTGACTGCCCCCTTAGGCTCATTTCCAGCCAGCACAGAGGAGAGGAGACCAAGCTTTCCTTTTCCTACAGTTACCATTCAGACATATCCACTATGTTTCTGCATTCATCATGAGGGTTTTTCATTTTTTGGCATTGTGCAAAGAGAAATTAAGAGTTTCAGATATCAAAAGCAACACTATATGACTCAAACATTTCTAACACCTAGAGACTTTCACGAGGCAATCTGGACTTTGAAAGAAACAGATTTCCTCGAAAACAGACTACTTACTTTACAATGCAGTAATAAAGGCTGCTGCTAACAATTACAGGAAGATGTTCTGAAATGCACACACCAGGATCTAAATGCATGAAACAGAAAGAGTAACTCATCTTGACTTCTCTTTAAAGTAAGAATGATCTAATAAAAATTCATTTTGGAGGAGCAGTGGTGTGATTTTTGTTTGCTTTAATCCACGCAGACCTTTTGAGGAGAGAGACAGCTGCTACCATCTGTTTCAGGACCGAATGAAAACTAAAACTTCCTCACTGTACTTACATGTGAGGACTGAGTTCATAAAAGTTTCGGTTTCTGTATTCTTCCACTTTCTCTGGAGTATAAATGGGTAGAGATCTGTAGGGGTTTATTGATATCACCACGCTGCCAATGTATGTCTGTTGAAGGAAAAGAAAATATCATTAGTTTTTCTTTTTAACATATTTTTGCTGCTTATACATTATTCTTCCATTTCATACTTATGCAAAAACCCAACCAAACAAAAAGCCTAACTGTAGCAATGAATAAATATTTACATACCCTCTGAAACACCTTTTAGATCTCTCCCAGCAATCACTGTTGAGTACTAAGTTGCTATTTCTACATAACTGAAAGCCTCTTATGAATGGTTTTTAAAATAAAGCCCAATCGTACAATATTTCTGCGACTAATTCAGTTGGAGGAAGGAAAGGGAAAAGGACACAGATGTTCACAAAGAACCAACTCTGTCTGCATGGCAAATGTCACACGAGCTTTGCCGCAGCCCTTGTACACTCATACAAAACCAAGTAAAGGCAAAGTCGGAGCTGGACTGCGCTCCCTCACCCAAGGAGGAGCTCCGTGCCATCTCTCCAAAGCCCTGGGCACAGAACAGCTTCACCAGGAAGAAACCTGAAGGCCAATAGCCTCTGGCAGGTTTCTGTCAACAGAGAGATTTACTGTCAGGATTCAAGTCAGCTGAAGTCCTACTGTGGTTCCTCAGACATGAAGCGTAATTTTTATTTCCAGATTCTTAAAATACTTGCCATTACCCTCGGAAAGCAGATGGAGCGATGCGTTGTTTTACTCTATTAGGTCCCATTCACCACACACCATCATTATCACGTCGGCACAACACAACTAAGCTGCCTTCATCAAGCCCGCTGCTGGATGCCCCACATCTCCCTACACCTCCCTCCACCTGCAGGGCTGCACTCAAATACACCTGAGTGGTAAGAACTGCCACAACCCCATCCCACCCTGCCTGCAGATCCTGATCAAAGATTAACTAAACCCCAAGAGTTTGGTATCTCTTTCCACAACCATGAAATAAATAAATAACACCTGGTGAAACAGAGTCTTCCAATAACCAGGGACTCCCTGGAAGGTATAAAGGCTGTACAAAAAAGCCACAGGTTCCTGTTATTTGAATTATACTTGTTAATAACTGAAGAAAAGCAATGTTTTTTCCATAGATGTGTGATTTTTAAATGACACCTTAGCACCTGGCAATCACTGCTTGGATTTATCCCCACAATTTTCCTTACAGGGAAGCGCTATAATACACATTTTAAAATGGGAACAGAGGCAACAAGAAGCCCGAGTTACTCACCAACAGGTTCAGTAGAGCACCAAATTACCTCCAGAGCTGCAGTCACAAGTTAACAATACTAAGGGCTGCAACCCTTCCCTACCTTCCACATCTAAAGCAACTTTCTGCTAAATACTAAACAAATTTGGTCCTAGGCAGAAAACTAGGGGAGCCAGATTTCCCATTTTCCACAGCATGCATACACATAGGCAAGCTGTGAACTCACACGGCACTTTCTGTCCTATTTAAAACACAGTTGAGCAAATTAGACTTCAGTGATAAAACAAATAGTACGAGGCTTCCAGAGACTCTCGCAGTTCATCCTTGTGGTGTTTCTTACCCGTAGGATGAAACAGAAGCAGCCACTGCTGACAAGTCATCATACAACTGCTGCTACAATGAAACACAATACTTCACTAATTGGGCTCAAGACTCACCCTTTCTAAACACGCATACTTTCTCTTCTCCTTTGGAACTGGCCAGAAACCTTCTGCAAAACATTTCCCCCTGTGCATTCAGGCGCAGAACAGACCCAGTACCCTCGAAACAGGCTGGTTTCACACCAAGAGTCTATCCAGAGTGCTACAAGGGGGAGCAAGCCTGAAGGTACCTTGCATCTCGGCAGCCAGGCTGCAACTTAAAAGAGGAGTAACTCCAATCTGCCCCACACCACAACTTGAGGGAAGCACCCCCAAAGGCATTCAGATACAGACTGTTGAGAAAATCCTAAATAGTTATGATTTTTGCTTCTTTTAAACACACATTGCAGTGTGTGCTTATATATATTTTCTTCAAATAAAAAAAAAAAAAAATTCTAATTCGGTTGTCATCCTCTCCCTAAGGAAGAAAGTGTTTTCCATCTATGTCCAATCTCTTTGGCTGAACAAGAAGAAAATGCAAAAATTGCCTTTCTACAGTGTTTACTTTGCTCCCTCAACACATGTGGCTTTGGCAGTTTGCAAGCCTACAGATTCTTGGCGAGAATAAAAGCTACCCAAGAGTAAGAAGCTTTCTAGTCTTCACAAGTGCATGCATACCCCAGTTAGGACTCTTTCCTGATAAAACATTAATATGTTAACTTGTTTCCTCCTAAATCTTAAGAATTTGTGAATTCAGCCTGTTGTGAAATCAGTGCTGGAAAGTATCAGCAGGAGAGAGATGAAGGCCAGATCTTGAAGATTGTATTTTGAAACAGGAATTCTTTGGAACTTGAAGACTTGCCCTTTTCAGCTGTTCTGCTACCATAATAGCATACAATTTAATTGCTAAGTTCCTTGAAGTACCCTGAGAGGCCAAGGTAAAGAAAGATGAGTGAAAGTGAAAACCCTGATTTTTAATTTTGAATACAGGAATTCAAATGAGATTTATTTAGAACCATCTCTTCATAGCTAAGTATTACTTAGGCAATGTATTTTGGGCATTCAAGTCAGCAGTTTATTGTCAGACATGAACAAATACAGACCATTTCCTAAAATACCAATATTTCAAAAGGTCAAATGTCTATATAGAAACAAAGACATACTCATGTCCATTTTAAACACCAAGCCAAAGCATGCCAAGAAATCACTGGTTTTGCTGCAAAGCTCATTACAAGAACTAATACATTTCCTCTTCTAAAAATGCCACTATCTCAAAGCTGATGCCTAATAGCTACTTGCTACTGGTGGTCTGTGAGATTCCACATAACGGGGATAAACAGATCCGGAAAATAGCTTTCCCACATAACATCTGCCTTCCCACCAGAACTCTATTATAAACAAACAAAATAAATGGCTTAAATCCTTGAGCAAGCAACAAGCACAGAAACATTCCAGTGCTGAAAGCAGAATGCCCAAGAGTAGTGGGAGACCATACCGTGGCACTCCAGGGACTAAAGAGATCCTTCATTTTCCGTGTTTAAGGAAAAAAATGAAACCCCAGAGGAATGGCCTCGTGATGATGAACGCACAGAATGTGGTCAGGAGATCTGATTTCTTTCTTGGCTTTGACATAGTCTTGTTATGCTAGTTTGGACAAGATCTGCTGTCTCCTCAAGTTTTGCTAACTAGAGACTCTTGATAATATTCCTTCCTCCAAATTTCTACTTTATTGTAACAACTCACAAAGGCAAACTCTGCCTCCTTGGCATGTTTGTCCAGAACCCAAACCAAAAGGACTCTCGCTCCTTGTTTATCAGTGCATTTGTCATGTAGCACAGCAACACTGTAATGCACTAACATTTCATCTGCGGAAAAGAGCATTCAAATATCCACCAGGTCAAATGACAATACATTCTGCATTCTCCATCAAAACAACGCAGATAACTCATTCCTCTTCAGTAAAGAGTTTAAGACCCTGAGTTAGCAAAAAATTCTAAAACATAACTCAACTGTAAAAGCCAATAATATTTGTTACATCACTTTGAAGAACTGTTGGAGATGCAACAAGCAAGACACTTTGATGCCTGAAAGCCAACATAACCACTTGGGGCAAGGTGGGACTACTGCTTCAAGCTCACATCCGCCTTGCAAGGCTTTCTGTGCCTTTCTAACCCAAACAGCTTTACGATTGGCTTCAGAAGAGGCCTGAAATAGCAAGGCAGTGTGAGGCTCCCATTGCTCAGGAGAAACCTACAGGCAGCAGCCTCTTCCCAGCCAAGGCCTGTGGAGAGCTATTGCTAGAAACTGGCAAACTGCCTGAAGCGCCTGCGGACCTTTTCAGCCAAAAGTTTGCAAAACCTTATAGAGAGCCCAACGAAAGGTCCCCAAACACCTCTGCAGCCAGGACACACAAGCACTGCGGTGAAATCTGATACACAGGGAAGAGGCAGTACAGACCAACTCAAGAAGGGGAGCTTTTAGAATACCACTAGTAGAGCTTATGGGAGAAAATTTCACACCCTGGGATACAGTATATTAATAAAGTAATTTCTCCTCCTTGCAAAGCTAGTCTTGCAATATCCCAAGGGCCCAGAAGAGAGAAGATTGCAGCTGCAGAAGCCAGGGAATGTTATTGACAGCAGTTGAGGCTGCAGCACAGGAGCTGCAGTGCTGGGGCTACTGTAACAGCCTGCTTCGTGTCTTTAAAAGCTTTTCTGGATCCGTGGCATCCTCCGCAAAGCAACCTTCTGTTTTAAAGATCATTAAAATAATTTAAAATCAAAACTTCTGAGTTTAAAATCTTTAAGCATCTACACAGATTTGCTGCAAACCTCCTAGAAGCATACTCTACATCACTTCTGTCAGCTCTATTAAAAACAAACCCACCGCTTCTTACCCGTGGTGGCCTCTAACAACTCCAGAAAAATTGCTGCTGCACACAAGCCTCTCCTGCTGTAAAATGCCCAACTTCTAATGCACCCTGCAAGTGCGCTAAATTCCCAGGGCCCAGTAAAGTTGCTCTATTTATTTATTTTTTAAATGCTGGAGCACAGAAACAAAAAAAAAGAAATTTTAGTAAAATGAGACTAGTGTGGATACCAATTCTCCGTTTATGCAGGCCAATTTTAATACTCCAGATATGCATAATGTATATCTTTAGTATTGATTATGCTTGAGTGTACTAAGTTTCTATGACTCTGAAGAGTTTCAGATCATGCCTTTAAAAGAATTCATTGAAATGAGAGACATTAAAGAAATAAGATCAAAGAGAAGCATGACTAGATTTTACTGGAACAAATCCAGAACCAAAGCTTGGGCAGCAGTTTTCTTTGCGGGGGGATGAGGTGGGGTGGGTGGTTTGGTTTTTTGTTTTTGTTTTTTAATGTGACTAACAAAATTATATTTCTAATATAATACTCATTTTCATTTATATTTGCCTGAATTACTGCAGTTCTGGATCTTGCCAACTCATAAGCACATGTGTCGCTGCATGCTCAGAACAGCTGAGCCCAAGGAGAGGGCAGATGCAGAGGAAGCCTGTGCTTACACGTTCTGCTTTCTGAACGGTCTCAAACTCAAACAGAACCTGGCAAATTTAACACCACAACATTACTCAGTAATGAAGTTTCTCATTTTAATAAACCATCAGCAACTAGATCAGTACCTTATTAAAATGCCATGTCTTATTTGAACTGTAATGCTGTGCGTTAAAATTTGGTTTTCATTGTGGTTGGCCACAATAAAATAGCTAAATGCACCCTGCTTCTGGTCCATTGTGTTTTTTTCAGGTTGGAAACACTTGCAAAGTTGCAAGAGACTGCGTTTGAAAAGAATGAGGAAAAGAATAACATCAAGACTAAAAGTAAAACTACCTTAAGATCCTTATTACTGTTTCTGGGTCTTTGATTTACTGTATTACTGTGTATCACAAGGTAGGTGTTTGTATTGTTTGGTGGAAAGGGATGGGCTGGGTACTTGAAAAACACAAACAAACCAGGATTTCATCCTGTAATACTCCAGGACTTGCCTGCACTGCTTCATGACAGCACATACAAAACAAACTCTACCTGTGATCCAAGCCGTGCAGCTGCACTTTGCATTCAGCCAATGCCTCCTGCTTCGGGGAGCCTGGAGCACGAGCAGAGCCTCCAGGTACCATCTGCAAGCAACTATGCAGGCACAACCCCAGGATCCCAAAGAGTGGAGTGGAAAGAACAGTTTTATTTCCTTGACCAGGAGCTTCTGTGTGGATTTTCCCATATCCAGTCAGGGTTGGACTCACGCAGCATCACATAGCACTAGTCCTTAGTTAGAAAAAGAAACTTCCGTGCTTTGAGTCCTCTCATTAGTCTTTCCCAGCAAACACAGCATCTCTCCAAAGCTCCTGATCAGCTCTAAAGAGGCTGTGATAATCAGTGAGATGCTACAGATGAGAAGGCCTGTTTCTACAGCCACCACTGGAAGGGAAGTCAATGTTAAAAATTTCCTTTTCCAAAGGCTAGTCTGCAATAAACTGAAAATGCAAACCAGACTCTCATACTTAGTGTCTCTCTCTATTTCTCCTTGATACTACTGAATATTTTTCAGTGTAGTTTGGAGTCCTTTCTAATTATGTTTGTATGAGCGAAGAAATACAATACCGGATTTCTGAACAAACACAGCCTATTCCCCATGATGATTAAAACTCTCTTGCTCAAGCCCACCCTCTTGGACATGGCATTTTTTGCCCCAGAAATATAGTGGACAAAGTCTGTATGTTGTAATAGAAAAAACCCAATCCCAGTAGGCTATTATATGTGCTTAATACAGTTATTAATTATGATAGACAGCCTTGCAAAACCTGGACAGACAGTAAAAATTGAAAAAGGAACTACATAGAGAAGAATACTGGATGAGTCCCTGAAATTTTGGGGGTGGGGGAGAATCAAGCAAAAGAAGAAACTGAGGCAACAGTATCCACAGGTCAAGCAAAACCATCTTATTGCTAGAGCAGACAACATTCAGCACTGGCATGTATCACAGTCATGTACTAAATATGGTGAAGGCTGATACGACAACTCAAGAAACAAAGTTCAATGGGTAGAAACACACATCCATTTCCCAAATCAAACAATTACGACACAGGCAACCTATGTCAGAAAGGATAACAAGACTGCTAAATTATTCTTCAATATGGGCTTGATCCTCCAAGTCACTGTGCAAACAGCAGCAGTCTGAACAAGCTACAGGTAACCTGCACTGATCAGGATCGAGCCCCTAATCATACTGCAACCTGTTTTAGATCCAAGCCCTGAAGTAAGAGCCAAGAAAAAGTAAGCTTGCCAAGAAAGACCCACACGGCAAGTTGAAGCGAGTACTCAAAGGGCATGCATGTGCACAGATTACCAGGTTTCTCTTCCGAGTTTCTTGAGGGCGCAGAAACCTCTCCACTGCTCAGTGAATATTGCTGCTAACCTCACAATCATTATGACAGACTCTGATGTTATTATCAACAAAGCAGATTAATCATCTCAGCCATCCGCCTCTCTGACTACATTGGGATGTTTTTATACAAACAGAATTCCTGCGCAAGATGCAATTATAGACAAAACCTGTAAAGTAAGTGATGAGGAAGTCAACCCAAAAGCAGACATGAGAAATTTTATAGATAGCATTTAAATACCCCAGAACATCAGTACTTGCTCACTTTTTAAAAGATAAAGACTTGTTTTCATAAGCAAACAGTAGCTGGAGATTGGATAGTGTCTGTGCCAAGAAACCACTGGTGGAAACATTAGCAAGGGCACTCATTCCAAAATGTTTCGTTATTTCTGTACAAATAAAACATGGTGGGGGGAAGAAGAGTCTCCTGCCATGCTGCAGCCAAGACTAAGCTTGTTTTTTACAATACTTGGGTGTTTTTTCTTCTATTTCTGTTATTTGCCAATCTTTCATTAATCCTCATTTGGGGTTTTTATTTCATATAACATGCACTGAAACCACAAATGCCCAAAATATCGTCACCTTAGTGAAGAAATACACTATATTTTGGGGCAGAGCCATCACTGTAGCATTCCCTGGGGCCCTACTGGAGGCATTTCCTACACTACTTTCTCTCTTTTTTCAAAGTGTCACATCAGATGCAAAAAAGAAAGACCATGTAGGGACGGAGAAGACCCCTACACACGGCCCACAGTATGCATATAATTTTCTGTGGTCCTTATTCATGGTTTCTTACTCCTTTATGCAAATATTGCATACAGCCCTACAAATGCTACACTTGGCATCGTGGGAGCCATACAAAAAGGAAAGGAAACACAGCAATGCCTTGAGATAAGTAACTCTCCTCCCACGAAGCACTGCAAGGTTAAAAGTAACCAACCTGCTGGCTGCAAAAATCTTCACTCCTGACTCCAGGCAAGTTATCAAGTTTGTTTTACCAGAGCGGACTGATGCAAAGGGACAGAAGACCAACAGGTTTTCTATCTAGATAATAAGTAAAGCTAGATTTACAAGGAGGCAGAATACTTCTTAGACCACAAGCTATCACGGGAAAAGACGTGCCTTGGGCACACAAACCTTTCTTCACATCTGAAGGAGAAGCAGGCAGGCTTCAAGGTCCTAGCCCGTGGCAGCTGCAACAATATTATTACTACAACTCAGTGGCTTCCCTCAAAGAGGAAAACTGTTGAGGCACTGCTGGGAAAATCGCTCAAATCAACGCAGGCGTCCCCCAAGGGAGGAAGAGAAGGAGATCTGAGGAAACTCGGGTCCCCTGGGCTCCCATCGCAGGCGGATGGATGGCTGCGCTGCTCCCAGCTCTCAAACCATCCTGCCTTTTAAGAAATGACTCAGTCACCACACCTGCCATTACTCAAACTCCCAAAGGAAGACCAGCAGTCCAGGCTGGACTCGCTGGATAAACACAAGTAAATACATCGAGGTGCAAGAGGGCCAGGTCTGGCAGGGGGATAGACTCTTCTGCCTGTTGCTGCAGGAGCAGCAAAGCCACAGACCTGCTACCGACAGGCATGCATGCAGCTAGCACGTACCCAAAACCACAGGGAAAAACAACCCACTTCAAAACCCAACAAAAGACTCCATCTGGCCTCAGGAACAACATACTAAAGACCAACATGATCATGCTGACATCAGAAGGTAATGAAATTGAGAATGAAACTGAACTTCAACAATCACTCGATTATATTACGATGAAGATTTTCCCAGCAAGCTGTATTTATGTTTCTCAAACCACAAAACTCTGTTCTTCACAACAGCAACAGAGTTACATGGAGGGATGGTGACACAAGGTCAATGCAGACCAAGACAACTGGTCTCATAATTCCATCCTCCACTCTCTTCTTCCAAATGTAGCACCTGGAATACCAGGTATGAGTGCAGCAGGAACAAAGCCACTGTGCTCGACAGCAATTCAGTAAACTCCTAAATACTGTAAGGTAGCTGAAAAAGGAGTGAATCAATAATATAGACAAACATAGTGGAGTAAAGTCAAGTCAGAAACAAAAAGGCTACCCCTAAAATACCAAAGCAGCAGAGATCAACAGGAAGCAGCTCAGTCTGTGAAACAAGCACACCACAATAGCCACGCCACCAGAAGGCGGCCACAAGGATGCTACCTCAAACAGCTAACACTGAGTTATTATACTGGAATGCCAAATATTTAATATTGCAGTGATAAAACAACATGTGTTCAGTACCATAAGACTGTTCCTGCCCAAAGCAGCCCACAAACTCCACGCACAGAAAATACAAATTAAACGCTGACATCAGAGAAAGATGCTGTTTTGTTGTAAGAACAAAAAGCAAACAAACATTTTGTTGTAAGGAACAAAATGTTGACCTCTACAAATTTGGGAAGACTTCAAGAAACAACATAACTGTGGGGAAAAATGTGCAGGGCAGCAGAATTAAGCCGTATCTGGCCTCTAAAGGCTGACTCCCGTGAGCCTACGCAGCTGTGCTCCCCTCCAGGCTCCTCACACCTCCCTGGCCACTTCCACACGCCTCCCGAAGCAACAAACCCAGTACAAAGATAAGTTTCAGACCAATATGTATGCTACAATTTAACCCAAATCTCTGCCACTCATGAGTCACTGTAAATACACATATAGAGAGATGCCCCCCTCCCATTTGTCATCATCCCAAAATACAAAGGAAAAATAATTGCTGAGCTGGATTCGCTGAGCATATATCAGCCAACTTAAAAAAAACCAAAATGAAAAGTTCAGGAAGGGAGTTCAACAGAATGAGTTGAATTCATCAGTAACATACAAACTGAATTTTATGAATGTGTTTGAAGTTTTCCATGTGCTCTCTAGGTCACACATTTTAACCGCACAAACTGCTCCCTGGAACCTTCAAATAATCAACATTGTGGTTTTTTTCTACTGGCTAACTGCATTGCCCAGGAGCCACATTTTACTCTGTAAAGTTAAACTCTCACAGGCTTTTGTTACTGATATTTACAGAAAAGAACTTTTGCGAAAAAGCAATGCAAATTTTATCAATGAAGAGTTTCAGAGTTGCAAAAAGAATATAATAAACAATTACAGCTTTTTAATGAGATTTTTCTTGGTCAGACATACCTCAGACATTTCCAGACATGACTAAACTCCAAGATTCCCATTTCCAATTAACACATGCGTGTTACCCAATGAGCCTTTCCCCCCTCCCCCCGAAAGCCACTCAGCATGAGATTACTGCGGAATCTGATGGTCTTTAGTAGAATATTTGGCCAAACTCCAGCTCCACCAGCCTTCATGCTTATTTTTACAGGCACAGCCTCCAGCTTTGTGCTCTGGTATGCAACCTAACACCCAAGTCCATTAAACTTTCCCTCACATACACATAAAATTGAACAACAGGTAATCAAGCTGTAGTCTGTTCTCTAACTGTTAGGAGTACTCTTATGGCTCTCTTTGCACCATGGCATGCAGCTTAGCTAATTTTCTTGAAGGGCTTACAGTGACCATGCCCGGGATGGTATAAGAGGACTGTCAGGGGATCCAGATGTGAATGCTCTTGCGAGGGGAGCTCTTATGGACAAGATCTGGAATTTCAAAGGGGTAAATGGGGCTGGCACTAGGATCTCCAACATCAAACATTCAGCAGCAACCATAACTACTGTGAAAGAGACTAGAAAAGACAAAAATTGTATTCTCTTCCAGTGCAATGAGCCCATTTATCTTGTCATCTTTGGCTACAGGGAGAGATTTAGCACTCTTCACTGATGGCTTGATCTGACTCTCACATTTACCTACCAAGACTGGCTAACATGATTATGCAATGTCTGGCCAATTTACAGCATTTTCAAAGCTATTTGATTTACAGGTCTCATTCCTCACAACAAACCCTTTTGAAGGTCATAACTGCAACTCCATGTTAAAACTAACATATGTAGCACAGACAGAGCCATCAGTCTACAGAAAACTGCTTAGAAATTGATCTTGAGTAAGCCCTGGTTTTCTGCTGTAGAAATGTTTCGATCCGTTCATTCCGCTTCAGTTTGACTTCGCTTTTTTAAACTGTGACACAACTTTTGGTAATGCCTACTATGGAGCACTGACATGAGGGGTGAACTTAACCCCACAACTGAGCCATGAAAGAACAAATCCATTCCTACTGCCCTCTGAAGGGATCCCGAGAGGTCAACTCATGTTGCTTGTTGGAGCTGAAGAAATCTGCAGCTTTGTTAAGCACCGACGGTAGCTCTTTAATAGTCCAATTTGGTTTCCCCTGGATAGCATGCAAACTACAGCTTTTACATGGTAAAACAAACATTGCTTCCAGATGTAACAAAGGCTTCATTGTGCTCATCTGAGTCTGAAAACAGAAATGCAAAGTGTAGTTTTCATGAGTGAGGTTTGGGTAGAAGAGAGCGGATGGCAATAAGGAGAAGGGAGAGAAGAGTTTGCACTTGAAAATTAACGTGCGGTTCCTACTGTGAGCACCGTTCCAACTGTTACTGTTTTAAAAGTTTTCTAAAATACGCAACAGGGGCATGAAATTTGCAGGGCAGCAGAACCCAACTGATAGGGAAAGGAGATACTATTCCTTGGGTGATTTGGTAAATAAAACCATGCACTCACAAACTTAGTAACCTAGACACTTGGTAACAGCATGTGGCACAGAGCTAAACATCTGCGATGCAGTGAAGGTTTTAATACTTGCAAAGATCTGCAACGTTTTGCCTCCATAGTGTGGATTCACAAACAGTACTTGTAAGACCTTAAAAAAAAAATAATCACATGATCAAACAAATCTGGAGATAAAAAGGATAGTTTGTTGCATATCATTTACAAGGGAATGATTCAGGGGAAAAAAAAAACAACAATAAAACAAAACAAAAAATCCTTTGGTTTTGGCAACAGTGCACACTTCTCAACAGAACACGTTTAAGTATTAGGCTTTGCCACTTGCAAGACAAATGATCCTACATTGCTAGAAAAAAGCGACACCTTGTCTCACCTGCTAAAGCACATAATACAGCTAATTACATTGCACATCAGTGCCAGGCCTAGCCGAATCAGAAACTGGGGGAAATACATGCTTCTCTGTCACCGTCTCAAAGAACTGTGTGTTTGAACATGCCTGTCAGCTAGCATGTAATAGCAGATAAAAATAAAACAAATTAGCCATTTGTCATTCAAACTGATTTCTTTCAAGAAAAAGCTATCCAGTCCAAATTAAGTAGAAACAGGTAATTAAATACTTTGCAATTCATAGTAGTTTACATTAAAAAAAAAAAAATCTTTAGAAATGCACTCCCATATGACTTACAGCAATCCTTCTTAAGAAACTGCTTAGTCTAGGGTACACTCACAGAATAGGTTTCCATCCTTAGTGCTTTAAATAAAACTTTCAAATATGACCCAGGGATTGGGCAAGGTAGTACTTCAATCTCTAGGCAAACAGCTCCCTTCTCTTCTCCTTCATATTTTCTTGAGCTAAAGTAGAATGAGATGATTCACTATCATCCACTTTTACTGTCAGTATTAGGAATATAGAGTTAACCCTAAAGCTGATGTGAAACACGTTAATTATCAAACCCACTCACTAAAAAAACCTCTGAATCCCAGCAGAGGCAGCCACTGCAGCCGTTGAATATGGAGGACTTGCAGAAGCAGGATGAAAGGGCAGCAAAGAGGAGTCTGGTATCTACATGCCTGTATCAACATCTAAGGGCTACCAAGAGGGAACAGGCTACATCTTCAAGGAGCAAGAAAAATTTAAGATGCATGTTTTTGGAAACATAACTCTCAAAGATATCAGAAAGAATTTTGTTAACCATCGTGGAGGAAATCTTTCCACAAATACAGATCGGTTTGGTTTCTTCTCTGACAAAGTTTTATGGATACTGAGAGTCCTCATCTTAATTTAATTTTCTGGTTAATTTAAATTGTCAGTCCAAACTTAAGGAACAAGGAGGTGGAGGTGATACAATAGCAGATAGATGCAACTGTATATCGCGAAATAAATGACTCCAGAAGAAAGATGCGGCAGACAACAAATAGCAGAGGTCAAAAGCACAGACTATAACCAAGGGATAAAAGAAGCAAACAAAAATAACACAGATCCTCCCATACTGGAGGATGGAAAGGAAAAAGTATAATGAAACCACAAAGGTTCAAATGCTTAGCAAGAAGGAAAAAATATAGTCACACTAAAAATTAAATGGGGAGGGGGAAGGCTAAGTTATAATTAAGTACAGAACACATCTATTTGATTATAATAAACTGCAGACACAACTGCTTGCAGATCACAGTAACACTTTGGCTTAAATATTTCAGCTTTACTCTTAAAAGATTTATCTTTCATAAGCGGTCTTGGAAAGTCTCTAGAAATCATTATGTTCTCATGGCCTCAGCAGTACAACAGATACAATACTGTGCACATTTTAACAAAAATGGAACAAAGAGAGATGAAGCAGGAAATTAAAGGCTTAACTGGAATCACAATTTGCCTCTTCATTCCCAGCCTGTGTTTCAATGCCAGGTCACAACATCTCTCCTATTAAGATTAATATGCCTGAAGATTTTGATTACTTCCACATATATCCAAGCTCACTGTTTCTAGTTTAAAGCCCAGCCATTCTAATAAACATAACTTTTTTGCAAATCAAAGCTAGCCCTAGCATATTCCAAGTATATACTGTTTCTACATCAACCTGCTCTAACATCCTGGAAGTGCCTTCCCTGGAAGTGAATTATTTATAACTGCCATGTCCTCTGACAACAGAAGGATCAAAGTTATTGTCATCATCAGTTCTGGAACTGCTTTTTATGTAAATCAGAGGTCCACCATGTTGTGCGATGGGGAAAAAGAAAAAGGAAAAATATCTCAGATGGAAAAGATCAAATACAAACAATGCAGTACAGGAAAGACTACAGCACAAGTAAGGTTTAAAATATCCCTAATACAATAGATTATGTTCAGGCATTCAGTCTACGTGTATCCTTATAAATAAACAAACACATATTATAAGAATGATGACACAGCTCCTCATAGGATGTTATTTATTAACATATACTCACGTATACTTCATTGTGATCAAAGCGCTTTTTCAAATTATTGATGAACGAATCTTCATTAAGTGGCTCTAAAAGAACCATATCTCCCACCCCTATCATGCCATCTAAAAGTGACGTCTTGACTTCCATTTTGGCCATTTTCTCCTGCCAAGAAAGAAATGAGAAAAAAACAAAGAGCAAATTTAGCTCAAAATTAGTCTAATTATGCACATGTATTATCCAGTAACACTATTTAAGGAATACAATTTAAACATCCATCGAATGGAATACAAGTTAAACATCCATCGAAAGACTTAAAATATTTTTTTCCAAGGAACATTCTCAAAGTCATTCTATCTACCCAGGTAGCCCACATAATTCCAAGAAAATAACTTCTAACAGTCAACAATACCTTCTGGTCCCTCTGGTCATTAAATATGAAACTGCAATAAACAAGAATGAAGATTCCAGTATGCGCCACATTCAGATTTTTTGGATGACCAACACAGTGTTCAAGCGTATGCAAACCCAAGTTTTATCAAAATCTTCATCAACATCTCCAGTGTATCAAATTAGGGTTTATATTTGTCAATACCCTAATCTGAATTTCTTTCTCACCCTTACTTGTATTTCTCCAACGGCATCAACTTTTAAATGGAAACCAACTAAGAGAACTCAGAGAGAAAAAAAAACACTATTTTATCTTAATTCACGAACCCTGTACTCTAGAGTGCCTATATTCCAGTACAGTACTGCTCTTGGTTACGCGAGGCTACCAAATTACTTCATTTACTAACCAGACTCCATTAAATTATAGATTTATTTGTAATTTTATTGCTTAAGAGAGCATTTTCATTGGGCAGAAACAACCCAACCTACAAGTGAAAGCTGCGTCTATATAACTGGAGCAGCAAAAGGTAGAAGCTGGGCTTAAGCAGGGGACCAGGATCAAACAAAGTAACTCAGGCTGATGAAGGAAGTAATTCAGACAAAGAAGTCAAGGTCAGGCCAAAACTCAACACCTATTTGATCGTCCTAGCCTTTTATCCTTCCAATCCAAACCCTACAGAAGATTAACCAAGTTCCTCAAGAACCCCAGGCACACAGTTACTGCTTCCAGCTTTCATGACAAGACTGAAAAATTGTTAGTATTAGCAGTGGTGGCTGGCAAACAGGAAACCAGAGGTGAGAGAACAACTTTGCTGACAACACAAACCAAGAACCAACTACTGCACAGCTAGAGCTACACAAAACAACAGTTGAACTTCACCACTCAGCTGGAACCTCTCAGCTAGGAAATGCTATCAAGCTGGTTTTGCTCCCCCTATCACTGCAGCATGTTTTAATGCTAATTTTTTCATCGTTTTTAAAAACATCTTTGAACAGCATATTAGCTTATACAATCAGCATTAACTTGCCATAGTAGCTATCCATTAGATAACTAATTTAAAAGAAGTGAAGCCTTTTATCTCTTGCTTATGTCCGCAGCAACTGTGTTGCTACATAGTATTTGATTTTTGAGCAGTGAGTGACATTTGAGGGATATTAGATCAAGACTTAAGTTGTGTTTGATGTTTTTCCAAATTCAACGAAGAGAAGCACAGCTCCACAGGCAGCTAATGGAAGCGATACAACAAGAACCCCAAAACCTGAACCAAGCCTGGGAATTACTAGAAATTCACATGGAAATGCAAAAACAGTGCTGAACTATGGTAACCAACCAAAGCTGAGTCAACTCTGCTAAACAAACACAAGAATATTTATTTTAAACAGAAACACTGGACAAATATTTTTGTAGAGAAAGATACTTTTATTCTTTAAAGTTCACCTCTCTGAATCACCAAAAAAATTTTAAACATCCACAAAATCTTTTCAGAGGTATCACTTCAACTTCTGTATCCCATTAAGACAATTTTTTTAAACTACTAGTCTTGTTTCAATGACCTAATTACTTCCCATACATCAACTAATGCTCAAATAATTTTTGAAGGTTGAAAAAAAAAAAAAAAAGTCCTTCTCAAGTATGGAACTTATTAAATATTGGGGTTTCAGCCAAAAAAAAAAAAAAGCCAACATAAAAATCCTAATATGGGCAATTTCAACCTAAAATCTAAGTTCTAAGTAGTATACCTCATCTACCATTGTGAAATTACATACCACCTACCACACTTCATGCATCACTGCTTGGGAATTTCAAGACCAAGAACAGCCAAACCCATCAAGAACATTCATGTATTCCCAAGCACAGAGGCACGTTTTGCAGAAGAGGTGCACAAAGACACCGTATCTACTACTAAAAACTGGATCAGAAAGTTGTATACAAATATTAATTTATCAATGTATTTGAAAAGTTCAATTTTATGGTTAAAGGTTAATTTTTAGCTTGTTTTTTCCACAATAATTTAATATCATACTATGGTTAAAATAGTTCCATTAACTTGAGAGCTTGAAAATATTACAAACATAGGTGTTGAAAAAATCGGACAATATGCCTAGACATCTTGTTTAACACTGAATTCTCAAAATCATTTGCAATAGCTTAGGCTTTGCAAAATATTCATTAAAGATTACCTCACACACTGATGTATGATTCAGGAGTATTCTGCCATACCAATGTTGTTAGCCCCCACTGGTGGAATCCAATCATAATCCCTGCTCTGGTTTAGCTAACAACAAAGAAAAGTCCAGCAAGCTTGTGTGATAATTTGGTTGACTATACGAGGTAACAAGTGGGGGAAAAAAACACTGTTAAGAAAAGCCAACAATGTTTAAACATACATTAAACAATTAGATCTAATTTAATCAATAATTGAATTTAATCTACTAGAAGAATTTAATAGAAGATCAATGTATTTATTTCAAAATACCAAAATAGCAAATAGTAATTTTAAAAGTAGCCTTTAAAAAAAAAACAAAAAAAACCACAAAAGCAGCACACTACACAGAGAAAAAAAAAAAAAAGAAATCCTTGCTACATTGCAAGACTAAACATCAGTCACTAAGATCAGAAACTCAATCCAAATCCATGTCCAAGTATATGTATTTGCCATAATTCCAAGATGCCTTGCAGCTGGAAATCTTTTCATCAGTGCTGGTGACAGTGTGCTCACCACAGTTTGGAGAACAGTAAATATAAGTAGTCAGCTTCCACCTATATCTGTAATGATGCACCTCTAAAAAGATGGACATTTCTCAAGAACCAGAACCACGGACCCAAAGGGGCTCCCAGTGCCTGAGGGCTCAGTAAGGACTGAAACCACAGCTGTGCAGGTGAGAGTGCTCCAGCAAACAGGAATTAGGTTCGAGGAAAGAACCAGAATGGTTGTGTACTTTAAAACAAGGACATGTTTCGTTATTTTCAAATGAAGATTGCTGAATGGGAGATGATGTATGGAGGTACTGAAGTGAGGCTCTATTTCATGGGGGAAGTTCAATAGAAAGTAACCTAAAAATGCAAGTGGTACCCCCTCAATTTACCTAACACATTGCTTTTGCAACTGTAACATCTCAGTCTCTTGACATTAAGAAAAATGACAGTATTGTATAAAGATTACAGCTGCAAATTATCGAAATTTTAATATAGCAATAAATTAGCTCAGAAAAAAACCCCAAAATTCTTCTAACACTTGCAGCCTGCTAATCAGATTCTTCTTCAAACATTCCCTGATCTCTCTCACACCCACTTACCACTTGAGTCTTCTCCCAAATTTACCTTTCTTATCCCTAAAGCAAACATCGGCAGCATTTCAGAACATCTCCCTGCTCTCTAGTCATTTGTCAAATCTGTTCTTCCTCACTTTGGTCTCATATCTAGGCCTTAATTCAATGGCATGAGAACACTTTCAACACGTTTCCATTCTCAGTAAAATAAAAAAAGATTATTCAGTAATCCTTCACAGCTTGATCTGTTTTATGTTGGACAACACACTCGGGAGGAGAAGTGCTGGGCATGTTATATTGTAAAATGCTTTTATCCACATGCTCCCACGTTACTCGAAGCCTTTTAAAACACAGACTGTTGGATCTATTCCTTGCAACGCCTGGGATTGCCATACAGCTAGGTTAGTTGAATCTAAAACCTCCTGCAAGGATGGCAAATTAAAACTACACTATTCCACAGCGGTCCTATCATCAGCCAATCTGAAATGAGAGCTAATGAGAACTATAAATAGATGATACAGAGAATAGGGAAAACCCCAAAAGCCTTGTACAATTAAGTTCACACCTCCTCCAAGGGGGAAATGAAGTAATACCCTGTTATTGGCATACAGCATGTTACGGAATTGTCCAAGGTTTTCCACATCACCTTCATCCATTAAAACAGCAACAATTGTCAGCAGCTTCCTGCTGCTACGGACATGCAGTCCTTAGCACGTATTTGCATTTGCTGCACTGGAATTATCACAGCTGCAGAGGTGGCTTGCTTGGTTTTCTTCTTTTGCGGCACTGTAGCAAAAAGGTAATTTCTCTACCATCAAAATTGTCACAATAGATGTACTCACATATGCTTAAAGCTCTATTAAAAAAAAAAAAAAAGCCTTTGGTTTCACTACCACCAACTCACTGCGGAAAATACCACCTTTTATTTTATAAGAGTTAACAGGGACAACCTGCAACACCAGTAATTCAGTAGTGGAGTTCAAACTGATTTCATGTTCCAGGTCTGATCCTGAGCCCCCATCGGGCTGTAATTATGCTTGCCCACTCGTTAATTTTTTTCTGTCAGGGAGCAATCAGCCCACACAGAGCAGGGACACGGACAGGCCACTGCTGCAAAAACCAGC
Organism: Aramus guarauna; assembly: GCA_013400195.1. Classification (NCBI taxonomy): domain Eukaryota; kingdom Metazoa; phylum Chordata; class Aves; order Gruiformes; family Aramidae; genus Aramus; species Aramus guarauna. The sequence continues at coordinate 1,755,893 of VXBL01001272.1, forward strand.
TGGGGACACAGTGTCATTACCTGAACAAAGAAAAACCAAAAGGGCCTAAAGCCATCTTGTGCTACTCAACAAATGTAAGTACCAATTTAGCAAGAGGCAGGATTTAAATTCATCCTGTTCTGCTGCCCAAACCCTGCATATCACTGGCCTCTGACCGATGCCCAGAAAGCACAAGTTCATTGGAAACATTGTGCTGGTTCACCAGGTAAACTGAGGCAGTCTCTGCAGCTGAACAATTATAGTGCCCTTTTCACTCAAAGCTAGATTTCCCAACAGCAGCATCTATGAAAAAATGTTGCTATCACCCAGAGGAAATCTTTGTTTTCCCTCCAGACCCCGTAACATTTTAGCCTCTGGATGCTGGAGGGGAGCAGCGCACCCAGCATTTCCTATCTGCTGCCTGGCCGCTGTCTGCTAGGAACACCTGCACCCTCCTGGCCAGCCGTCACTGCTCACAGGATGTTGCTCTGTCACCATCAATGTGCTGAAGAAAAGAACATGCAGAAAACAGCACGATACTGCAACCTACGATTTCTTCCTGCAAGAAAATGGATCTGAGGAACCTGACAGAAAGATTGCAGGCAGGAATGTTAATAGATATCACAACAGCAGTACAAGCACTCTAAAAAACCTAAAATGCTTCCCCTGACTCTGCATCTTTCCTTCTGGTTTGGCCAATGTCCGAATATCTTCTGAATTCCTCTTCCTCCCACAGTCCAACTGAACAAATCAGTGTTTTCCAAACTGAAAAAGTTTACAATTTGGGGCTTTTGAATTAGCATCTTACCTACCAAGCAAGAGCTATTATTTGAAAGCCTTGTGCAACTTCTCTTTAGTTTCTGCAGGCACTGAAGAACATTACACGTGTGTACCAGATTCCTTGAGTACTTAACAACAAACAGCTCCGGTGAATTACAAAAGTAAAATGCGGCATTACAGGGTATATTTGTATTAGGACTGCAGGAATGTTTACATTTGGCATCAGCTAAATTGGAATGGCTTTTTAGCAACATCAGCTTAGGACGGAGTTGCATGCCAGTTTGCATGCAATTTAGATGACAGAAGATTTTCCCAGCAGAATTCCATAGGAGGAATGAATGCTCCACCGGCTCCTGCTACCAAACGCCATGCTACAGCTGCAACTACGTGAAACAATATCATCTTTTAGTAGTTTAACAATGGAGACTTAATTGCAGTTTAGAAAAACTGACAGTGTAATAATCAGAGCTCATTAGGAAGTGTACAAAATGTTTGCTGGGACATTATCTCCTACTGACTTAAACAGTGGCTGAAACTTTCTTCACTAATAGGACTCAGGTCCTTTATAAACGCAGAGAGGAGAGGTTTGGTTGTTGTTGCTGGAGTTCTTTGGCATTTGTTGGGAGTTTTAGGTCAGTTTTTTATTTTTACATCAACTTAGTTACAATCTACACTAAGCAGTAATTACTTGCTATCGAGCCCCCAAAGGTGAGAGAGATGCCTCTTTCATGCCTCTCTTCACACCCTTCATCGCAAGGCTGAGCGCCACACTCGTATCACGTCAAAGGTGTACAATACCTCACCACAAAACCAAAATAACCTGAGCCACGTATGCAGAAGATACAGCTTTGCCCTCCTTCTCTTCCCTAATAAAAGACTAATTCATGAGCCTGGAGGAAGGAGCGAGGGGCTCTGTTTGCATTTCTCTAAGGCTACTTTCTGTAACTTTTGCATACTAGTTTGAATAACACTAGCATGGATATTACCTGCTGTAAGAGACCGCAGGGTGTATCTATTCTACTGTTTCTACTTTATGCTCCTGGAAGCACAGGTTTTCAAATTACTTCTAATAATTATTTTGCAACCACAACACAGTAACTGCCACAGTAAGTGCACTCAGGGGTTGATCTAATTCCTAAACCAACTTGCAGCCCTGCTTTAACTCATCTGGTGGGCGATACAGTCATGCTAGGTTTGGGGAGAAACATTTGGTCCTTCAACATTGCCCAGGCACCCTTCTTTTGCACTTGCTAAATTACAGCCTTAAAATAATCAAAAGGTGTTTGGTGTTCCATTTTTAGCCTGCAAAAATTCCTTTACATTTTGGATTATATTGACAGGTTTAAAAGATTACAGGTGTGGAGTAGTCTTTTCCACAAATGGTTATTCCAGAGCCTGAATTTGGGAGATTTTGGGGGTTTTTTTGATTGGATTGTTTGGATTTTTTTAATTACTTCAATTTGACAGGGATAACACCTTGGGCATTTTCAATGTGTAATGCATCTGGAAATAGGTCTTCACTAACAAGGCTGACTGAGTCCAAAATTCTGGTTAAATTCCCACTGACTTCAGCAGAAACAGGATCCATGGTGGTTTCTTACATTTAGGCTTTTCTTAGTCATTGTCTAACCACAGAGTTTTATAACCATTCCAGGCCCACATCTACAGAAAGGGATAAAATATTCAGGAATAGAGGGGGTCTCTTTTTGGCACATACTTTGCTAAGATTCTCTTGAATCTTTTTCAAAATAAGGAGCAAAATGTGACTGCAAAACCAAAAGTTGTCAAAGGTCCTGCCTTCTTCCCCCAAACCAAAGACTAGATTTCAGATTAACAGTGTTCTTCAGACAACGTGATTCTTTTAAAAGTACAGAACATGAACACAAAGAAAACGCTCTCATTCTTTCAAAAAATCCACAAAAGTTAGCTTCTATTACTGGATATCTGAACTTCACTAAGCAGAGGGTTCCCTTTTAAACTGATTATCTTCAACTTTCAAGCTGCCGCCTAAAGTTTCCTGCCAATTTTTTGGGATCCTGCCCAATCTAAAGGTTATGTTTGCATAGCTGTTGCAGAATAGGGGCATGAAACCCAAGGCAGCACTTTTATTTATTTTGGGGGATCTTCTTTGTTTGTTGTGACACACCAGTTGTTTGCTACCACGCCAGAGCTTGTGTTCAAAAGAATGTCCAGTAGCAGAACATCACAAAATACAAAGTCAAAACATTTCTTTCAGTTGAGGTTTCACTTCTTTGGGAGTGTTCCAGCAATCAACTGTAATCTATATATTTCATTTATACTTTTATGATAATAGAATTTTTACTTTCCCTTCCACACAAGTGCACAGGCAGAGAGCAAGCCTTGCTTTCCTCCAGTTGGCATATGAATCACACACCCCTGATACAGGCAAAAGAAATCTACTTGGGGGGGCAACTGGAGTGAATACAAATTATGTCATGTCAGTAAGGTGGATATCAAGAGATGTCTTAATACCGTGGGGTTAAAATATCAGAGTACATGCTAATCTTCTCCTCAAATGCTTGCGTTCCTTGTTAAGCAGTTGGTGATAAGCCTCAAAGATATGCAGAATATGAAATAACAGAACAGGTAACACCGCAGCTTCACTCAGCTGCCAAGAGCAGAAAGAAAAGCAGCCACGAAAATCATCACGGCAGTCACAGAACCAGACTTCAAACTGGGCACAGACAAACACAGAGCTAATCAGGAGCCCCAGGAAATCTAGATCCCTCAAGAAGTGTTGGTGCCCCCATCTACCCACCACCAACCCACCCACGATAACTAAGCGTACCCGTAACTCCTCGAGCAGCTGGCAGACACCACCACATTCAGTAACCCACAGAGCAAGGTCCAAGTTTCCATGCACCCATGTTCTGTTCCAAGCACTAAAAGTCTGAGTAAAGCTAAAACTTGCATGGCTGAAAGCACCGTGTATTTCCATACCACTCACTTCCCTATTCAATTTAAAACAGAAGGAAAAGTCATCCAAACACCACCCTAGAAATCTTACTCTTGCCCATTGCAATTTCCCCCTCCTGGAAACCTCAACTGACAGGCTCCTTGTAATATTTGTAAACAATATTTGCAATGTTTTTAACCTAGTATTTTATAAAAATAAGACAAATCATGCTAGCTGTACATGTCTTGGTCTATGCATCTACTATCATACATGCCTATTGCTGAATTTCATTCAAAGGGAAGAGGAGTAAAGGACAACAGAATAGCTGACTTTCTACATGTTTGTAAAAGCGGGCAGGAGAAAAGATTTCAGCATAAGCATCCCATCAGAAACATGGGCTGCAAGGAGAACAAACACCTTGTTAAGTACCACTGAGCCACTGCAAAGGAGTTCCACAAGATTCCAGAAGAGCTTCAAATGGAAATTATTGCCTCTTTGCAAGTCAATCTGTCACAAGAGAAAAACCTGCAGGAAGTCAGACTCGATTAGTCCCATTTCTCCCAGGACTAGCTGCCAAGGTAACAGAACAGTGCAGGGTTTCACCCTACAATTTGCCGTCGCTGTCTATTCTGCACATCAATTTCTCTTCAGCCAAACACTGCTATTTTTTAATGAAAAGCAGGAGGGAATAAAATTAAAAAAAAAAAAATTGGATGCAAGTGGTACAGGAAATGGAAGTAGTATTTGCTTAAACCCAACCTAAAAAAGCATCTATTTAAGGGTAGAGGAAGCTTAGACACATTACATGTACTGTTAGACATGTTTGCTTTTCTCAAGTGTTAAACAATATCCACAGTTTAGTCATTTTCATTCTCAACAGTCATTTCCAGTAAGACGTCTAAAATCACAGGATAAAAGTCATCAATTTTTTAAATCAAAGTATCTCCAGCTATTCCTGTGTATCTCTTATCAAGAGGTATCTGGGACAACGGGGACAGTTCAAGAGGCTGCATTTCAACACACAGTAATCGGTCTTGTCCAGACAGCCATGAAGTTAGAAGACAGCACACTATTTTTATTAACATCTAGCATGATAAACCAAGTCATTTCCAAATGAAATGTAACACTTCACAGATTTAGAAAGGGTCACCTTCCAAAAACATCAATAGAAAACACCTCCCTCCCACAGAAGGAAAACAGCCTGTCTCACGGCAGAGAAACTCAACATACACCCACAGGTATTGTGTTTTGCCTTGCTTTGTTCAGAGAGAACCATCATCCGGCAGTTTTAGGAAGCAAAAGATCTATTCACGTCGGACACATGCTAGCATCCCCTGTGGCAGAAATCTGTTACAAGGTACGAGGAGCTTCAGCTCTACCCTTGCTTGCCAAAACATTTTCCAGGGTTTCTCCTGGAGTGAACTTTGTTTTAACGCAGCCTTCCCTCTTTGATCACTGGAGGTAATCTCCAGAGCCCTTTTAACTCCTGCAGCCTGACAGTCTGTGAACCGAACAATGGCAATAGTAGCTATATCAGTTCTGCATGTTTGAGGCTGGTGCCAAAACCACTGTGTCATACAGTCATGACTACTATACTGCTCTACTCCAGAGCACGATTTTTCAGCCTTCTAGTGTTTCCTGAGAGATAGTTCCTACAGTGGGCCTAATTTCTAGCCTAAATTTATTCATGGTCAGCTAATATCCACTTCTTGCTCGGGCTAATGCCATAGGGGTTTTTTTGTTTGGTTTTAAATTTAAATGTGTTTTCTTCCTCCCAGAAAAATATTTAGAGAGGATCTTCTCATGGTACTCATTCTGAATGAAGCATAGCCAGGATTGCTCATTTTCCTCTTAGCAGCTTCTCCATCCCCCTGACCATTCCAGTAGCCCTTTTCTGCTCCCATTCCTATTTGAGCCCATCTTTGCTGAGCAGGGTTAACCAAGGCTGTACAGAGGATTCCTGGTACATTGTGGCAGCAGTATTTCCTCACCACAACCAAGAATATTCCTTCCAAGAGAGGGGGATTCATTTTCACCCTCTTGACTACTCTTTCCTTCTCCAAAGTTTCACCTGGAATCACCACTTCCCTAGCTTACCCTGTGTGACTAAGCTCAACTTCTCCATCAGTCACAGACCAACTCTACAGGTAAAAACCAGGAATGGTCTCCAGACCCTCAGTAAGCAACTGGTTAGTGGTTTAGCTGTAAGGTTTAACTTGTTTAGCTTGTAGGTTTAACTACTCCCAAAAATGATCTCTCAACGTTCTTCCTTCTGACTCTTCTCCGAGCATATCTTGTTGAGAAGGGAAAGCAGCTGGTATTCATGCTGCAAATTAGACATCCCAGGTATTCCTTCTTTCACATCTGAGCATGACCCCCACTAGAAAAAGCTTTTTTCCTCCATGCTGGAACAAGAAGCTCTAGCAAAAGTACTTGGTGAACAGTTAACTGGTCCCTGGCATCCCAGAAAAAATGGCACCTCTTCATCTCTCAGCCAGCATCAAGTCTCTCTATTAAGCTGCTTATTTGCTTCCACAGAGAAACAATGGAGAGGATTAATACCAACTTCACTCCCTTCAACAGCTCTCCTAAAAGCAGAACTAACTTCTCATTACAGTGCCATGCAAAGAGTCCTTATGCAATAAGGACTTTAAGGATACCTCTTTGATCTAAAAAGACATCATTAACTGTCCTACAAATTGTTTTAACACAAAGGCACTAAAATACAGAGAGTAGGTGCAACTTCCTTTGCTTGTGCTTCCCCAAGATAGAGAATTCAACATCCAGTAGTTCCCTTGTTTCACGTCCGAGGTGCAGGTTTTTGAAAGGCCAGTGGAAAAGTTAAAGCACAGTCTCAGGACATTACATATACTCTGTTGTACACAAAAACTGGTTACCTTAAGGTCAAGCCTTTAACAAAGATATTCAAACACCAGTGTGTTCCTGCAGACACAAGGAAGATCAGACTTCATAAAGAAAATGCGTATAAAAGAATAGAAACATTTCAGGATGTGACTGCTCCATGTCTGTTTTTATTTCCCTTGTAGTAAGTCCTGCAGTTTAACTTATTCTTATTTCTAACTCAAAGTACCCCCAGCAGCACTTTAGAGCAATACGAACTATGAAAATTAAGGAAAGTTATAGAAAAAGGAGCAGAGAGGAAAAAGCAAGAGAGCTCGCATACAGAACATATTTGTGAGCCCAGGAAACTTGTACCAATGCTGACCAGGCTGTGGTCACAAACTTTTAAAAACTGCTTTCTGCTGACAGTAAGGAAAAATTAGTCTTTCCTTGTTGCCTGTATTTAGAAAATAAAGAAATCTACAGTAAGCAATTCTGATAGAACAGTACCCACCAACCCTTCTGTTACTCAGCATCTATTCCTCATAATTATCTCCTCTTTTTCTCCTTCCTATACATTTTTTCTTTCTTCCTGCTATCATTGCTTTTTATGGTCCTCTTGCCCAACACTGTAAGGATTTCTGCCAATATAGGACCCTCATAAGGACTGCTGCATCTACAAGAGAGGAAGAACAAGGCAAAGTTTATGAACATAATTAGTATACCCACACCGCAGCAATTCAGAGGCAGCAATGCACAAAGTCAAGGACAAAGCAATTACCTAAAGCCCAAGATACACCCACTTCCCAACCCTGCAAAGGAGAAAATCTTTGTGACAGTAAATGTTTCTCACCCTCTCTCCTTGGGACTCTGGTTATTTGGATGCCTTATCTTGGACCTTCAGCTAGTTTGCTGAAATTTTAAGTCTGGCTGCTTAGGCCAGAGGCCACCTCTTCATTGCTTTCATCCCAAAGGCTCGAGCATTGGTGTGCATGTACATGCGTGTGCATATGTGGTTTTAGTGGTTGCACTTAGTAGTGCTAGGTTAACGGTTGGTCTTGATGATCTTAAAGGTCCTTTCCAACCAAAATGATTCTACGATTCTATGTTTTCCACAGGAGAGAAAGGATGCTGCCATTGCCTCTGGAGTCCATTACTGCTGCTATACTGTCTGCACAGAATGGTACCCCAAGCAGTTTGCATCTGAGAAGGGGACTTTGTAAGTCTACTTCATCTCTGAAACCCTATTTTGAAACTTCAGTCTCTCTCATTGAAACATTTTCATCATCACAGTGACTTTGCTAGTGGAATTAAAACATATCAAGAAATGGACACAAGTTGACTTGCTGGTACCATATGGGAAATTTCCCAATTACAAGGAGTTGGGAGAGAGAAACTATTAGGTGTCTGCATGGCTTTCACCAAAAGCTATGCCAACAGCTCTTCACATGCAAAAAGACAATTTGGATGGCTCTAGCCCTGCAGCTGGATGATCCATTAGTCTAAAACCTTGAGCCTGCAGGAAACTCCAAAGACTCTACAGTTACTTAAATAAAGGTAAGCAAAAGGTGAAATAAACTGCTTGGGTTTACAAGTTTATTCACAGAGCAAAGGATCAAAAATGGCAGGAGTCACTGAAAATGGCCATGCATGCCCCAAAAGCACACTCCAGCTCTACTGAAAGAAGAGCCTGTCACAGACCAGGTGGGTCCCTGAGGATCAAGCCACAGATTGCACAGTTACCCACCTTCCAGACAGAGGATATGATTGCAATAAGCATGATATGCCAGTGGCTTTGGGAGGATGGGGGACAGACACCAGAGTTAAGTAAAGTAGAGGCCATTTGGTTAGAGGAAAAAAGCTTGGCAAGACCCCAAAGACAAAAATGATGAGGAACTGTGGCAAAGAGTTAATGTCCCTGCAGAGGGACATGGAAGATGGGAACCCCAGAGAGAGTTACAGAAAGACTTCCTTTATTTGCTCACTGATCAGAGGTACTTCGCCTATTCAAAGGGAGAAACACCTACTACACTTCTTTCTTATGTTTTTATATATGAGAAAGTACATGGAAAGGTTTTGAGAAACTCATCTTTCTTTTCCCTAAGATGGAGCTTAAGTCCAACAGCAAAAAAGAGGAGATCCTGGTCTCCGCACTTGGTTCACACACCAAAATCTGGAGTCATAAAAACCGAAAGAGCAAAACTTTCACAATCTACAAGCAAAGCAGGGTACAACTGTAAAAGGTGAATATTTTGAGAGGAATGCTCAAACCCACCAGGAAAGACTCACAAAAAGACCCTTGTTGCAGTTCCAGTATTCTGTTTAACAGTTACGTCACAGCATATGACAAAGAGTTGCAACCCTTTCCACTCTCAAATCAGCGCAAAAGAAAAATCTTTACTTTTACTTTCCTTTTTTTTTTTTTCTCCATTCTAGGAACTACAAAAGAAAATAAAATTAATGTTATTCTTTACTGCTTGTTTATGACAAAGCATGCCTTGATGTTCGTTTATACATCAGAAATCAAGCTCTGGTTTCCTTCTTTTTGGAGGATATGAATGGAGAGGTTACATAAGGATGTAATAGGAGCTGTTACTTCCTTTCCCAGTTGAAGAGAAAAAGCTGTGGATCAGGTTACAGACTCAAGGGCTGGTCATCACTACTGCAGCCTTCCGAATTTTTTTGCCAGTAGTCCCCCCCAACAGGAGAAGCTACTTAGATACCTTTTATTTCAAAGTAAGACAGCTCTGAGAATTTAAAAGACTAAGTACATAGCTATTGGGGGGGGGGGGAAGCCTTTATTTTTGCCTTTCATCAAACTCATGAAATTCCCAAAGCTCGATGCCTACAATCACTCAAGTCACCATTTTCCATTGTGGTTTGTTCTTCATTAGCACAATAAAAAGGATAAATGAAACATAAGGTAAGATTTATAGGATGGTCTGACTTGTGAGCTGCACTAAATAAGCTTAGCACACTGACAGAGCGCTCTGGCTGGTATGTTAGCATTTGTCCCAGCTCTGACCACACAGAGCAAGCAAGAGAGGAAACGCAGTGTCCAGATTGACACGCATGACCACTGAGCTGTTCTCCAAACCATCCCACTTGTGCTTTCTTCACCTTCCTCTCCGATTCCCAAGCCACTGCTATTACTGCTGCCGAAGGAAGATGAGATCAGACTCCAACATGAGGAATTTCTGTTCCCACAGAGCTCAGAGAAAAAGGATGATCTCAGAGAATCATGTGAAGCAAGTCCATGACACTTCCATGAGGCAGAGTATCTCCAGTATATTGCCAGCAGTTTCTTAAGAGCGCACAGTGGGAAAAATTAATGGCTTTGCTTATGTTTCCAATTTCTCTCTCCCACTTCCTCCTCTCTTTTGCCAGACTTTTATTTTCCCTTCCCCCAGAAGCACTAGTAGGCTTGCAATGTACATTTGCCCTTCTAAAGGGAATTACATCAAGTCTTGCACAACGTTTGAAAGGGCTAACGCACACAGCTAAATTAAACTACCACCCCCTGGCATCGTTTCCTCGCGGAGTTCCTCCCCATGGATGTGATTTAAGAAGGTCTCTTACCAAAAAAAAAAAAAAAGGAAAGAAAAAAAGGCAAGTTTCTGTAATCTAAGAGGCTTTCATGAGTTCTTTCACCTTTGCCTTGTGCAGCACTCAGTCTGTTTGTGGTGCCCATCTAGAGTCAGAAGCTTTTAAGATGTTCATCAAATACACCACCTAACACCACAGAGGTGTTTCCAGAAACATCTTCTTTCCTTAAGGACGAGGGGGACTTGTGGTAACCTAGCATGCTAGTAATTGCTACACAATGGTGAACACAGACGTGAGCGGTGATCACTGTATGTTACTCTGCGAATAATGGGAATGCTGCAACTATTATACCTTCACACAGAATCAAGCCAGAGGCAGCACGTTGCATTAAGAATTAAAGACATTCTTAAACTCAGGCCCGGGACAACTGGAAATAAAAACACATGAAGAGAAGAACGTCGTTACCTTTAATACGTTTAAAAGCAGCCAAGCACTGAACTCGACTTTAACAGATGGGTCAGAGCTATTTCTGTTCCCTAACACTGTGCACTTTTGGGGAAAGCCTTGTTTTTGACACAGGGCTCGACAAAGTGATGATTCATCCAGGGAAGGATGGGCAGCTTGTTGCCAGCCTTAATTCACAATTAACAATAGAACAGCGGATATGGGAAACTCACGATTCAACACAAAAATTGCAGAGTCAGCCATTTTACCTGACCTTTACATTTTCCAGTGGTAATTTCTAATCTGGATGTATTTTAAATAGTTTCTCCAACATACCTTTTAAGAGGAGATAGCTTTTATTTCATTACTGTTACATTTGTCCTTTAGGATAGTGGTCCTAATTAAATACAAAGCAATTGACTAAATCACATCGTCTGAAATTGCAAAGATTTAAATTGCTCGAAACAGCAAATGGCATGCATGCACACAGACAGACGTGCATATAGGGACTGCGGGCAAAACAAGTGAGCGCTGTGCCTATGCGCTTGGTGGCCGTACTGCCAGCCTCGCTCGCTGCAGGCCCTGCTAGGATGGCCATTGTTTTGCACAGGGGAATCTGGCCACTCCGAGGAACAAAGGGATGCCCTTCCCAAAACACAGCAGCAGCAGCAGATGTCCTACACCGTATCCCGACAGCCTCAGCCTCTGTAGGCGCAGACACATGGTCTTAGTAGGGAGGGTTCACGAAGCTGTCCCTCAGGCAAGCTCTTTGGGACAACGACCCTGCCCTGGACCGTCAGTCCCTAAGTCTCTTCTCCGAAAGTTACCCAATGGCAGAATTCATCATCCCGCTCCAAGTTACCGACACTCTTCCCACGGTCCTCCTCTCTCCTCATACCCAAGCCCGCTCTTTTGAATTAAGCAAAGCTGCACACACAGGGTAATTATTTTAGACAAGAAGAAACAGATGCCACAGCCTCTCTCCAGAAAAAGCGCGCACACACACACACACATTCTTATTCTAAAGGGTAAGATCCGGACCATCTCTGCGTGTGTGCACGCCAGCATTCATGCCTAAATTAAGCTGCCTAAAGCCCGCAACTATCCACCAGATGCTAACGAACGCCACAATGCCCGTAAATCGTCCCAAAGACGCAGTTTTGTCCCGGGAACGGACGCCCAGGGTTCCCGTGCTCGGCACCCAGACCCCGGCACCGCCGCCTCCTCCTCGCAAAGAACCCGCCGCCGAACCCCCCAATACCCCGACCCCCTGCAGCACTGACCCCATCCCATCCCGTCCCTCCGGGGCGCACGGCTCCGCGCCCCGCCGCCCCCC
>VXBL01001272.1:1767768-1780158 GCA_013400195.1 Aramus guarauna
CATCTGCAGTTCTCCAGTCCAACCCGAGTATTAATTTTTTGTTTCTGTATAGTTCACTTTTGGTCTTCAAAAACTAAACAAAAAGAGAAACTGACCTATTTTAGCATGAAACCCAACATCCCCGACAAGATTTCTGCAATATCGTTTTCAGCACCTCCTCAAAACATACCAGCATTTTAAACGTAAGCACCCAAAAGTATTTACAGCAAGCTTTGACATATCTTATCTGCCCAATCCTGCCCCTGATAAGCACATAAGCCATTAACAATGTAGGGCGACTACCCCATTGTGTAAAAAGAGAAGAAAAAAAAAAAAAAACCAACCAAAAAAAAACCCCAAAGGGCTGTATTCTTACTGCGTCTCGGCCATTCCCTGGTCTGAAACTAGGTCTGAGGGAAAATATGCAGACATTTCTCCCCACCCCCATAAAAACTCCCCAATGCACAGATGAGACAGGGGAGAATTTAGGTGTATATTTTACACTCACACACTTCCTGGCAAAATACCCCACGTGAAAAGTTTCACGACACATGCTTTTTCCTAAGAAACCAATTACCACATTTTCTTTTTGTTATTTTTTTCATGATTGCAAGTAGGCTTTTTCCAAGCTGAGTTGGTTTTAAAGAGCAATAAGCTTCAATTCAACTGCAAGCTAACCCTGCATTTCACAGATAACAGTGAAGAGGACCTGAACTGCACACACACAACCAAAACTCTCCAGTACATGGAGAGTTACAGCTTATATCACCAGATTCAATATGATCAGAACCATACAGTCAAGATACAAAATGCATTTTAAAAGCCTTTCTTATTAAAACACTTCCACTATTTGAAAATCAATACTAGATTTTCAGCTACACGTGCTAGTCCTTGGTAGTCCTTCTGCATATAGAAAGATACTGTGTTCTCACACAGGTTTTCAAATATGTAAATATCTAAATGCTAGAGACAGTTTTCAGATAAATTCCAGGTACGAGAGCCCTACAGCCCTACTAATTCATAGACTCATCACTATTTTATTATCTGTGGATTTTCCAAGCAGATGCTTAGCTCCTAAGATTTGTTTTGCCCTTAAGTTTTTATATCTGTAAAAATAATGCCTGCTTTCATCCAAACTGGTCAAAACTGTTTCAACAAAATATTTTCCCACTGAAAAATTGAAGCCTTGGTCAAAACTCAGTTCTATGGAAACAGTGACAGTTCCGATCCAGGTATATTCAGGAAGATAATTTAGATTTGGGGTGGTCTGAGAGAGACACAGGCAAGAACCGCTCCTGAGCAGTACCATGACCTGGTCCTTTCACCTGGTTCTCCATTCAGGGGAGTATTTTGGTCATGACTCAGCTTGCTGTTCTGGGACATAGTTATTGCATTCTTGCCCAATTAAGGAAGAGGGGGGGGGGAAAAAGTCATTTCCTTTTATTCGAAATCTAAATGAAAACTAAATTCAAGTTTTTGTAAGGAAAGCAGTTACTGTCTAGCCAATGCTATTTATCAACAATGTACCCAGAACAGTAAGTAACATCATAAGACAGTGACTGCAAACATTTCACAGAGAAAGTATCTATTTCAACTTTACACATTAAAATTATCACAAGTCATTGCATTGGCATGAAAATACAAAATTTTCTACCTCAGATGTTAAAATTCTCCATTTCATCCAAAGAGAAGCATCAACACAGGGAAAAGGCAGTGTAGCTTTCCTTCCACGGTCCTACCGCTGTGCTTCAAAAGGGTTAACGGTGGCTACTTCTCAGATGCACTCTCCATGCCCATTTGATGCTTAGATTCCTGTAAATAAGATTTTTCATCTGTAACAGCTGGTGATATGTGGTAGCATTCATAACACAGATAATATTAAGCATCCTCGTGAGGCTCCCTTGTCCTCCAGGAAATGAACCAAAAATATCCAGATATTCCCCTCGCCTTCCAGCATTCCATCCCCCCCTTGATACAGATCTGTGCGAAAGAAGACATCTCATTACCTATGCTTATTCTGGGACAATTTTCTATTCTCACTCTTTTTAAAATGTGAGTTAGCATCCTATCACTATATCGTAAACTCTTTGCTTTGTCTTGGCTTAAGAAGAAACATTGGTCCTGAAATTCCCTAAGGCATTTTAGTGCAATACACAGGGTATCTCGACTCAATCTAGATTTATTTTTTTCTTTTTACTGCATCTACTGGACTACCATAATTACAACTGACACAATCTGCAGTAAATGAGAAAAAAAAAAATCTAAAATAAACTAAAACATATGCTTGGTCACACATGATCAGGCATATACCAAGACTTCTTTTCTTTAAGAAATGGCTCATTTCTTAAAGCCAAATGGTATATCCTGGACCTTATAAGACGTGAGGGATAATCAGTATTTAATACACATTCAGGTCTCTCTTGAATGTTAGATATAACCTGGAGGATATTTAAGGGGAATTTCCAACTACTGAACCATTAAATATGCTTTCTTTAGCATGCACACGTCATTCTGCAAGGGGATAGGCAGAGGCTTCATTTGGCAACAGCCTGCAGCAATTTCAGAGAGAAAACGGGAATGTGGCTGCATCCCTGTTTTGCAGCTTCCAAATCACGGACTCACCAGAAGCTGTGGCAGACATCCGTGTACATCAGAGTGGTTTAGCAGCTGTGTATTTACAGATGACCGGTTTGGGGTTTTTTTCCCCTTTTCTTTTTTTGGACCTTTCCACAGGGTGGGTTATAGTTTCTTGATTACAGCCTTAAGGGCTACAGCATCACAAGCCAAGCAAGTCAGATACAAAACCAACTGTAAAACTAGCTGTTGCTAAGATTGCAAGGGCAAAACTTTGGAGATTCAGGGACCTATTTTGACTGACAAAGCATGAATCTAACACACAACAGTCCTTAAATTTCCCTATGACAATCACTGGCAATTAGAAGAGTGCTAGTTAATGGCTAGAAGTATTTCCTAGCCAACCTTGCCGAGAAAAGAAGGCAAAGAATAGCTGAACCAGCCACTTCAGAGAACGAAACCAGAACTAGTGTGAGCCATAATTTGTACTGCCTGTCAGGATTTGCAGCAGGGCAGGATATATAGTCTCAGTTGCGTTCATGGCTCTAAGATGAGGTTAGTTCACTAGAAACACAAAAAAATCTGACATTATTAGATAAAATTGGATAGGAGGTAGAAGTGCTCTCAAATGCATTTAGTTGGTTGAACCATGCATTTAAATACCATAATTAACAAATCAGTACTTAAGACAGATATTATTACTTATAACTTAAAATTAGCTTTCAATGGCTAAAAGAAAGGAGAAAACAAAAACAATCCATTTTTTTTTTTTTAAAAAGCAATTCCTTGACAGAGCTGAAAACACAATTTAGGTGTCCATGTTTCTAATCTCATGCTTAGCTGCAAGACTAACCTCAGCCATTTTTCCTACATTCAGTGAGAAAATTTTGTGCACTCATAAAATGTTGCAGCTATACCTCTGATCTGAATCAGTGGGAGTGAGAGTATACCAGAAGTTGTGGGAATATACCCTACAGTAGTTATAATACTTTTCCATTTCAAGCCCAGTACTCATAAGACACCGACAGGAAATCTTGCTTTAAGACAGAGCACGGGGATTTAACAATAACAGTCTCTGGCTTCTTTGTTGTGGAAAATGGCCACAGGTTTGAGCTCTGTCTGCACACAAGTGAAAGATTGAACAAACAAGCTGTCAGTGGTCCAGAGAATTCCAGTTTTGTGACTGGAAAACCAGAAAGCAAAAACTGTACATGAACACAGCTCATCCTTCCCCCACCTGTGGCAAATTAAATTGCATGCAAGTTTGAACGAACAAGCAGCAGCTCTGTACAGTCACATGCTGGAATGCTCCTCGGGTGCTTTGCAAACCATCAGTTAATTCAGTACCGAGGCAGAACATCTGCCTTCTCCAACTGTGGATCTTATACAGGATTTGTATTCCCACCTGTCAACTTTTTATTTTGCCAAAATGTCTCCTCGTTTTGCCAAACAGGAACTTCCCTTTTTGTTCAGAGGCGGCAGTGTGCCTTCATTTAGCATCTCCTTCGCAGCAAAGACCTGTGTAAAACAGTCCAAGGGTCTAGACTTACAATTCAAGAGAAGAGGTCATCCCAAGGGAGATTTCACCCTGTGTGTTGCCATTAAGCACAGAACAGGATCTGACAGGCAGCATTCACTTTTTTCTGGCTAATTCAGGCTTGAAATCAGTTTCATACATGAGGAAAGCTACCAAAGTCCCCAAAACTAACTTATACATTTGATGGTAACAGTCTTGCGATAGCCCAGTATGGAGGTGGCTCAGCCCCTGCCTTGTCCCGGTGCACACCCAGAAAAGTACCCCCCCCGCCCCAATCAATGCTAACACTGGCCAGATCTTTACATTAGCACAGCCAAGTTACAACGGGGACCTGTTAGAAGTTTCATTTCCACAGTTCTTTCCTTTGAAAACACATTTGAAAACTGACTGGGTATAAATCTGGGGGCAGCTGATTCACTTCAACAGAATTTCCCCAGAAATGGGTTTGGGTGTCCTCCTCAGCAGCTAGCAAGGAGGAAGGATGGAAAAATTCCCAGGGAATCCAACACTGGCAGGCTCCGCAGCTCTGTGAGCCTGTTGTACAAGGGCACATCCCCCACCTGATCCAGTGGTCTCTGCAGCCGGACCCAATCGCCGCCAGGCAGAATGAACCTCTGTGTAATTCCTTTGCTCTGAAGGGTTGAGCACCTCCCTGTTACGTACTTGGGTGACTATTTCCTGATTTCTTTTTGCAAGTACCTGGGATGCGGTGCATGGAGAAATGGACTCCCCCGGGGAAGCAGGCACTACACTGTCCAATGGACTCACTAGCCACTGGATCAGGACGCTGAGTCACGAAACCAGGAGTCCTCAAACAGGTTTTCTTCTCTTCCTATTTTTCAAACAAACCATATACAACTTTCCCTGCTAACCCTACCTTAATAACTCTTCCCAGTATGGATTCCTCAGTCAAACTACCCATATGTCTCTGCTTTTCTGCTCAAGAGTAAGTACATCCATTAAAATTAAGAAAAAACAGAAAAAAAGAAAATCAAAAACATAAGAGACCTATAAGAACCTTCTGAAATGTCACCCTGTAATTCTGTGAATGTGGACCGTATTTCAAGAGTTTAAAGAAGAGTTTGTTCAGAGGTAACACTTGCAATTTCAGACTTCCGAATTAATATTCACACACACACACAGAAAGGATTGTACTGTTGATGTTACAGAACAGGAGAAGGTCCCATTTTTCCTAATATAACAAATTAATCTTTCCTCCCTCTGGAAAAGAAACTTTTTGGAGACACAGCTGCATGCATCCCTTCACAAACACCCCCTCCAGCAAATCATAAAAAGCATATTTAATGGAGGGAAAGACCCAGTGTCCTGTGAGATTCAGAAGTTCATGTCAGATCAGTCTTCACATTAAGCAGCAAGGGAAAAATCTTCAGTCTGAAAACTAGGGAGCACCAGGGAGAAGAGTCTCATAGTGCACTCTAAGACAAACATCACCAGTTAAGTATTCATGCTGCGATCTTTGTGCGTACAGGGATATACAGCCTGAAAATCTTTGCAGCAGGGTAATTATAGATTTTTTTTTCCCCCTTTTATATAATTCTGATATAACTCTCTGATTTTGTAATATATGTGTTTTTATGGATTCCCAAGCACAATATGGAATGTGTTAAAGATAGAGTTGCACTTATATGGAGATTTCTAACCACACGTAACATCTGTTTGTGGGGATCCTCCTTCCCACAGGCATATAAACACAGCGACAACATGTTTTTGTGCTTTGTAGGGTCCTCTGTTATCCAGGACTCTGCTTGGAAGGAAGACTTGTACCTGGATTAAGGATATTGGACTATGACTATTCTTGCAAACAAAATTACCCAATACAAAAGAGTTGGAATTGTAGGTATATGCAACCTTATTTTCAGAATAAAACCAAGTATATTATAATAATATATCCCACATGTCACATGTTTAGTCTTAACAAGTTGTTGCAGACTGGGAATGACCATTCCTGTGTGGTAGCATGAAAAGATGTGGAATTTCTACAATATATTTATCAAGACTTCTAATGAGGAGTTATGCTGTTTAAAACTGGCCTGCAATTTACACTAGAATTTGAAAAAGTACAGCCCACTTCTGACAAGAGTAACTGATAGAAGATGGTGTTAGAAAAGGAGTTGCACCATTTAAGCCAACAGAAGTTTAAAAGGGAATGACCTCGGTCTTTAACAGGAGACTGTGTAATCTTAACAAAGACCTTATAAAAGGTCTCATCACAAATACTAATACTGAACAGTGTAAACATAGTTACACATGAAGAAGTTATTTTGCATATATTTCCTTTAAATATTTTCTTCTCTCACCTTTGTGACTTCCTTAAAGAAGAGTTTAAACAGGAAATGCCTAAGCCAGTTTTAGGTTGTGGGCTCAAAACCTTTTAGGCTCCAAGCAAAAGTGCAGACAGATGGACAATTCAGCCAAACTCTTTGCTGGCTATCCACCAGTCTATGAATGGTAGCAACAATGAAAACAGTTTAAATAATAAAAAGAAGTGCAGCATGGAAAAATCAGTGGCTAAAACCCTCAAAAATAAGATATTTCTGGAAGTTGCATCTTAATAATTTTGTAAGCCTGAGAGCTCTCCACTTCCCCTACTAGCTAAAGGAAAAAGGATCAAATTATCTAGGGCACATAAGGACATTTTTTTCTTCCCACTTAATTGCAAGAAAAGCCTGTGGAAGGTAACCCAGCTGGGGTGGATGTGACTGTACGTGCCAGACAGATGTTGCCAGCACCAGAGTTCTTCTTATGTTCCCCAAGTGTTAACTACTCACTGGAGATTATGCATGTCTTATATGCAGGGAAATAGCAATTTCTTTGTTCTCCAGCTTTATTTCAGCATAGTGAACTCTTTAGGAGTGCAAATTTTTGCCAACAAGAAGCAAATTAATAACATATGTATATGACGGGTTTCTGCTTCCATCATAGGTGAATGCAGCACTTGTAAGAGATGCTATTTGCAACCTTCTTGAAGCAAGGATCTGGAATCCAGCCCCAGCTACACCAGCGTGAACCAACTGCAATTCTACTGGAAGGAGCAAGGCAATGATGATGTAAGTGATGCCTCAGCCAAACTTTAAACTCTGTCCAAACAGAAACAGCAAACACATCAATGTAACTTCCCTCTACACTGCCCTATTAACTCCTCATCAGTGCAGTTACTCAAGCTATTCCACTACCTGTTTGAACCCAAGAATATACTTTATTAAATGTCACCAGATTAATCACTAGTCTGTCAAAATGTAACTTACACGAGCACTTCCAGCATTCACTGTGTATGGTTTAGCTCTGTGATTAGTATTCTGCGTAATATATTCTCATTTTAACACAAACAAAATGTACACATTATAATCCAATTCTATATATTTATGGTGTTTGCTCCTATGCATGTGTTGTCCTATAATATCTGTTTTCACAGATCTCATCAATACACAGTCACAATCTGTCTTTTCTTCAAAACATATGCTTTGTTATTTCATATTCACTCATTAAGAGACACTCTTATTGTGCGAGTAATAAACCATCCTTATCTCCAATACTGTTTTAATCAAAAAGGCCCTGCTAGTTTTTAAAGGACTGCAGGCAGTGAAGTACATAAACCATGTTCATGTTTAAGTTCTATTCCTAAATGCGTGCTTATTTGAAGCAGGAGAGCTGGGCTGAACCAGGCTTTGAACATCTAAAATACACTCTGCAAAATCCATAACAACAGCTTAACAAAGATCACTATTTTTGTTCCTCAGTCAGATGCAGAGGCTTGAGGCTGACCATCCCACAAAGTCTGGGTATTGTGCCCACTTCCAACATTGGGTAAAAAAAGGTAGAGAGAGAAGGCCATAAATTAAAACCCTGTGCCAAACAATTTTGGGGGTATTAACCAGCAGACCACAACAAGTCTGAAGGTCACATTTCACATGAATAGAGAGATTTCTAACTGACACTTACTAAACAAGCAGACTGGCTACTTGCTTTAGACAGCCCTGAACAAATATTAATTGGAATCATCTGTAGGACATGTTATCTCTGAAGTAACTAAAGATGTTCAGTTGACTTTGGACTGAATTGCCCAACAGCTTCCACCCAGAAAAAGCATGTTCATGAAAGAAAGTGATTTACTGTTTTAATATAACATGCAACTAGAAAGGGTTTCTATAATTATTCTCTTTAGGAAAGCACAACAGAGAGAAAATAGCTAGAAAGCTGCCATTTCATCTGTATAACTTGTCTGTGAGCTCTGAAGCACCTGCTTAAGGGACAAATTATTCTTTTGCCTTAAAAAAATTAATGAAAGAGGGGGTCCTGAGAGAAAGAGATAAAAAAAGAACCTTTCCTGCAGCACATCACCCATCCCAGGAGCCAGTGAGAGTCAGATGCAGTGTGCTTAGTAGATCACAAGGATTGTTCCCACCAGACATCTTATAAATACTGGGAAACAGATGAAGGCAAAGGGTGCCTGTCCCTCTTCTCCATCTCATTTGCTTCTTACACCTCTACAAAAAAGAATGAGAAAAGTCCAGATTGATCAAAGTTACTTGCTGTACTGCCTCTTATATCTAGCAGTTACCTCACTATAGGATGCATGATGAGGGTTACCACACCCTACTTTACAAGGCACCATGCTGTGTAATACTAATGCGTATGTGCAATACATACTAAGCATGCTGTCAAAGTCAACGATGTGTTGGCAAGGCCATAGAACTGAGCAGGCTGTTGAAACACAGGACAACAAACAATGTAAAAAGGCAATGGAGAAGCAGACACTGAGGATACATATGCTATTCAAGCCCTTGAAAAGAACACTCATGGCGAGGGAGTTTCTGTGATCCGATGAAAGGACGGATAAAACTCATTTGCCATCATGCAAGAATTAACGCTGGTAACTTCATCAAGACAGCATACCAGAAAAGATAGAAAGGTCTCCAAAAGGCTGGATTCTTTATTGCAAACAAAGCTGGTAGACTTCAAGTAGAACTACGTAGGCTATAATGAATGGTTTTGACTGTAGGGAGAAAAATTAATGGCTTTAGTCCAGAAACTGTCTCAGCCTACATACAGAACTAGGTCTGTAGGAGATCCTTATTCAGCATGTTTCCTACAAAAGACATAAATTTACATTTTCTTGTTTAAAGAATAGATAACTTTCTCCATGTGAGAAATTCCAGCAGACACGGGCTCAGAGGAATGAATGAGAACTGCAGAGACCACTGCGCATTTCATACAAACACTCACCAACTGTTGCCACTTTGAGATTTCAAAGCTCATGAAGAAAATGCACTGGTTTTGTGGGGCAGTTTTCAGAGCAGAAACTAGGGTATCGACCCTGATTATTCTGCAATTGCTCACCTCCTGACAGTGCAGTTTGAGCATGAGGCCTTAATCAAGCTTAGATATAAGGAAGGATCTCTTTTAAAGGCTATCAAGGTTAATGAACAACTCGGTCTTGTTTGAACATCCAGACTATGACACGGGCAAGTATCTGAGTTTATCATGTCCCCAATCTTTTGAACAGCCAGATTTTATTTGCTAAGCATTGGTCAGGACAAAAGGAATGAATTTATACTGAGCGGCGGTGGCTGGACTTGAGTCTAGACTTAGGTAACAAAACATTCAGAATTTGATGCAATTTCACCTCAGCCACCTATGTCGAGTTTTGGGCTGCCCTTGTAAACTCAGAGACTAAAGGAAACTGTGCCGGAACCTTACTGGAAAACAGGCACATTCTCACTCTAAAAGGTTTTTACTTTGTGTTTCTGTATCTAAAAGCTAAAAAGAGATGCTGAATCTTTGTGTTAAAGCTAACAGTACAAGCACAACTTGATGCACTCACATTAGCTATGGTTTTGCTATTCCTTGTGCATATTAGGAGCAGAAGATTCCAAATTAAAAGCTATATTGAAAGCTAGAAACTAAATATCACATCAGTTTTAAAAACAAAACCTTCAGAAAACTAGTCTCTTCACCTCATTTATGAGGTGAATTTATATAGGTCCATTTTATCCTTTGATTAGTATTTTATTGTTTTTTGATTATGCCAGTAGTCTGCAATATAGTGGTAAAAAACATACAGGTGTTTAATTTAAAATAAAAAGGCTTTTGTGCAATTTCTTTAATCATGAAACTGTTTCTACTAATACTAGATTTTTATGAAGCCTTGTGAAATTATACTTTTCATATATAGTGGTTCAGATCATACCCTAAAGTATCTCCTGTGAAATTAAAATAGCCCTGCATATTATTAATCTACAAACCCAAGGCTTTTCAAATGCTTAGTCACTGATCTGTTCTATGGACTGTTGCACAACAGCTTCTCATGAATTTATTAATCATGGACATATCTCTGTTGAAACATTCAATATGTTACGCTGGGGCTTCCCACTCCTTCCCTCAGGGTAGACTCCTTTCTTATTGCTCTGGCTTACTCAGCATCTCTATTATTGACTTTTTCAGTAATACTGCAGGTTTATCTTTGAAGAAAAAAGTTGCAACAGAAAGATGTACATAGAAAGGGGTATGAAATACTAATTAATATGTTCAGCCACCTGCAGAAACAAAGCCCTATCCTCTGCAAGCAAGGTTCAACTAATTAAGGGGCAAGTGCACTTTTACTTGCTAGTGATACTTATTTAGTCCTCTACATCTTTTCCAACTAGAGAGGAAGAAGGGTTGCATCTATTTCTGCAGCTTCCTATCTATCTTCCTTTTTCAGCCTTCACTGCAACCAAACTTTTAGGAAATTTGGTGAAATTCACATTCAGCAAATAAACTGTTTTCTGAAAATCATGCTCTAAGAGTAGAGTTCTGCAGGTATCAGGTGGTGAAGGACTTCACCTTTTAGCTTGATCCTGCAACTGCATTAAGACTTCCTCAGGAAAGTCTGATTTTATTCTAAAGCTCTTATCTGCCACCACTCCAAATACAATGCATCATGAAGCTCAGATTCAGAGCTATTTACGTAAAGATGTGATGGAAATGTCATTGTCAACATAATCGTCCTTTGTCCACATTACATAGATATTTCAAAACAGATACCCACTTCAGGGAATTTTGTTCAGAATAATTTTATCTCTGTACTTAAGAAAAAGCATATAGCAAGACAAACTTCTTGAAGTCCAAGCACAGGGTAGGATTGTGCCACTGCTTCACACCACCACACTGATATCCAACACAAGAACACCCGATTATCACTTAAACAGCATTTCTTTTCCTTTAGGACACACAGCTTGGCTGTCCTCATTAGCAAAAGACTATGACACAGCTGAGGAAACCAATACCTAAAGGATCCACAGTAATGTAAACCAAATAAGAGAAAGGAAAAGAGAGACAGTCTGCCCTCAGATGCCAGCTGACCTTTTAAACTTAGGAGAATACCTACCAGCTACAGCAGCTGGAACCCATGGATGGGAGCCCCCGGACTGCCTCTGAACCACCTCTGATACGGCCAATGGCATAGTCATGGCAGAACAGAACATCACAAGCACTGCTTGCATGAGCTGAAGTCATG
This sequence comes from Aramus guarauna, assembly GCA_013400195.1. Taxonomy (NCBI): domain Eukaryota; kingdom Metazoa; phylum Chordata; class Aves; order Gruiformes; family Aramidae; genus Aramus; species Aramus guarauna. The sequence continues at coordinate 1,779,375 of VXBL01001272.1, forward strand.
CTTTAGTCTTCACTGCAGGCATTCCCTTAGAGTTGGTGTTTTAAGGAATAATCGCTCAATTTAATATTAAGCAATTTTTCATTTTAACTAGGGAGACCATGCATATCTATAGTTAGTCTTGTCTTTAAAAAAAAAGAGCTAATCACTCATCTTAGACTTCACATTTTTTCAGTTGGCACTTAAAGAGTAAACAAAGAACAGAAGTCCTGCTCATCTGCTTGTGTCTTTCCATTATATGTGTTAAGAAATCTTGAGTAGCACCTCCTTCCCCCCGCCAACCCCCTTGTTAACCAGTTAGCTATAGCTGATTTCAGACATAAAAGTAATCTATGGTAACTCATTTTATTTGCACCAGGGATATGTAAAATACTGTTTTATTCTCTTTCTTCAGTGTACTTTTCCTAAAAAAGAAGAAAGCATTACATATTCCATCTCCACAGGATGCCAGACATAGACATCTCCAGAGCAAACAGAATAAGTTACTCAGTATAACAACTATACAGATAAGAATAAGATTACAAGAAAACATCCTCTACAGCTGTAAACACTAGCTCCAAAGCTTAATATTCACAACTCTAACATTTTCATGCTGGGCTTATTCTGATCCCTTCTCTTCTCATTGCTAAAGCAAGAAGAATTTTTTTCCATTATTGTGGAACTCCTGTGTACCATTTTTGCAGGAAGGGACATGCGTTGATAAATGAGTCTGAAAGCCAATCAAAACTAACACTGGATCGTGCATATCTTGTTTTATGATTTGACATACACACCCTTGGGGGGGGGG
>VXBL01001272.1:1780246-1799587 GCA_013400195.1 Aramus guarauna
CACCAAAAAAACCAGAAGCAAATAGCCTGGGGAGTTTCTGCTTTGGCAGAACTAGAGTAAGACAGTAGCCAAACACATTGCTACTGGCATCCAGTCTTGGAAATTTTAAGCCAGCAAAATCATAGCTTGCTTCAGTATAATTAAAACATATGCTCAAAGGGGGACTGTAAGGCTAAGTGGAGAAATTATACAAAATGTATTTTAATAATAAAAATGTCTTGAGCAATCAGGAAAGAGGGGAAATGGCATTTCTATGCTTTGAAACTAAATCAGGAAAATGGAAGAAAAACAAACAACATAGCAGTAATTAGATGAGAATTCTCTCCCATGCCCTAAAAGAATCAATTTGGACTAGTGCTATATATTAAAACTTATATTCTATAGACGCCATGGATCTTTTGCAAACATGCAAAGATTTTGCAAAGAATTGTAAGTCATGGACCAAGGTCTGCCTAAATGCATGCATTGCCATTTTCTCTAGAACATTGTTGGACATTTTGATGTTGTTGCTCAGATAGGCAAACTTATATCTACATGGAAAGTGTTCATAGTGTTAGCCACTGTATGTTCTTCACAGTAGCTGCTTTATCTTGATTGTGGTGGGGGAAAAAGCCATGAACCAATTTAATGATTTGTTAAGGAACATTCATGTCTAAAACCGTTAGGGTCACCTCGGCTATTCTTGTCAAGCTCCATATGGTCTCTATAGGAAGTAATTACCACTTTACAAGAAAACGTTAGTTTCTGTCCAGCTTGTTCAGTTGCTATTGGAGTTTGGACGTGTCTGTTCATTCTGCTGTTTTGAAGTCACTCTCCTCATTTTTAATGACTTCATAAACAGAGCTATGAACAGGGCTATTGTCTCCTGGATAGGTCTCCTGGATAGGTCTGATTTCCAACTGTATTAAATACTCCTTATGACTCCCTCCAGCAGTATAGAGGACCTTGAAGGAATAATATGAAACTCAGCCTAAGGCCCTTTTTGACAATGCCAGAATAAGTAAAGGGGTCTCATTAGAAAGGGAGAAGTCAGGCTCCCTAGCATTTAAAGAAATAAAAAAAGTGAGCTACAAGCCATATGCACCAATTCCATTTTCTTCATGGATGGCAATGATCCATATGGTGACATTTTATCTATGAATTCTGTATTTCTTAGCAATATTAAGTAATAGCTTTCTAGTCTTGTGTTCCAAATTGGTGCATACTGTTGTCCTCAAAATGCTATAGCGGACTTGTGGCGGGGAAGTTACAAGAATCCCTGACTTCCAAGGCTTAGACATTGGTAATTTGGCGGCAGAATGAGGGTAATTCAGACCACAGCATTTTTACAATCACGCTAGGTTAGTCCATGTGGATAAGATAGGGGTACAGCATTCAAGATACAGTATAAAAGAAACCCCATTTACCCAGCCTACAGCGTGAGTCCTGCACTCCTCGAGATGAATGGTAAAAGAAGTTTCCTACAATCGCTCCTGAGAGAAATCTGAGGGGGAATCATAGATCAGGTCAGTATGTTAAGGTTGTTAAAAGATTGAATAGAGGTATTAACTTATTTCAGATCCAGGATATTCTAAATTGCTTTACTGAAACACTTCCAGTGGCTGCAGACTGAGCTCTGCTCTGCTAGTCACAGAACCCAGAGGCATCAAAAACCGGTCATGGGCAAGACCGTCCTCTGCTGTACACTTCCAGCCATTTTTTGCATCATTGTTTCAGTGTATTGAGCAGCCTGATTTCTAGGCATTACACAGAGTAATCGTTCCACATGCTAAGAGATTTCCTACGTGTCACAGACTGATCTAACTTGTCTTCTTGCCTTAACTTTGAATAAACAGATTATTATTTTACTGAGAGTCCTTTTGTTGAATGCATTTATAGGAAAACATCACTTATTTTAACACTAATTGGGAATGAATGTGAATCTAGTATCTTACACGAGTTGTAAAGTGACATTCTAGAGTGGCTTCAGTTTTTCAGAAAAAGGATGGAACAAATTAGGCAAAGGATTGGTCTTGTGATCAAACTTAAGATATCAATTCTCTATTTGTCAAAATTATTTTGATTATTCCTTACCATGCATCTTCTACAGTATAACAATACACTGCGGAAAATAAACCCACCATTCATTCACCAGGTAATGTTTCACATGCGTAGAAAAACTATACTTGATAATATAGAGTAGCACTACTCAGTCTGAAAATCTGGTAGTCGGGCTATCTCTAGTGATCTCATGGTTCTGCTATGATTCATGAATATAGAAATCCATTAGAATTCTTTCATTAATCCCCGATGCTTTTACTGTATGCAAAAGGCATGCAGCTTAAATGCTGAATTATGCAATAGGTTTTAACCTTCTGCTATGACTCCCTCCTGAGTGTCATTGGCTTAGGGAGGGAAACGAATGATGAATTTGAACTACGTCAATGAAAAATTTAGAGACAAGTTATGGCAAAATATTTTGCAAGACACGACTATCATGACTATCACATTTGAGTGAATAAATGATATTCTGAAGGCCATGGTTCACCTTTTTATATGCATGGGAAAGCATTCTGCTTTACCTTGCTGAAAATAGCCTGTGCAACTGCCGTACAAAGTGGCGCAGACAGGAGCTGAGGAACAAGAATAAAAGGAAGTATGTCAGGGGAGGGCAGCAGTTTCTTTTTTTAAAAACGAGCAATTTATCTGTATTTCCCGCCCAACAGTCATTGATGCTCATTTCTGTGCAGTGTTACGTGATTGCTTTTGTCGTCGCTGCTCCGAAGCAAATCATCTTGTAAAAATTAGGTTCCATTCCGTGTGTTTTCATTAAACTAGAAGTTAACAAAAAGAGAAAAGAAAGAAAAAATTAAAATCACACAAGCAGAGAACAGCAGCAGCATTCCCACTGGAAAGTGGCGCTGGCTGTCCTGCACAGGTGCTCCCAGCGCCGTTGGAACTGGTTCCACTCACAGGAATCAAGAGAAATAATAAAATGCAGCCTTTTAAAAATGAAACACTTCTGTGAATTTAAGGATACGGTTTTGCACCTCCTACACCCCGCCGGCTGCTCCTTTCAAAGGCTGCACGTACAGGTAAGCCATGGAGCCAGCCCCAGCTGGTGGCCAGCAGCCACCATTTTCAGGCTGTTTGAAATGTCCTGTTGCATCCAGCTCTCTGCCACCTCAAAATTGTTCACTTTTACCTGACAAAGCTAGGCTTAACCAGCCTGGTGAGACACCCCGTCCTTTCTGCAACTCTGCCTTCACCACCGTCACCAAACCCTGCCACAGGGAGACGACTCGCGCAGCTGCTGTTTCGACAAACCCTGGCAGAGAGGGCTCGGGTGAGGCTTTCACCTCAGCAGAGAGACTCAAGGCCAGGATCGGCGCCAGGTCTCCGCCTCTGGCCCCTCCGCCCGTTCCTGCCTCAAGCTGTTAGCTGAGGTGAGTACCTCTGCTTTGCCTCCACTGTCATCCTTAAGTACAAATAACTGGATTCATCCTTAAGTACAGTAACTGGATTCGGTTAGCTATGGGGTTTCATGGGGACGTACCTCCCTGCAGGTAACTAACTACTCCACCAGAAAGTACTCCTTGCTGCTTTGGCAAACACACTGCCTCAGAGGCCCGACCGCGCCATCTTGACCAAGTAATTCCACTTGTGTTACTGATGCCTAGAAAACAAACAACATGCCCATCTTTTAAAGTTTACCACGGGAACTTTAAATTAATCAGATCAAGGGGAAAAAAAAGACATCACACAGCATTTGCACCACAGGAGGTGTGCTTGCAAGCTTCTTTCAAACCCAAATTAGCACCTGCCATCTTGTTCTCTCCAACAACACCAAAAGTTTTTCCAAGCTCTACTGAACCTCTAAAGCAGCACAAACACGACAGCAAGTCCTGTAGCATTCAGTGACCAACATTTTCCAGAACAAGAACAGCATACATCTATAAATTTAAAAACCAAGCAAGAAAAATAATTTTTAAGGTCTCCTTTTGTAATATGAAATCAAAATGGTCACATTTTTCTTTTTTTTCTTCCTTATTTTTTTAGGATAAGTTTTCAATTCACTGCTATGTTGGAAATATATCAAGGGGGATTCATTCTTCTCATTCAGATTTGAAAAATTAACTCTTCAATTACTAAATTGTGTCCACAGCCAATGACTTGCTGTGCAGTCTATTTTTAAAAGTACGTGAAAGATTAGTGTAACCAGAATACCTGGAATAAGAACATTTAGCAACACTCCGCCATGTAGAAATCTGAAATTAGCGTTTGAGATGAAAACTGTGGAGATCTGCGATATCAATTTACAGTTAATCCCAGGCTTACTCTCAGGGGGGGCTCAGGTCACTTTTTAATGGCCTTTAACAGCTGCGCGCACACACAGCCCTTCCCTCCTCAAACCACCACACAACCCACAAGCGTTGTTTCCATCTATGGGGAACATCCAAACCCTTACTAAAACGATTTGATGCCTGCTTTACATTCAAAATTACATATTAATTTACAAAAGGAAGTATATGGCAAGTTTGTCTTAAAAAAAAAAAAAAAAAAAAAGTGGGGCAGGAGGGGGCTGTTTCAAGCTGGGATTGATGCATTTCTCTAGAGCCACCAGTGGGCCCCTTTGAGGTCCTGCTAGAATCCTGGTGCCCATATTCCAGGGGATTTGTACTTAGCAGGATAGAGGGAGAAAGCAGTAACCTCTCCAAAGCATCACTCTCTGCTTATCGCTTGGTGCTACTCTTTGCAGACTGAGGCATCGCTCCTCCAGGAACCATAGGCACATTAGTGAAACAAGGGACCTTCACGCAGGTCACCGCCTCCTCTGAGGGTCTCCTAAACTTCTCACCCTGCCTGCAAAATTCAGTGATTTCTGTGAGAAGACTCTCAGCATGCACTTTTCAGCATCTGCTTCCTCAAGAAATTATGCATGACTAAATCCACTGGAGCACACCTCTCCGTTTAAAGGAAGGACGCCTCATTTTGCAAGAACCCACATTTTCAGCATCTGACCCTAGCCAGAAAGTCTAGTAGAGGTTGCCCTCAGTGAATGATATCTGATGATGTCTTTCAGAATCTCCTTCTGAAAATTATACCCTGTGTAAGGCTTTACTGTTTTATCTTGACCTACTAGCTCCAGGCTACAAGGACCTGACATAATAGTTTAATACCAGACACAAGTTACCTCATTTAAAAAACTCCTTTAACTTAAATAAAGTACTCAGAACTCACTCCATAGACCTGAAGCTGAGACATGAAGGGACATGAAATAAAACAAGTGCTAATAAAATAATGTGATCCCTCGAGAATAAGCTTTCTTTCACTGGTAATTTCTGCATTGTGTAAGCTGAGGCAGGAGAGAATTCACAAACACCAGCAGCCAGCTGAGATGGCATGCAGTGATTGATCAGTTTTGAAACAAGTATTACAACACTAGCAGGCATCAGCGAAGCATCAGCGCAGCAAGAGTTAAGAGCATGTGCTGTACTTCACTGGTGGGAATAGTTTGGGAAGCAGAAATAGTAGGAGTAGGATCTCTTACAATGACTTCAGTTTTTATTAACATATTTTTACAGGATATCCCAGTTAAGCCAGACAGCTTGTTTACAATAGGGCCCTGTCCAAGGACAGCTTAAAACTATTATACAGTACGTACAGAAGGACAATACAGTCCCAGTACAAGCTACCAGCAGGCAGTAAATCATGTCAAAGCCTCATGTTACACCTGATTAACTGCTTGGCTCCAGTACTACAACCTATTCCAAGAATGCTTGCTTCAGTTTAGTTAAGAGTTGTCAGAGAATTTATGTCATCTGATGGCAAGTTACATAAAATAGTGCCCCAGTGTATCATTTAAGAAACATTACTTGGCATGAGCTGCAAGAGTGTGCACTTTACACCTGCGGTATCCTCTGGTGCTATGTATTCCTTAAAAAGGGACTCCATTGAGATGTCTCATTTACTAGGAGAAATCACATCAGCTCTGTCCCAATAGGATTACAACTCTTTCTGAATTATCCTTCATCAAACACATCCAAAATTTGACTGACTCACTCATGAGTCAGTCCACCCTCAACACGGCTACTGCAATTAAACTAAATTTTCCCGAAAATTTTTCTTGATTCTGCAAAATGGCTTAAAAATAGATATCCTTGTAAAATTGAAGATCTTACATTTTTTCACTAAGTATACGAGCCTGTGAGTGGACCGCACAGTGAAATCTTTACATCACCTGAACACAAAGGAAACCTTGTCTCTGTGAAGCTCAAAATCAACCCAGGCCACTAAAGAGGCAAATTTCAAAAGCATCCTACTGTCCTTAGATTGTATGCTGTCAAACATGCAAGACACTATGAAAACCAAGCAATAATCCTTGTGAAGTCTGTGTTTATCCAACTGTCAATCAGCAAACTGTATATCATTAACTGAGATGTCATGCATCTCTATCAAGAGGTAGAGTCCTGTAAGTCAGCAAAAGCATTTAACTGCAAAATCCATTAGCTCTGACTCTACGTGCACCTTTTTCCAGAGCTGTGAGGGAACTTAGCAGAAAGCTGGAGGTCAATTTTAGCAGAAACACCTTCTACACACACACATGAACAAATCCAACATTTCTACAGCGTTCTTGACACTTGGCCAGCAGGAGGTTTGTTTATATTTTTATAAAATGAACTGATCACCACCTTACTTTAAAGTACAGTCTCAATTATTATCTCTTTCCTTAAGCAAGGCAGGTGATACTTCAGCTTTACCCTTGATTTCATAAACTGGTGAGCTGGATTGTACTTCAAGTCCCTGCAGGAAACGTAAAGTCAGTAAAGATGACAATTTCTTGCATTTATCATATTGCAGCACACATGGTGGGCTGGGCACCTGAATTCTTCCTCTTGCTTATGGAGTGAGGCAATGTCTTATTCTAACAACTATATTGCAGAACATGGTAAAATATTTTCTTCTCAAATTGAACAAGGACCTTAGTTAAAATAAGAACAAGTCTTCTAGAAATAACAGCAGAACAGCAGAGCACACATCTCTGGACTGCAAACCTATTTATCTACCTCTTCTGCTCAGTCATAACAGCATTTCCACAGCTATCACAAGAAGAGTTATTAACAAATGGAAAGCTTGATATTCAATCACTTTCCCTGGTAAAAGATGACAAAAAGTCCTTCTGGTTTAAGTATGGAGTAAGACCCAAACTAAATACTAAGGCAAAACAGATATGCAAAATCTTTCAGAAATACAGATATGGAAACGCAGATCAATCATCCAGAGGCTGTAGTGACATTTAAGGCAGAAGAGAGCACCTGAACGGTACCAACTGTGGTGGCCTTTAGGCACACGCACCAGTGGAACTGGGAGGCAAGAAAGAAACCAGACAGGTTCCCTAGCAAGGTGTGACGTGAGACATGAGCACCAAGCACCAGGGCATAGCAATCTGAAATGGAAACGTGTACAATAGCATCCAGGGGGCAGAGGGGCTTTGGGGTAAGCAGTTAGTGCTGGGAGAAACGTTTGGGGGTGAATTAGATGAGGCCAGCTTTTCAGAGGACTTCTCTCTCTATCTTGAGCGGCACAGGACTTGTCCTTACAGATAGCACAGCTTCAAGGACAGTAACTGGCAAAACCATCTCTAACGCTGACGCGTTTTCAGATGCAAAGCTCTCAGCTGCTTAGCTGGAGGAAGAAGGGTGGATGGGTGGGAGGGAAACAGCTCAGCCATCACTGAGCTCAGTAGCTGTAAGAGTTGGCAAGACTAAACACAAATACTCACAGGGCTTAGCAAATTGCTCTCCAAGCCTTTGGGTGAGATATAACCAAAGAGCTGCGCTGCCATGACACAAGCCGCTGGGCACAGCGTACCAGGTCATACACAATGTACAAGGTCTTCTTTGTGGCTAGAAGTCATGCTGACTGCTCGGCAGACAGAATGGTCAATGCTGCAGAGGGACAGCTAGGGCTGGGAGGGTGCTCAGCAGTTGCCACTGCCATTTAGTTGCCATTTGCAGAGCTCAGCATCTCGAGCAGCCTTGATCCTTGCAGATTGAGCTGAACACTTTAATTAGCTCTGGTCTGGCAAATACAAAATTAGTAAATTTGCTTTTACCTAGCTTGTTATTCTCCAGGTGGTTTTATTTAATGGCAAGAAAAATCAGAGGTTCTGTCTCAACTAAGGTTTCATTGAGTTCAGTTCTTCAAGTTCAAGGTGCAACTGCAAATCTGACTAAAGCTAGCTGTATTCATTGCCTTGCTTAACTACCTGCAAATGCGTAAGTGCAAGCAGTGGTATCTGCCTATACAGACTTGGTGACTAAGTGCAGATATTACTTACATGAGATTTTCTCTTCCCGGTCTTGCAAGTCTTCATCCAGAGCATCAAATACCAGAGCCATGACGTGTTAACACCACCTTTCCTGTTGAGCTGTGCTCTACCATTCCACATTAGGTTTCCAATAAGTTGTGTGCCTCTGGTAATTCAGCCTGCTAGAGGTTAGTAAGGCAAAATTGAACAGAAGCTGCTGTATGCCTCTCAAATGGATCCACGTAATTTTTAAATTGACTTTCAAAAATACAACAAATATACCCAGGGGAAATAAACTAACAATGTCGATTGCTGCCTGAAATCATTATACAGATAGCTCAGGGCATTTAGTGTTGTGATGAAAGAAAAGAAACACGAAAAAGAGATTAGCAGGCTTTACAGAAATAATGTGGTTTAGTAAATCTGGCACTTCCCCTTCTGCAACAGAAAGTTTGACATCAGCTAGATTTATAAATACAGTACTGTACATATTGGTTTTCCCAGTTTGGAAGTCCCTACTGATAAGTTCAATATTATACAGGAAACGTGCGTAAAGTAGAGGGCTAGCTACTACTCTCATTTAGACATAACTGCAGATTTGTGACTTTACATTATTTCACTTCACAGCTTTGTAGGAAGTGATTTTACTGCAACTACCTTCTCATAAAAAGGCATGTACATTCAAGCGCAGTACTGAAAGACAAAGTTTTTCTTTGCCAGCGTATCAGGCTAGATCGATTCTTGCTGAGGAACAATACAAAGATAAGTAATGGACTTCAGGATGTCTCAAAGCCAGAGACTTAGGAAATGAACTGTCTAAATACATAGCAAGCCTCAAAATGCTGACAAGCTTTCTCTCATTTGACTTCAGCAGAATCTAAGGGAAACTCAGGCACCATTTGTGGTGGAGCACAGCTTGATGAAGATCTGAAAAATAAGCTTTTGGGTTTTTTAATATTTCCTTTAAATTGAACATTCATATGACAGTAGTTACACTTAAACAATACAGTGGCAAGTATTAGCTTGTGTGCTGGAATGGTATTTTACTATATGCAAATAACCAGCAGGATGAGATATCAAAGACATTATTCCTGACTGTATTATTCTTCCACTGAAACTACACCTACAGTATTTCAGCATTTCAACAATTTGCACTTGCATCATCTTTTCCCTTATTAAAAAAAAACAACACAACTTGACCAGTGTTTCTACAAGCAACTCTTGCTTAATTAAAATGCTATATCCAAAGACATTTATGCTACACCCTGTTTTGTCATGAAAGTGTTTAATTCCAGGTGATGAGCGTATGTGGGTGTCTGATCATGATTCTGAACTCCTGTTTTAAACATATGTTCCAAAGATACTTTCCGTATAGTCAAGGTCAATGGGGAGGAAGCAGGAAAAAACGGAATTGTTATAATTTTAAAGAAGGATTAAGAAGGTTATGGAGAAGAAAAGAGCTTGTTGCACTGCTAATCTTAGCAGGATTCAAATTAATATTTTTTATATGTTTTATTTTTTTAAGGCTTGAAATCTCTGAATCCATGAGAGACAGCATCACAAAGTAGAAACTACAGTGTGAACACTAAAACAATAATAAATAATCAGGAAAGTTTTCCCCTAGTTAATAAGATGCCTGTAAACATTTCTAGTACTAAACCTGCCAAATTACACCTAATAGTCACTGTGATCTCACCAGTATTTCCTTGCACATCACATCCTTACACATGAATTTCAACAGAAACACTGGCTGTTTTTGTTCCATGTGTCATGAGACCCTCATACCTAGTTGCAGAGCCCCTCCAAAAAAGAGTAACAACAAAATTAAGAAGGAAAGAACAAAAGCTGACAGATAATAACGAAGGTGATCTTTAAAGTGACCCATACTGCACTTGAATATCCTTATTTGTCTATATCATAATGATTTTAGTAACACCATCTACTTGAAAAAAGTTAGATAAGGCAGTTCTAATTATACCACAAGCCCCATCCACAAAAATAATGGCTGTGCCATCACAATAGCATTCTTGTGCGAAACCAAGAACTTTACAAGCAGGACAACACACTTGTCAGACAGATATAGCTATTTGCATTTTACAGATGGGGAAACAAAGGCACCGAAAGCCAAACACTATCCTAAGGGGCTTTGCCTCAAAGCTTGAGTCAGGGAGGCAGCTGAGCAACTTGACTACTGCTTCGTATGCTGATCGTTACTCCCCTGTCACCTTTTATTCCTCCTTCTATGTTTCTAATGCTCATTCAACTGCACACCCATTTACCCTTAAATAATAAGCACTTTGGGTGAGAGATGCATACAACAGTTAGCAAAATGGAGTCAAAACCTCTAAGCACCATCACTACACACACAGACTGGTGACAGTCCTAAGCCTGGCTATAGGCTGGATAGGAAGGAATGATTGCAAGAGGGAATTTTTAGTGTAATAAAGTTCATTACATACTAATCTGATGCTTTTATTTTGCATAAATGATGCACAAAATCACTGCTCTGAAGCATTTTTGTGGTCAACATCATGCTTTTTTTCTTCCAGGTCAAACAAGCATATCTCTTAGGGATTAAGATGTAAACACTAAAAAGAAGGTACATGAAGGAACCATAATTAGAAAAATCTCTCCAAAGACAATACCAAAATAGTAAAGCAGATACTAGAACAAATGAAACCTTTTATTACAGTGAAGAAATGCTTACTGCTGGGATCTGGCAGATACCACGACATACACAAACCTGAACATTTATGAAAGACCAAATGGGCTCCTACAGTTTGAATCTGAACTTTGCTCCTGGACTGCTTGAAGTGCCTTTTCCAACCAGCACTCTCTTTAGCCTGTTTTCCGTATTCAGAAAGAATATTTACAACTCATAGAAGAAAACACTGATCTCATGTTTTAATGGATAACATGTCCTTGGATAGTCTGAATTTTAGCAAGAGACGTGACTTGCTTTCCAATACACTGGAATTAAAGATACCACATAACACCAGTTACTTTAGCTTAGTTTCAAAAGGTTCTCTGTGTCGCACCCAGCTGGCAGACTATGAAGTCAGGTCAGTGTGTAGGCCAGAAAAGGTAGCTATGGGAGCAAGGTTTGGTTTGGAAACAAGCTATATTGATAGCTTGTTATATATCAAGGGTAGATTTAAATTAGATATTAGGAAGAAAATTTTCACGATGAGGGTGGTGAGGCACTGGCACAGGTTGCCCAGAGAAGCTGTGGATGTCCCCTCCTTGGAAGTGTGCAAGGCCAGGTTGAATGGGGCTTTGGGCAGCCTGGTCTAGCGGAGGGTGTCCCTGCCCATGGCAGAGGGGTGGAACTAGATGGGCTGTAAGGTCCCTTCAAAAACAAACCTTTCTGTGATTCTATATCCTACCAGTATTATCTTTCTGTAACATAAGGTAGAGCCTAGTTTTAGGTACTGTCTTTCTCAACAAGATCTTTTTGAATGGCAATGCAGTCCTTTTAATTTTGGTAATTTCACCAGGATATCTATAGCCTTCCTGCTAATTACATGCTACCTAGTACAATATTAGCTCTTGGTAAAGACAGGCACATGGAAAACACAATTTTTACCTTGGTGAACCCAGGCAATATAACCACGTTGCTTTAAAAAAAATGCATTCATGCAACTCAAATGTGGCTGCCTATGAATCACCATACAACTTCCACATCAGCATACAACCTCCTGTCATTCGAGAACCTCATTAAACTTACCAAGACTCATATCTCTTCAGACTGATGAAACAGGAAAAGTTTCGAGACAGCGGTAGGCTTTGCTGTCCCCTATTCTGCCGAATTTGGGAATTCCTTTCATAGCTTTTTCCCCTCTTAATGCTAATGGACATGGCACAAAGACCATAGATTCCTGCATTTGTGAAGAATTAGGATCCTCTGAGAAAAAAATATGCAATTCACAAAGGAATGTAAGGGTACTTGTTCTCAGCAGAACTACAAAGCAATAAATCTTCAAATAAGCAAAAAAAGTCTGATTTAAAAAAAAGTCTGATTTTAAAAAAAAGTCTGATTTAAAAAAAAAGTCTGATTTAAAAAAAAAAACAACAACTTTAATTACTGTGTGGTTTACTCAGTTTTCTTTTGAAGATGCCTAACACATGGTATGATTTACATAACACTGGTACTGAGTTGAAGACAGAAGATTCAAATCTAGCTGCAGAAGTATGCAAAATTTAACACCACGCATCAAGATAGTTCTTCTCATCAGATGAGTATGTCCATTTAAGTTTGCATATACAGCTAATTCCTATTGCTAAGTATTCTTATAATATAAGAAATGTATTTTTATATTTTTGTACGCATGGCTTGTAGTCATAGTTGATAGCATAGGAGCTGCCTAGAAGTGGAGATCACTTGCTTCCTCTGATGGGGCAGTCCTCTCCTTCCAGATGTGCACTTACACTCCTGGCTGCAACAATCTCAAGAAAAAGAAAAGAAGTTTTTGTACAAGGGAATAGCACTTTACAAGATGTAGTTTTCAAACTACACAGCATACAGACTCCTTCCCTCAAGTGCTTGTGCAGGCCCCTTCTGAGGCATCCCCAGGGCACAGCCCCCACAGCAGGGCCAGTCATCAAGCCACTGCACAGCTGCCTCACCCAGCAAAGGGGGGCATGACAAGCAGGTTGGGCAAAACCCCTCAGCTGTGCGTTTTCTTCCTAGGGCTTCAAGGAAAGAAGCTACAACCTGAGCCATATATTACAAAATACTACACCTTTCAATAATATTACACCTTTTAGCATTGCTCAGTGCCCTGCACCTCCCAGTACTGTGACTGCTCTGTGCGTTCAAATACAGTGCTATGTTATTTCCTTCCCAGTAAAAGCACTTTAGAAAACAACAACATACGGCTTGTAAAATAAAGTTAAAAGAAAATACCACAAGAGATATTAGCATCAGTTTAACTGAGAACCTCTCGCTCAGTTCTCATGAGTTCAGAGAACTCAGCGGTTTCTTTTTTGACAAAAGATAATGTTAGTGGTGGAGGTTATCTGTACCACTGTAGCTATTGGAGCAGCACTTCTCAGTCTCTGGGTCACAAGTAGGTCATAAACCTTCATGCAGCAGTTTGCAAAACAACACTACACAAAGTTTGGTTGTTTTTTTTAAAGATATGTGTACATTCCTAGATATGGAAAGAACTTAACAAAATCATCACTGGAAAAATGATAATCATTCAAAAGATTTGCCTCATTTTTCTGATTGTAAATGATAACTACTGTGGCAGCACTCCACAATGCCCTTGTGATTCATTTTTTCCCCCAAAGAAGTTAGACAATGCTCAGATTTTTTTTCAATGCGTTTAGGAGGCTATATGAATTAAAAAAGGTAGAAAAACAATGCTCTAGATGGCCTCACCATCAGGGTTCCTCACCTGAAAATCCAGAAGTCACAGATTCTCACCAGACAGATGCTAAGGATCCTAAAGTAGAGGAGAGAAGAGGAAAATTGAGATCGCATATTTCCACTCATGTTGTTTTTAGTATCAATGATACAAACTGTACAAAGAGGAACTCTTTATTCTGTGTTCAAAGTATTGACAAACATGAGAAATAAGTATCATTAAATATTAGAAATGCTAAATGAGTCAAAGAACATCAGAAAAAAGTTACTGATGGCTTATATTTTAAAAGAGTACCTTCATAGTACCTCCCATTTCTGTGTTTCAGCAACATTTACATTACTAGACACTTAGGACAGGAGAGAAAAAGCCCTTGTTTAATTCCTGTTGAGTAGTGTGAGTCTAACAAAAGACTGCACGCAAAGACTGACAAGGACAGATGCAGAAATACCCAAGTAGTTCTTTACTGTGACCCCTCCACCCAACTTGGCCACATGCACAGAACAACAGCAATGCAGCAGTTTCTTGTCTAACACAAGGCAGCATATCAAAGCAAAACTTGGCCTCATTTTTCATTAAAGACAAGATCCTAAATGCACTTAAAATGAAATCTGGGTGGAATTTAGGAGTCGAGCTGAGGAATGCAACCCTCAGAATTGGTGCCCAGTCTTTTACACACCTAGAATTTGTGGGTATCCAAGTGATGCCATTGAAGTTGTGCTGCCCAGACTCAGGTTTGTTCAACAGCTTGCTGCCCACTTCAGCCCTACCCAGTTCTGATTCAGAACTCTCCAATTTGGCAAGAGCCTCAGCGTGCTCAAACCCAGAGCACAGGCTCAAACAACGCACAACACATGCCGGTCTCAGAGGGGCATTCCTGCTGCAAACATTGCCCTCCCCTTCCAATCCATGCCCTGTTTTGCAAATAAATCGGTAAGTCAGTGCTTAAGACATTCACCAGGACTCAAAGACAATGAGTCCATAATGGGCATGGGATTGCTATCCTTGTGATATCAGATAATACAGTCAACTGTACAACTGCTTCAGATTTGTTGATATCTTATTGCCTAGCCGAGGAAAAAGCTGACAGTATTTCTGAAGATATGTGCTTTGTTATACAAATAATATAAAAAGATAAGGAGTTTCAGAGAGTAACCTAAATCAAGAGGTTCTTTTGGTACCATCAGAGTTAAAACCTGTAACTTTAAGATAGAATATTTCAAGTATTATCAAACAGAGATAATCAGACTTTGGTTTAATTGCTCCCTTTGTGAAAAGACTTTATTAAATTAATTAACCAAGTTATCTTCTCAGAGCACGATCCATTACTAATTCTAAAATTATTGATCTTTTCATTTGGAAGTCATTGTTTGGCATCAAACTGGTTTTTGCAATTAGCATATACTAGCAAGCTTAATAAAACTCAAGGACTCCTCTAAGGACCGAAGAGACTGCAAAATGAAAATATTCCTAAGTATGCTCAGAAATTACCATTATGCATAGTCATCGTGATCCCAGGTAAGGAAGGCAGTAAGAACTTAAGTAACTATTGACAGCACAAATCCCAAGTGAGCTTACTATGAAAAAATTCTCTTTTCTCTTGTGCAGCTGACATTGACTTACATACTAATCAAGTTTCATCACCCAGAGTCTCCATTTTGCCCTCCAAGCTATACCTTGCAGGAACATATATACAAACCCACAGCATTCTGCAAATCACCCTGACTTTGTATTCCTTTCTCACACCTTACGTTGGAAACTACTAATCAAACAGTCCTCAGCTTCTGTGTAAACAAAAGGCGATCGTTACTGATTGACAGGGAAGCCGGTGCATAAAATAAGAAAAAAGCTTCCTGAGCACCCACAAACTACACTGAATGGAAAAGCCTGTTGAAATAGCAATACTAGCATTCCTAACAATCTATGTAACTACAAACAAAAAAAAGGAAATCTGACTCTAAAGTAATTCAGGAAAAGCAAAACTTCAATTTGCACAATATCATTTAGGAAGTGGAAGGGTTAAAACAATCATGTATATCAAGCAATGAAAATTGCTGAAAAAATAGTTACTGGAGGAAGGATACAAGGCAAAGCAGATTCACACTGATATTCCACATATGCAATTTTTCATTATCAAAAGGAACTTTCATTTACACAAGGTAATTAATACCAGGCCCTCAGAGTTCCTTTCCTTCTCCTTGCTCTTCTAAACTACTTTCTTTGCCCTCACTTCTTTCCACGCTTCCTCCATTTCTCTACACGTGCCCTTTCCATAAACAACAGCAGATTGGCATCCTGGTGGAATTGAGGCTTTTCAGGTAATTTCTTCCTACCTTAATTTTGTCAGTGTATAAGTTTGCATGGTGACTGTAGGACTCCAAGTGGCATTGGCTTTAACTTCTACAAGAGAGAGATGCACAGGCTCCTTTCTCCTTAGAAGGATACCTCCTTCCCAGAAAAAACTCCCCAGAATATCCAAATCTTTCAAGAGCCAACACCTCCAGAGTTTTCGCAGGATAGACATTGAACCACACAGTGCAAAATTGCAAATATAACATCCAGAGGTAAAACGATAAATAAGGCATGCACCAAACCAACATACCTGCTGTTCAAAGATAACAATAAAAGAGGAGAACTCCTGATGTCCCGGCTTGACAGAAGAACTTCTCACTTTGATCTTGCTATGAACCGGTGCAGAAGATCCTCTCGCCAGCAGTAGGGATGGGCATGGACCCTCCATTAGTGCCGAAGAGGTCTGGGCACCGGCACAAGCCAGAGCAAAAAGCCTCAGGAGGCAAGCCCTCTCCCTTCAGGGCGCTCCTTCTACCCGCTCCTGCGTTGCTGAGTGGTCGCTCTACCTGCACCTGCCAAAAAAGCAAAGCTGGGACTGCGGTATCCAAAGGCCACACTGCCACGAAAGCAGAGACCTGAGCCCAACTTGGTGGGAGACAACTTCATTTTCTGTAATTCCTGATTTCTCATTATTCTCTACACAGCAAGTTAATTACGTTTTTTTAGCCAATATCATCTTGGATTTGGGTGAGATATGTATCTTTACTTCATATGGATTTATACATTGGCACATATGGTTCATTCATTACTGGAAGGGGGAAAACAGTAAGTTTTTCAGCAGTTGAGAACAACCAAACAGCCAACCCCCCCATCTTTTCTAAGCATAACAATCATTCTTTTAGCTATGCACAAACACAGAGTTGAGTTCTTGCCAGTGTTCATAAACAGCTTGTTACAATGTGTAACTTGAGGACAACATTGCTGTTCCTGTCTTTTTCTCCAAATAGAGGACAGTAAGGGATGTGACCTGCACGCACAACTGCTGATTTATGCTGTGCTGACTAGGAGGAACTACACTGCCAGCAAGACAATTTCTCATGATTACAGTGTTTACTAGTCTCACTGAGACCAGAAGTCCATGTTCTGAATGTGAGAAGAAAAGCTATGAACAGTGCGGACACAAGAAGTAACACATGTATAGCATGTACAAGTTAAATGTCTCCTTTATGTAAAAGATAGATGACACATACTCTAATTAAAGGTTAGTCAAGGAGTATAATGACTAGAGGCCAAACATAAGAGATTATAATCTTGATTACAGGTTGGTCAGACAGATCAAAGTAATAAATTGGCCTAGAAACAACTTTGTGAACTTTTGATGAGAGCATTACCATGTCCTGAATTCCTTCTCCATCACTCGAGACTTTTTCTTCCCTTTAAACAGGCCACAAAATTGAGACACTTGCTCCTTATTCTCCTGCCTTAAGCAGTGCTGAAACACTGGTGAACTGGAATTAAATGTTACACAGCAAAGATTAGCCTTGACCTGGCTAACTCAACAGCGGCTTGAACCTTTCTTGGCCTGTGCCTATCCGTACTCTCCAGGGCTGCAACCGGCACCCTCCCCATACTGCTGTGACTCAGCGCAGCTGAAGAAACTCCTTCCCCTCCACGCACTGCCCTAGGCTCTGTACTTCCTTACCCCTTGCCTTCACAAGCATCATGTCAGCCTGTCCTGCCTTGCCAGTGTGCCTCGCTGAATTCCTCTGCTGAGTGTGAGCCACAACTCTGCCCCTGAGCTTCTCCTTTCAGCCCACACAGCTGCCTCCTTCACACCCTCCTCATGTGTTAGCTCAGCAGTAATCACTGCGTGCCTCGAGCCATCTCCTCCGGGATCCTGTCCACGTAGGTCTCCTCCAGAGCTTCCTTGAACTGACCTAGACCATCTTTCCTTCTCATCTCAGTCCTGCTCCACAGCAATTTCCCTCACAGCTAACACCCAGTTGGCCCTGGGACCACAAGCCTCTTTATTCCCTTCCTCCAAATAAAGCGCGCTTCCCTTCCACCATCTCCAACAAGCTTCTGTAAAGCCCCAGGGGTCTCCCTGCCTCATTGTAACGCCCCGAGCAACTCCACTCATTTTCCCTCGCTGCGAGGATCACCCCCCTGCTCTCCTCCCTCCACAGCTATGTCTCGTGACCAGCATCCTGCACCCCCACAGCTGCTCCCCATCCCAGCAATCGATCTGCCCGTGCTGCCAGACCTGCCAGAAACTGAGGGGAGGAAGGAGGGAAATAGGAAACATCTTCCCAGAAACTGATCTCTGAACATCAGATGAAGAATGACCGCCGATTACCCTAGGTTTTAGGAATGACACCTAACTGAACTTTTTTCTCATGGCCTCTTGAAGCAAACACGAACAGACATTTGCATCAGATAATAGGAAGCATAGTATCGTCTTAATAGCAACCACTCCACCATAGAGCTTCTTTTCTAGGTTGAACAGAGGAACAGAAAGCAAAAAGGGGATCGGAAAACTGTTACTGTCTTATTTTATTGGGATGATAAGAACTACCTGTCTTCTTATCGCTATGGATAGCAGTTATGTAAGGATGCTCAGAGAATCAGTACTTAATCTAAAAAGAAAAATAGTTACCAATATTTATTTAAAGGCTGAAGAAAAAAGTACGGTGCAATAGTTCCCCCTACTGACAGCACAAAATCAAATTACTGATTCAATGTCCTGATGTCAAGCTTATCCATACGCAGCAAAGCATGTGAAAATCAGCTGCCTTAGAAGATGATGAAGATTCACCAAATGGTAGAGAACAACATTTGACAAAACTCCAGTTGATCCCTATGATTAATTATCACATTTAAAAAAATGACAGTACTCAGTCCTATAGAAAGTTTATAAAATATGTGTGAGTGTATGTGTTCTGAATGAAATGCCAGGATATCCATCAGCAAAACCAGAAACGAAAGCCAAGTGCAGCTGTACAGCTTCCTATGCTCGCTGAAATCTAGAGGACAGATGGCAGGTCTGAGCAGAGACTTGCCAAACTCTGGCTGTATTTGAGGACTGACCTCTTCGGACAAAGAGCAAGTCTGACATTCAGTCTGGTCCCCAGCTCCCAACAAAAGGCAGTAGAAATATTGTCATTTTGCTGTAGTGTCAGCTCTTTTGAGCCAGCGGCAGCTAAGTTAAATCAGAACCAAGAACAGCCACTTGCAGAAGTCAAAATGCAATTTGGGACTAGATGTGTGCCTGGTTACGAACAGCAACAGAAGCGTTCTGGCATCTCCGGCCTTATCGCCTAGCTTTAATTTCTGGGTTGTAAATCTAACATGGTTTTGCACTCTGACCATCTAGCCAAAAAAAAAAAAAAA
>VXBL01001272.1:1802590-1894908 GCA_013400195.1 Aramus guarauna
CACTGAAAGTGAACAGGCTTACATTTTTTTCCCCCATGAACTTTATTAATGCATCATGATTTCGTTCCTTGTGTGTATCCCAAAATAAGGTCTGTGATTCTTTGGAACTATCAGCATAACAACACAGTGAAACACTCCTATGTGTTACTCCTTCTCAGCAATTTAAAGAAACAAAGTAAATGTTCAGGCGATTTTTTTTTTTTTTCTTCTCTGAACAGGAGTAATAGAGAATGGAAATGTCACTGGGCGCATTTCCACTGACGTTATACAGCATCCTTCATACCACACACACAATGGTCCTGTCCAGCCTTTGTTAAGGAGAAACTAAAACTGTCACTTTTACTCTTGCATAAATAACTGCTCAGGACTCTGATACATCTTGAGATACTTCATCATCTTTTTTTTCCCTCTGACTTAAGAAAATGCAAAATGAAAGACCACAGCATTAAAACTAGGTATTCTCTACTTCAAACTGTTGACATTCTGAAACTATGATTCAGAATAGGAAGTAGAAAAGCTGTTTATAAAAAGGTCAACTTTCTATAAAAATGTCACTTTTGATGAAATCTCATCTTTTTTTTTCAGGAAAAATTTCTATCAAAAATGTTCTAACAGATGTAATATGTTGACCTACTGCAGTGCCATCTGCAGTCCATGGCTGGATTTTCTGGAGCTTGTTAACACCAAACAAACAAACATAAGGAAATCAGGGTGTGGGCAGAGCCCGCTCAAGGACAGAGATCCCAGGGTACGGGCCCTAGAACACCCCTCTTCTCTGCTCACCCACCATGGTCTGTTCTCAGCCCTACCACTGACTTTTTACCCACATGCCACATCAAGAATTATAGCCTGGCAGAGCCTGCCCTGAGGCAATGTTTTATCTTTAGTCTTTCCTGCACTGAAAAAAATCACAAGGAAAATGGTGTTTTCACTAGTGGGATTAATGACGATGTCATGCAACCCTAGAGTGCAGGTATCAGAAAGGTAACGTTCTCCTAAACGGAAAGAGTGTCACTCAGGCTGAGATGTCTATGTGGAGAGCCTGCTTACCCAAAGCAATCTCTTTAGGCCATGAAGAGGAGCAGGTGTTAATTCAATCCACCTAAAATCTGGAACAACCAAGCTTCTGACTCCAGTAACGCAGTAAACAGCCAAAACTTACTTGGGATAGTTAATTCAGTAAGAATTTCAGAGCCTGTCATTAGGTGATGCTACTCTTGCTTGTCTTACAGTTTTCATGTGACTTTACACTTTCCAATCTTTTTTTCTTTCTGTAACATCAAATCTCAGGATTCTATGGCAATTAACAATGGAAAAGATGCACTAGATAAACAATGGAGGTTGTAAAACAAACAGTACTCTCCAAACAGAAGATGTGGGGCTCTCAGAACAGCACAATAACATACAACCATTATGACTTTAGGAAAAGTTTGAGTGGTATGAATTCACTAAGAGGAGAACAAATTTGTTGCTTTCTACTACTTTTTCGTAAGTGCAGTTTCACCTGGATTTGAAGAATGCATTCCTAAGCTACTTCTCTTGATGAAAGATGCTGTGTAAATCTCCCTGGTTTATAAACATCATACAATACCCCAAAATATTTGCATTAAGGAAGGAAATTGGCAGAGGGGCCCATTCAAGTGTACCAGCTAAACTTCTTTTAATGGTCTTGCTCACTTTTTTCCCCTCTTCCCTTTAACTGACTAACTTTAGTCAAGTACCGTCTGTTTTGAAAAACAGAATAAACAGGAACATTAAAGTACATAATAAGAACTGCAATGAAAATAAGTGATTATTATTACACTCTGGATTATTAATTCATGTTCACCTTTCAAAGGCAAATACGTTTGTTCTTTTCTTTTGCAGTATGTCCCAATGGAGTCAAGTTCAACAACTGGAAATAAAGTTTTTGGAGCAAGTAGACCAGTTCTATGACGATAACTTCCCCATGGAAATCCGGCACCTACTAGCACAATGGATAGAAAGCCAAGATTGGTAGGATTAAAATTATTCCCTCTCATATAATTTCAGTTATGAACAAGTCTTCTATCATCTTGCAGATTTTAGGGTGCTCGTCTGTGAACTGTGCAGACAGCTGCACTCCAGGAACAGTATTCCACTAGTTATGGATTTAGCCCGTTGAACTGTCAAAGTTTAAATTTAAAGGAATGGCTGGAGGTGAGGTTTCATTTGAACTTATTCCTAAACAAAATCCAATAAAAATGGTCTAGCAAATTAATGGTATTACAGGTTTTTCATAGAAGAAAAAAATAATGCAAGCTAGTTTTCAATGGAAATGTTATACATTTATCTCTTGCAGCATAGAATTATTCACTTATCCAAAATAGCACTTAAAGCTAGATATATAATTTTGGGGAACAAGCCAGCTATTTGCAGGAACTGTTCTCTAGAAGGTGAATTTATGCACAAATTTGGATCGAATTCACTGGATAATTATCTTAAGAAAATTCAGAACTAAATGCCAAAAAAGAAGTTTATATTAGTTGTACCAGAAAGAGACATGCCAATTTTTCAAGCTAAATCCACAAGACTATTGGAGGACTATTGAAAAAAAAAAAAAAAATCTCCTAAGGAATATAATCTTTCCTTGCAGTTTATAGCTCGGTATTTATGGGGCTGTGGGAACATGGGAAACATTAAAGTCTACTTTTTGCCAGATTTAGCAGGCATATCTCAAACAGGCATTTGCCATTTGAGGGGCAAGGAGAGAGAATATCCCAAGGGCAAGGATGCCATGCAGTCAACAGTCTATCTTCCTTGCTGATGTTATCGTCCTTCACGTACCAAGCTGTTCCATAAACAGCAGAACCAGTTCAGCCTGTTCTTGTGTGTGTTTGTGTCCTTTGTCCCCTACATACCCTTCACCAGCAGCTTCAGAGTCTTCCTGTATCCCCAAATAGTTTGGCCAGGCGAAGGCTCATCTGGTGCCTGGTGTGAAGATATATATCTGCTGACTGGCCATCTGGCTGTTGCCTCCCGCAGCAAGTTATTACTGCCATTTTCCTCAGTGGAGGCACTAATTTGGATTCCTCTCTTCTACCAACCTGCCAGTTTTCTGTGAAATTTGTAAGAACATACTATCTTTTGGACTTTGAGCCCACTGTCAACTTTGTCTGAAACCAGGCAGCAAATCCAGAAATTATATCCGTGTGACTGACAGAGTGAGAGGGACAGTATGCATAAGCCTTGTTCCCTCTGGGAAGTGGGCTAAAAATATTTAAATATTCACTGGACCAGAGACTAGAAAACCCTGGTTGTTTCCCCTCTGGCTGACTGTAGCCTGTGCTAAGAACATCCTCACCTTGTCTTTATAGCTGCATATCTACATGAATATAAATAAAAGGATCATAAAATCAATTATTAACAAACCTTTAACTATATGCAAGTCACCATAAATTTAAAGCCTTTTTTTACTGCCTAAATTTCTGAATGGATTATACTTTTCTGTACAGAGAGATTGACACTTCTTACGTTTTAAATAAGCGTGGTTCTCATTCGTTGATTCTTTAGGGAGGCTGCATCCAACAATGAAGCAATGGCAACCATTCTTCTACAGAATCTGCTAATACAAGTGGATGAACAGTTGGACCGGGTTTCACAGGAGAAGAATCTTCTCTTGATACACAACCTGAAAAGAATCAGGAAGCTGCTGCAGGTAGGTCATTCCTTCAGATGACAAATTGCACACTCTTACTGGTTTCTAAAGGTAATGCCCAACCTCTGCTGAACACAATTTGTTCCCATGCACAGCTCAGAGCTGTCCTGGTCACTATAGGCTCCAAGCAGCTATGGGAAGACCAAGCCTTCAGCAAAGATAAATCACAATAATAATTCCACTGTCTTACTTTGTGGAAGAATAATTCACATTTTAATGTACCTGCTCAGATACAAGTGCTGTGACCTCTTAGCTCTGTGTGTATCTGTGTCTCAGCTCTTAAAAAGAAGACCATATAGTGCTTATGGATGTTCATGTTTATTACAAATGTAATTGCCACCTTTCAGACACATACAGATATTTAAACATGATTAGCTGCGGTTATCTCAGGAATAAAAATGCATATTTTGGGCTTAATGCAGCACCCTGAAAAAGGAACCCTAGTAAATCATTAGCGCATTTGCTATTCTATGCTTAGCTGGGATTATTTGTTATGAATGGCTTAAAGGATTTTCCGTTAGGCTTCTGCAAAATGATATTTATTTTGACTGGCTGAACGTTTCTCTAATAATTGTTTATCTAAGGCAAGGATTCTCAGAGTTCCACTTCATTAGTCACCTACTTCCTGACATCTATGTGTCTTCTGCATAAAACAGATAGGCATCTGAGTTTAATGAAAGTTTGGGGTTTTTTCTCTTCTTTGATGGTGTTTTCCATAAGTACTTAAATTACAATTATATTGCTTGCAAAACATTTTCTTTATTTGATATATATATATATACGTACACACACAGAGAGGTCTGGAAAATCTTAGCATGACCTTGCCAATTATTTTGTGGCTGTGTTTATCCCTAATGGTGGCCTCTTAAAAATGTGACAATATTCTTCCAGTGTTATACAAGCAGTCTCATGTAACTTGAAACTAAAGTTGCTTTTTATTTTTTTTCTGGTTTGTGTAGCAGCACTATCCATAATTTCAGTACTGCTCAAACAGCACATTTACTTAACTGCTTTTGGAGTTAACTGCAGAAAGGTTAACCCTGTTATGTCTGTCATGGTCTTGTCACACTTTACCACAGTAGGGCTGAGACAGAGCTGTAGCACCTTAGTAAAGGTATTGTCCCACAGTGGCATACATGTGGAAAGAGCATGTCAGGGTAGTGAAAAAAACAGTTGCATTGTTGTATTCCTGGCTTAAAAGACTGTGCATTTACAATTATAGTATCACAAAGTGCACATGCGAAAGGACTGGTATCTATTTACTTAGAGGCTCTACAAAATTCAAGTCTCTCACTGTTCCTTCTCTTCACACCATTTATTTTATTCTAAATTTTTTACCAAAACTTGAAGTAGCAGCTCTGCATTCTATGTGAAATTTAGCGTACCGAGACAAGTGATCGGGCCTTGGGCACACACACATGAACTTATGTAACAGCCAGTGTGAAAATGGCCAGAATTAAAACCATTTCCTTTAAGTCCTGGCATGTTAGGGAATTATATTATGATGTGCTTCCTGAGGAGCACAAAGCAAAGGAGGCTTACTCCAGAAAAGCAAGAGAATAGGAGTTTTAAGTGATTTCTGATCATGTGGTTTCTCAGGTGGCAAGGATCTGAGTCATGATTCCAGAAGCAGCCAAAACTCTTAGATGTCCCCATTTCAACTGTGCAGTGAGGTTACAGTCACCATATACTAGTTACAGCAGCAGCAGAGCCAGCACCAGAGCTGGTCTTTTCCAACAGTAAAGGTCCACGTGGGGTAGCCTAACCCGTTATGCTGGAATTATACCGCTTATTAAAAAGGATCTCAGTCTTGAGATTTGCAATGAAATGTGTGTGGAGCCAGGAGTTGGACTTGATGATCCTTATGGGTCCCTTCCAACTCAGAACTTTCTATGATTCTAGGAGATAACGTGTATTTTGATAAAAAGCTACTTGTTCCATTTCAAAATACACATGCGAACCACCAGATACTTAACAGCACTTTCACTGTTAGAGCTTTGCCTGATTTCTTATGACCTTTAGCACTATCACCCACAGTCTATTCTGATTTCCAAAATAATTTCAATAGGCTGGAGCAGAACCAGACTCTTGCAATGGGTGGTAGTGGTGGTATTTTGGATAAGGCAAATAACTTAAACTAGGTCTTAAGAAATCTGTGACACAAGTATTTTGGATTTTTGTATAAAATATTATGTTACAACTTCTAATTTTTAGAACGTAGGTGATAAATGCATTTTCAGCCAAAGTATGGACTGCATGTCCTATAGAGCTGCACAGGCAGTCTCCTGAGCTTCAACTGCTAACATTATTTCTTTATTGGTTAGGTAGGTACATCAGGAAAAAAAATGGTATAGTAGTTGTAATCAGCTGACATCCTATCCCTGTTATTAACTGTCAAGTATTATTAATGGACTAGGAACTGTACATGACACATACTGTACATGGACAGTATCTGCTGTAATGTCATCAAATTTGAGTATGCAAATTATGTAATTATGGGTCTAATTTTTTTAATGCATCACTGATTGTATTTTCTTGCTGAATATATAAGAAGTTTGGAACTGGGCATTTAGCTCCCCACCCACAAGCTGGATGTGCTTGTGGATACCTAACTCTTGCAGTTGGAGCTAGTTTGTGACAGTTTCATGAGACAACACCAGAAAAAGGTAACTGATGTACACAGGACAGTGCCAAGGTCTCTTTCATCCCAACATGCCACCTAGAGAAAGGAAAACTGGAAGGCTACTCTGTAAAACTGGTGAGATTTCTCACTGACTTTGATGGAGGAAAGACTGGGTTCCTAAATAGGAGAGGAAGCTGCATTTGTAAACATCTTTTCATTTCTGGTGACTCTGCGAACAGTGTTGGTTTGACTTTCTCTGAAGGTTAGTTACCATGAGCCCACCTTTATCTCTGCTTTGCTCTCTAGCGCAAGCACTTCTTTGAAATTTCACGGTTCACTCCTCTTCCTTCCCCTCTACACCACACACACAGACACACGGACAGCGTGCACAAACACACACAAAGCTGCTCAACTTCAATACAGGATCCGAGTGCAATGTTTGTTCATTATTTTGAGCCAAATTGTGTTACAGAATGCCTATGAGTTACTAGCACCACAGCCAAGCACACCCCATCTGAAAAATCTCCCTGGGATTCATTTTTGCTATAAAATGGAGAAAATGTTCTAATCTGAGCTTCACCTGAATCACCTTTACAGAAACATCTTAGTTGCTCCATGAAGATAACGATGGAAGTAGTGGAAGAAGTGAGAACTTGCCTGCTTTGTACTTGCAGTACAAAGCTTTGGGCAATCTTAGGTGTGGTGAAGGGCGAAGAGTAGAAGTCTGAGCAGGAAGACAGCTCTGCCTGGCATCCTTGCTATTAGGCCACAGGCACCATCCCTATTCTCTCACCATAACAGAAATAACTATGGAACGTGGCATTTCTGCTCAGGCTGTTGACATTTCCAAAATTATCTCAAGGCAAAAAGAAACATTGACCAGGAAACATGCAATTTGACAAAGTTATAAGCACTTGAAAAAGTGCTGAGAAACTTCGCTAAGCAGCTGAGGTTACTGCTAGCTCTCAGTAATTTGCTTCTCTATTTCTTGCTTTCATTGAAGCATTGCTTCTTGATATTAATCTGGTATAAACGCATATATTATATTAAAATCAGGCTCAGTGGTTTAGGTTAATATCCTTCATATTTACTTCTTGCATTATTATTACTTCTCTAGTCAGTAAATTGGATTCATTTTTACAGCAGAGCGGCCTTTTGTTGCTGTGGTCTTTGTGCTGTGCTGTCTCCCACCAGTCATGGCTAAGGTGAAATTCTCTGTCCATCTGCTGACAGAACTCCTGCTCCCTCCCCCCGGCAGCTGCTCTGGAAAGGGATGAGGAGAGAAAATGTTTGGAGGCAGTGAGGGAAAGAGGGGGCTGGAAACTATGTCTATGGTTCTTTCTCCTGCTTAAAACCTAGACGGAGAAAAGCAAAGCAGATTAGTCACAAGGAGATGGTTTATGCCATTGCCATGACAACAAGATGTAAAGGGCAGATGTTAAGCTCAGAAGAGCTGCCTATCACTTCTAGGAACTAAATTGCAGACGCAACAGTCTACACAACCTTAGGCCATGAACAATTACCTCTTCGTTTTCAGAAGGAATGTTTTTAAATGACAGCATACCTGCCCCTGATGTAAGCTCCTCTGCAATACATGAGTTGATTTAGCACACAAAGACTACTGGTGAAATATAGAGACACTCATGTAAAAGCAGGCACTGTCCATGTTCCTGACTCAGGTGCCAAAATCTTTGGTTAGAGGAGAGCAGCTGGGCTGCAGTGCACCAGGGAGCCTCGGCATAGCCTGGGAGTCAGCGATGGCACCGCACCCCAGTGTCCCACCCCTCCATTTTGGAATGGTGCTGGCGGGCAATTGCCTGTGGGTCTCTGAGTACTCCGGGGATGTTCTTCCCCCCTCCAGCTCCAAGCTGGGAAGTTGGAGCACTCAGCAGGTACCTGGGTGCAGCCTGGCCCGTGCGTGGGCTCAGGTGAGCTCCCAGGAACTGAAGAGCCGCTGGCCGTGCTGCGCGCTGTGGTGGGTGCACGACATTACATCAGGAAAAGGCAGAAGTTCCCAGAATTGTCCTACTCGTCACTGAAGCTCTCATTTAAGCTCTAGTCTCAAGATAACTTTTGAAAGCTATCCCTTCTCATTAATGGCAGCATGCATCTGTGTCTCATCACTGTTTACGGTATTCAGGGGAAAATTTGATTACATAAATCTTCCTTTGTAAAAGTGAAATAACAGAGTTCAGGAATAGGAAGAAGGGCTGCTCTGCTCATTTACCATTGAAGCCTGAGTTAATGAGTAATGAGTATACTGTTTGGGGAACAATTTGCTGTAAATGATGCACATTCACGATACTGATTTAATACTCACAGCAGATTCTTAGGTATTGGTGAACTTTACCCACTCACCAGCCCTGCTAGAGCTCCGGATGAGGGGAGGGCAGGCAGGGGCGATTCTGCCTGAATGAGCAGGTCTGTGCACACACCTTCAATGCTTTGGGGTGTGCCTACAAAGGCAGAGCTCAGGCAAAATCACCAGATTTGCCAATTCACACCAAGCAATTATACCAAAATGAGCTTTTGGAAGCTTTTGGTTATACTATGAAGTTGGGAAATAGTGCTTTAGGTTATATTTCTTCCTCTTGCACAGCCTTGCTTTTTTATGGAAAGATCTGGAATAGCATCTGAAAGTATCTTCTGTCGGCCTAATCAACATCAATTAACATTATGGCACATCTTTCCATATAAAATTGACCCTGTTTCTAGGTAGTACAAATAGCACCTTACTTTACATGACGCTACTTGCAACAGCAACACAGAAACGTGTTCCTGATTCTGTTTCGGGTTCTCAGTTATACTGCACAGCCTGTTTCCATCTGTAATAGGAACTGAACATCTCTCTGCTTCTCCAGATAAAAATAAAGTAAACATATAAAGTTTTTTATTTTAGGTCAGGTGACTGTTTATGCAAGTCACTGTACCAGAAACGTACGTGCATGAGGGATCCTAAGATTATTTATTTCAATGTATCAAAGAAAATGGACAAAATAGCATTAGATCTGAAATAGGACATTCCAGTTGGTACTTAACAAACAATTCTAATAAGCACCGTGCTGAGAAACAGTTGCGAAGAATGGAAACATAGCCATTGATGTTTAAGTTGCAGTTTCCTGTTAAAGCTTACAACAGGGTGAGAATGGAACAAAATAGAGAAAGTTTCTAATGCACCACAGAAGATCCATTTCAAAATGTTATTTACATGTATTTAGCCCTCATGTAACCTGCCACATCAACAAAGCAACAAATTATAGTAGGAAATGTGCTTCAAACCAATGTGCCCTGCTGTCTAATACAATTCAGATCGTTTTTTCATATTAGCATCTTGCCTCCAGTGAGTTTTCCAGTTCAACCATTAAAGCTGTTTACAAAAAATTTGGCTTAGAAATGGGGAACCCCGCACAGAACTCTGTATGCTAAAGCAGCTAGCTGTCTGCTGTTAGTGATCACTGGCTGGCGACTGCACATCAGCTAAGAAAGATTTTTAAAACTGCTTGACACCAGACCAAAGAAAAGGTTACTTATTAGAAGTAAAATATTTTGAGTTCCTGGTTGTTATTTGAAGAATATAATTAACAACTCAGAAACATTTCAGTTTTGTTTTGTAGAAAGAATAAGAGTTAGCTTACAAACAGAAGTAACAAAAACCAAGGAAACAAATGAAACAACCTTGTGTGGGCTTTGTTCATTCTGGAGTATTAAGGGCCCAGTTGCAGTCAAACATCTGCCTGAGAGATTAGTTTATAATATTCAGGTCTTTGTGTCCAGAAGATGGAGGAAAAAAAAATAAGGAAATAAAATAAGTCCTCTCTCTTCCACCATTCTACTTTTTTTTTTCCCCCCTCCATAGGAAACACTGTACTTTTATTTATTCTGAAATAAACCTTATTTAAATAAGAAGCATTGCTACATTATTCATCTCCCATAGCATGACAGCTGTACTGCCTGATGATGAGACCTACAGCCATATATTTTCTGTAGCTATATCTCACCCTACCTGCCTAGAAATCTCTGTTTCTATAGACCGCTCCTTGACCAGTTTTAGTGTCTATTGGGAAGGACTCAGCAGTGGAATTTGAGGGTAAACTGGGGAACGGAAAAAAAAGATCTGTCTTCACGGTGTATTCACTGTGCTTTGATAGCTCTGCCTATTGCAATTTGGTTGGAAAAAAAAAAAAAGTAAAAAAAATCTGTAATCTTTTGGAAGTTATGCATTATACAATATGAGAAAAGCAGAATTACAACATTGCAGAATTATGTATTAAGGACTACCCACACAGCATAGGCGTTCTCTAAAACAATGAGTTTATCTTTAAGTTTTGTCATGTATTTTGAGAGGGGGAAGGGGAAATCTAAAAATAAAAGTCTAACAGGAGCAGTCAAAATAGATAGTGTCACAGGTACTTCCTCTTAAAGTCCTAGATAAAACAGAGGCTTCTTTCTATTAGAAGAAGTTTTTTTGGTAAGAATACTGCCTGTTTATATACAGGCTTTCAAAAACCTCCCAAGCACTTTACCTATATCAGGGTACCACAAGGTCGGACTATTTCTTTGTATTCTAGTACTGTCTTCATTAGACTCTCTGCCTGGATGCATAAACAAAGGTAGAAAACAAATCAAGGCAAAATGTTGTTTGTCATATTTGAAGGTGAAAATGGGAAGTAAGTGTGGATGGTTATGCCTTCCCACCCACACGTTTCTTTGAGATATACAACTATACCAAAGTTTTTTATGTTTCAAAAATAAAATGATACACAAAAGTTTTTTTAATTACATGAAAGATGTGATATCTGCTTATCTAGAAAGATACTGAATATCAGACTTAGTAAAACAAGTATATCACAAATGAGCAACAGGGAAGAAAATGTATTTTTGCTTGACTTTATAATCCTGTTTCCTATATGTCCATGTCCCACCTCCCTTCCATTAGCCTCTCTAAATACTCATTCAACTTCAACAAATACATCAACAGTCATACTAGTTAACGGTTCCATGCCTCCAGTAAAGCTCTTGTATACAATTAAAAGGCTCAAGCAGTGTTTTTCTAGCAGAATGAAGAAAAAAGAAATACAGCTGATTTTTTTTTTTGATAGTTAAAAAAAAGGGGGGGGAAGAGAAAAACAAGGGAAAAAATCAACCAAATTCTGAAATGTCTTTTTCAGAATTCAAAAGCACTAAAACCTATTCAAGTCCTTTTTAGGTCACCTTGAAAACCAGGAGCTAACCAGGTGAACGCCTGCCTGATTTTCTAAAACTTGCACAGTGCATCCTTGTACGTGACTTGACCAACAGTCATTAGTACCCGATCCTCTACACTAATCGCTGAAAACAGAGTCAGGATACTCAAGCAGCGCATATACAGTATTCATTTATAGAAGTACGCTGTAGAGAGACCTTTGACACATGAAAAGAAAGTTGGCCAGTATGACTGTAGTTGGGAGTGATCCACTTTGTGATGGAGCTGCCCACAGAAAACAAGCGAAATTTTGGAAAATTAAAAAAACAGGAAGAAGAGTAAGAGAATGAATCTGTTGTAGATTTCTTTCATTAGTCTCAGGAAAAGCAGTAAGTTTCAGATACTAAAATTGACAGTCCTTTTTTCTTTTTAAAAGCACATTTTAAAGAGTCATAATACATATTTAAACATTTTTCCATGATCTTACAACTTATAGAATCCAATGTTGCATTTCCCCAGCCACTGTTTCATGCATCTTAACATATCCCAAATAGTTCCAGCTGTTTTAAAATTTGGCTAAAGGGTCTAAACTATGCACACCAAAATGTCTAAATTGTTTTTGCGGAAATGTCTCCTTGTATTTCTTCATAATCTAGTAAGATATGATGTCACTGAAGTCAAGAGAGTGCATGCTGGCAGTGGTAGGAAGGTTTTCTCCTGAGGAAATTTCATCAGCATTCAGAGAAAATTTTCACCTGTTCAGAATGAAAGTTTAATTTCCCCTGTTTGCTTAAATTTAGCATCTTGCTGGTAGTTATTGAGAAGGATCCAGTCCAGACAAGATCATTTGTTGTAAATCATGATGTGGAAGAAGACCTCATCAAAATGAAAGAGTGGAGAAAGAAAATTTCTAATAACAACAGAATTACAGTAATGTTAGCAGATAAGACTAACATTTCTGTTTGAAACTTCAGATGAAAAGTGAATCCTCAATTTCTCTTTGCTGGTACTTATCAAAAGACAATTATAAGTTTTCTCTACAAATATCTACACTTAATAATACAACTTTGCATAACTACAGAATCCACACCCCTCCTCCTTTCGTGGCTGCCAATAGTCATGTCACGCTAAGTTAGGATTCCCTATGTCAAGCCTTTTTTGGTTAAATGTCCTTTATTTTCCAACTTGTACTACTCTTTCAATGATAGGAAATAATTTTCAGTTAGTCATTCAGAAGCCAAAGTCATCTTGAGCAAATTCTACCCTCAACCAAAGACAAAATGGAAGTGCAGAGCAGCAAGAGTTGGCAGTAGACAGATAATAAAGGAGCACCGAACAGTGCGTTCTGAAGTGTAATTACCTCTGAGACATATGAAACACGAGGAGAAAAAATTCAGTGTTATTGCTTTGATGGAGTCAAACACATTGGTTATTGTGAGTTTTAGTAATTGTTATTAAATAAGTTACAATTATTGA
Source organism: Aramus guarauna (assembly GCA_013400195.1). Taxonomy (NCBI): domain Eukaryota; kingdom Metazoa; phylum Chordata; class Aves; order Gruiformes; family Aramidae; genus Aramus; species Aramus guarauna. Next base: position 1,815,548 of record VXBL01001272.1, read on the forward strand.
GATATTTGATGTTACATCTTATTTACTATTTATCAATTTATTATTGTTGAGTTGCCATCTATCTGCTAGATTACTGCAAAAGAGCCTATCGATACAGCATATATTGTACAAATACAGCCGTTCTGGGAGAGAGAGCTCAAGGCCGAGAGAAGGGGATGCCCGCTCAGGCTGGGGCACACAGCTCAGCTCTGTGCCAGCTGTCCAGCACATCTGTCTATCGGAAAGGCAAGACCCGACCCTGGCCTTCGATCGCCAGCGTTCATACTGCAGATCCACCGCTACTCCAGCTCTTATCCAAGGGGCTGCAGCTCCGGGAGGGCAGGCGGCCGTTCTCCATCCACCTGCTTGGTGCCTGCTCACACTGAAGCAAGTAGGGTTTAACAAGCACCAGACAGGCATGAGTATGGGAATCGCTACAGGCACAGCTTACTACTACAGCTTTACTAGAAGAAAGGAAAAAAAAAAAAAAAAAAAAAAAAAAAAAAGAAAAAAGGGGAAAAGGGACAAAAAAAAAAAAAAAAGAAAAGGAAAAAAAAGAAAGAAGTTACATTCCACTTCATCTCTTGATCAAGATCGTTTGCTCTTAATGAAACAAAGAAAAAGAGAGAGAGAGAGTTTTTGAGAAGTTTTTTGCATATGAATAGTATCTAGAAATGCTAGGAAAGTCCCTAATACCTGGCATTTTTTGTGGGGGATTTTAAAACATCCCACTGTCAGAAGATTATTTTTTTTTTTTTAAGTGCCTCTTCTACATAAAAACATTTTCCATCTCCAAGAGAGGATTTTTATTTCTTCTTGGCTTCGTTAAATAGCTTTTGAGTCCTTTTTGTCACAGGGCAAAGTCTAAAGGCAACCATCAACCCTTAAAATGCTCGAATTCTGTTGGGCAGCAGTAAGCTGGGACTAAAAACTCCTCAAGCTTTGTAGCTTCAGATAGCCTGCAGATACCAACGTGTGGTGTGGTCCTCATATACCAGCCATCTACGTGGAAAGTGGGACCCTATCCTACCAGCAAAAAAATAACACCAAGAAGCAGAAGTTAACAGACATTAACTGAGGAATTAATATGCGTATCAGTGGATTTACACCAGTCACAGATTTCTCACCACAGTTTCATCCCAAGCCTTATTAAAACCTGAACTTTGTTTCCTCTGACCAAGGTGTAGATAGATGGGATGGGCTTAGTGATACAACCCACTGCAGCTGACACCAGGCAGGCCTGTTCTTCCCTCTCCTGACTTCATGGGCACTAGTCCCTAACCACAAAGTCATCCTTTGCTGAGCAGTTTCAGTCCACTGAAGAGCAGAAAGCCTGTTCAGCAAGAAAGGGAAAGTGGTTTCCATCGCTGCTAGCAATTTGGATTGGCTCACTAACGAGTCAGACAGGCACCGGGCTGGCATGGGTCAGGGGCTGGCACTGCACAGCCAGGAGCAGGACCACTCTTTGCAGCAATTAACCTACTCCAGCGGTTGCTGTTGGATCCTACTGTTACCTTACTTCTTTGTGGAGCTCCGCTCTGCATCTTTTGCAGGAAGATCATAGCCATTTCCCACATTCCCTTCCCAAAGTTACATCCCGACGCTATACAGAGACAGCTTAGGAATACACAGGATAAAGGGGACTGCGGATGTATTCCTGGATCTGATGTTCAGTTGTGCTGAAGGAAGTGCGCAGTGAGAACATGGTTACTACCCTTATAGCCAAGGGCATCAGAAGCTGGCAGGAAGACGCGAGTAAGGACAGATCTTTGGCACTGGAAACCAGCAGTGTACCCCCCCACTGCCCAGCAAGGAGCAGGCAGGCAGAGAGTGCTTAGTGCTTCACCTGAGACGTAGCGTGCCCTGCGGTAGTATTACTCACCACTTCTTTGTTCTATCAGATGTGTTCACACCCTTGTTTCTAGTACAGTAATTGTTATGAGATGTCAAAGGAAAATACAGCATCGATTTAGGAATGTATAAACTTACTGAGCCACATTCAGAGGAAGCAAGAATAAATGAAGATCTGAGTGGCAGCAAAATATGATGAGAATAAAAAATAAAAATTAAAATAATAATAAAAGCTAAAAAGAAAGAGGTGAAAAGAGAAAAGAAATCCAGAAGTGGAAACCATACAGGAAAATAAATAAACTGGGTGAATTCTAATGAATGGCTGAAGAGTGTGTGAGCACTGAATAAAGGGCATCTGAATGAACGATACGTGATTATTGAATAAAAGGCATGAAGGGTATTGAGAAACACTGAACAAAACATCACCATGAAAGATGCTGCCTGAGAGTCCTCAATCATTCCAATTTGATAAATACAGCACAAACCAATATTTGTTCAAGTTATGCCCACTCCTCTGTCACGCATCAGCAATTCTGCACCTTATTTATGGTGATGTAAAAATAGAGACTTTTTTGGTTCTTTGGCTTGGGACAAGAGGTGCTTCTTCCTTCATCTTAGGCACATTATTTGTTGAAGGAGAAAAATTGTTCGTAGACATTAAAATATAAGTCTTCTGCATTTTGCTGAGGAGGCTTTTCTGCTTGCATCATTACTGTATGGATACGCTTACAATTTTTTCTTGGCACAAGTGCTACATGGTAACAGCAACATCCTACTGAAAATGGAAGACACGATAAAATCGTGCACAGAATAGGCTGACAGGAAAGCCCTTTCAAAACAGCTGTGTTAGCAGTGGAGCGATTTGATCTTCAAATGATGTACATCTCAGAGTTGTATCTTTATAATCTCTGTAGAACGTTGTAAAGAATATTTTATGACAATGGCACTAACTGATGCTGCACTGCAAGGCTGAACCAGCACTAACAAAGGTCAAGAGCAGCAGGGGAGTCTTTTCCACCCGCACCAAGCTCTAGCTCACAGACACTGAAACACATGTTTGTGATTTCCAGAGGGACATCCTGGATTCCAAATTTTTAAAAGTTGTATTTATTTGTGCTTGCAGGGCAAATATCACGGTAATCCCATGCATATAGCAGTAATCATTTCAAACTGTTTAAGAGAAGAAAGAAGAATATTGGCTGCAGCTAGTATGCCTGTACAGGTAATGAATTACATTTCGTTAATCTGCTCCATGTTAACATGCTTATGTGCTTTTAGGACCAAATCCTGTCCTCTCATTCCACTGGAGTGATTTGTGTGCACTAGAGGTTGCCAAATGTTGCCCTTCACACTCATGTTGGTGCTTCATTAGTGACTCTGCTGCTGCAACCATTGCTATAGGTGACTTCTATGTCACAGCTAATCTTCAAAGACTTTAATCTGTGGGAAAGGCTTTAAAGAGATTATTCTTTTCAAAACAGATGTGTATATTTTAAATTATGGAGTGCATTCGTTCGTATTAATTATGCAATGCAAAAGACATTCCATCAGATATGTTGCAAAGGCACTGATAGTTTTTACGTTGTTTGAAGAATGACACTTTAAAATTACATATAAAGCCTAATTTGGGGAAATTGTTACATGGTTAAAACCCAGATAGAATTTTTAAGTCAAATGTGTTCTTTTTAATCATCTGTGGATGTAACACATATATGAGTATTATGATACAGGTCTTTTTCAGAAACCCAACAATCTACATTTCAGTTTCTTTAATTTGCTAGATGTTTAACGTTTGCAGTATATACACACCCTTTCACCTTTTGGATTTGAAAATTAAAGCAGCCTGGTTTTTGCATCTGTGGAACTAAACGCTTTGTCTGTTTACCCCAGTCTCCAGCTGGTTCCAGACCAGCTTCTGAATTCCCTCTCTATGCTACAACTTGCGGTACAGTTACTATCACTTGTTGTTGTTACTCGTGCACCCATTATCTGTTCAACATGTTCCAGGGGCCACTGGAAAAGTCTCTGCAGAACTCCGTGGTTTCAGAACGGCAACGAAATGTAGAACACAAAGTGTCAGCCATCAAGAACAGTGCTCAGGTATTTTTTTGTCCTGTTTGCTGTTTACGCAGCCATGATTATCAGACAGACATACCTGAACTACCTTTAAGCTGGGTAGCACAAATACTTTTGCTAACAAGCTGTGCCGACCATTTTCCATTATTCTGAGGACCTCAGCCCAAACTAACGACTCAGGACATACCTGGATCCTCAGGTTTTACAGCTGCTCTGGCTTCAGCGTGAGAGCTCCCTATTTTAAAGCTGTCAGACTCATCCCTATGCGAGTTGCAGGCAGACCTCCGAGTGCAATTAAGAACATAGCTACTGTCTCTGAAGAGATGTGAGGTTCAGTAAATGCATTTCTGTAACTTCACCACTTTGAGTTGGGTCAACAGCACTTAGCCTTTGTGACCTCTGAGTCATGTACCAAGATTTTTGCAAAGCTGAAAGCTATGTGACATAATTACATGTTTTGGAGACATGATGGGAGAAGAACATTGGGAACCGACAATAACAATTCTCCATACCATTGCAGGGCAGAGCCAAACCTGTAGCTATGTCCCACAGAGACCCTAAAGCTTGGTCAGGAATACCTGCCCATTCAGTTCAAGGCAGGATAAGGATTCAGATTGCCCACGGCCTTTTTTTTATCCCAGCCCCACTTTCAGCTTTGCAGCAGTCTCAATGTGGAAGTTATTATCGAAACACCTGTCCATATGCTGCTCAAAAGCAATGCTTCTGGTATACTGGAAAGAGGCCCCAGTAGCATTCCCTCATCAGTGTCTCTCTACATGGGGAACAAGGGTTAGAGAGATGAAACCTTTAAAAGGATAAAGCTAGCTTTAGAAGAATGCCATACAAGATGTCTATGTATAAAGTTATAAGAGTTGCAGAGCAAAAGCAGACAAAGCTGCAACCCAGCAACCTACCACGCTGCTGCTCCTGCCCGTGTGGGGAAGCGCAGCCATCCCTGAAAGACCCGTGAAAATGAGAATGATTTCTAGATATGAGGGGTTTTAGTAGGCAATTAAATTGAACACAGAAATCAGCCAGCTCCTTGTGTATGTAATTTCATACCTTACACATATAATTTAAAAGTTTAGTCTCCAAAATAAAGAGGAAACCAGAATGGCTAATTCTGTATGTCCTCATTTAGGAAAAGAGTTTTTGTATTTTCACAGATGCTCAACATGCATATCTTAGGGAACTAAAAAGGATTGCTTATGAGTTGCTGGTAGAATCAAGGCTTCCTATAAACAGCACAGAAACAGACCTTAGAAGTAAAACAGATGATTTTCTGCAGCTTTATTTTCGTTCTTTTGATGTGTCTTTTTTTGAATTGTCATTGTTTGGTTACTAGAAAATACCACCTAAACTTTTTGCAGTATGTATGAAAACAAACCCTTGCAGAAAGCCAAAGCAGCAACATCATTTCTTTTCTTCACACAAATTCTTAAGTAATTCCCTAAATAAAGTCTCTGAGCTCTGTTCCTGTCTCTAGCTCTACCTTCCTTTGGCTTTGCACACCCTAGTCCAATTTCCATTGAAATCAATGCAAAATTAAAGCAGGGCAAATGGATAAAGTTCCAAGAAGAGAGTTACATTATTGACATAATCATTTCAATTTAGCTCAGGCTAAATGTAATCATTCCTACTTTCACTACATCACTGAACTACTAAAGAAGAAGTGGTTAAGCCATATCAGCTACTGTTTGACTGTGGGAGAGAGGCTAATAGTCGGCTTTCTGAACAAGTAAAATAAATCTGTAGTTATAAATGTGCATTCATTCAATCGTCTTTTTAAAAGTTTACAAGACAGTAAACCAGAGTTCCCAGAACTGCTTAGGGATTTTCAAATGGTAGGAAAGGAAAATACTATATTATGCATTTGTCCATTACAAGACAAATTCCTTTTTATGTTGGTATGAACACCCAAATAATTTTACTTTCTTTTCCCTGGGAAAGATGACTGACCAAGATGTCAAATATTTGGAAGACTTGCAAGAGGAATTTGACTTCAGATATAAAACAATACAAAGCTTAGGTAAGAGTTTTTATAAAAATTTTCAGATTCTCTAGGAAATGGCTGATTCTGCAGCTAGGCCCCAGTGTCAGGTTGTTTTGTGAGTTACCCAGATAATACATGTCAACCTAAAACCAGATTTTCAGTTTATATAAAGTTATAGTCTTGGAACATAATGACTCTTTTGGGGTTAAGAGGGTAAACAGGATCTTGTTGAGCAAGTATGGTTATTTTCTATAGATAAGCTGCATAATGGCATGAAGAGCAGTAATTGTCTTAAAGAACCTATTTTTCAATCTCCTCACCTTTGACATGGCCCTTCCCTGGCAGGATGTGGAAGAGCCTCTTATTTCCCAGAACAGAGTTGTGCAAAACTGATTTTTTAGCCTCTAACTTGGCTTTCTGTTCTTTTTTGACCACAGTGATGATAACCAGCTGGTAAGCACTCTGAATGCATGTTTGACCAGCCTACAATGGTTGAGATCTGCACACGGCAACAGTCCTTGCATGATCTCTTTCAGAAAAGAAACTGAGGTCCACTCGTGTCTGCTCAGATATCTTCACATTAGCTGCCTTTGAACATGCAAAGATATTGGTCTTGAAATGTCCGAGTTCTTAAATGTGGCAATCGCATACATTTAAGGCTGGGTATAGCCAGGCAATCGGAAGAGATCAAGTTGCCATGGTGTAATGAGTCATTAGTCATCAGGCCAATCATAATTATTGACCACGCAAATGACTGAAGCCTGCCTCACTTGTAAAATAAAACACGCTTACATAAATGACTTTCAGGGCTTAAAATTTCACAGCGTCAACAAACGCTCCACACCAGCAGAGCCCACTTGCGGTACCTTACCATGTGCGTGAGCAATTGCTGTGGCTGAGCTGGCGATCAGTCGCTTGTCTGCCTCTATTGACACATCTACCCTAACACAACGGGAAGATGTCAGTCCAGAGCTTAGCAGAGACACGGTTGGCACCAATTTCTTTTTTGAAGGTAGCACGAAAGGTGCATGAAGAACAAAAGGTTGGGGAAGGTGAGGGTGGGGAGGGGGAAGAGCTGCATATGAAAGAGCGTGGGGCAAGCTTGGGGAAGCCTGAAACTAATGCATGATCCAGAGAAGGAAAAAAGTTACGGAGAGGGGGAAATACCCAGTGATCAGTACTCCCGGCTGCTGAAATCCCCACGGCAATGAACGCTTAATCTCTGTTTCAAATGCCTAACCTCCATTCTCTCAGCCAGACATGTAATTCACATCAAATCCAAAGAGCTTTAGTCAGTCTGCTGACATCACATGCCTATTTCAGCAGTGCACAGATCAATCGTTGATCCAAGCCAGATGTACATAATACACATGAGTATGCACATAAGAAGTGTATAGATTTCTAGGTATCATCCATATGTTTGCTACCTTTTCCTGTTTCACATACAGATCTAAAGAGTGGAGTCATAAAACGTTATCTTAAATTTCTACTAAAGTTAGTCCGTTCCAATGAAACACACTATTACATAATCTACTGATGTCTGCAGTTTATTTTTTCACTAGTTCACGCTGCAGTCTGGTCACAGTTTTTTCCCCTCCTCCCCTTATAAACACGTACACACGTTTATACTGATTTTTTTTCATCCCCCTACAGAGCAGAGTGACAAAAACAGCGTCCTCATTAAACAGGAAATGTTGGCGTTGCAGGCAATGCTCAATACTTTAGACTACAAGAGAAAGGTTAGTGACATATTTTGTCATTTGTGGTTCATTTGCTTTCTCCCCTTATTCCCGCATCGAATACTCAAATGTGTATGTGTGCCTTTTTAAAATTCTCCTCAGAAGAACAGACAAATAACAGGAGTTACAAATCTACAAATGGTTTTGGGTAATTTTGACTAGCAGTTAAGAAATTGGCAATTAAATAACAGCTCAATCAAAGATACCATTCTGCACACCTTAGAAGGGAGGGGAGGGCATCACTTCTCAGGATCTCTTACGTATTGTGCTAAATGGATAAAAGGTATATATTGCCAACTAAGTTAAAGTAAGCAAAAAAATATTCAAAGTAAATGTAATCTAATAAGTGAAAAACACACCCCAAAACCAAACCAACAAAACCCCAAACCAACCACCCAGCAATGGTACCTTGCTCCGTGCAGTGACAGAGACTTGCAAATATTTATTCCCTTGAACAATTCTTTGCTGGCACAGAAAACAGTATGTTTAGGTAATTTGTTTAAGTCCATGTGCTTTTTACGGATAAAAGCAAGCATGCAAAACCACCAGCACACTGGGTGGGATACAGAACAGGAGGAGGACTTTTTGGCCTTAATGGTACTTGTAAATGTCAAGTTATGGAGGTGTTATTCCCACAAAGAATGCAATAATCCTCCTTCCCACCCCCCAAAAAAGCAGTTTTACTGAGGAAGAGCCTGTAGAGATTCAGGATTAATTTCAAATGAAACGGGTGACAAATCCAGTCACCTCTGAGTTAAAAAGACTAAAGCTGTAGGGGCTAAACATGATGACTTTCAGAGTAATTGAAAGAAATGTAATCAGCACTTTTATGATAATTGCTGAATTTTGTGGCTGTTCCCTGTGGTCAGTTTGTGACACCTTTCCTATTTTACAGGAAGTACTCAGTAAAATAGGGCGTGTGATTCATGAAATCGATATGCTTATGAGCAACATGCTGACTGAAGAGCTGCTAGACTGGAAGAGACGGCAGCAGATTGCCTGCATCGGGGGTCCTCTCCACGGTGGGCTTGACCAGCTCCAGAACTGGTAAACTTGCCTTGAGCTTGCCTTTCCACTGAAAACCACAGGAAGTCTGTGGCACATGAAATGATCTTTCCTTTAGATCAGTTACCTTGCAAAACCAGCGAATTCATTAGCAGCTGGGCAAGTAAATAACAAAAATGCAGTTTGTTTTGGTGGATGACATTCGCTATGCAGAATTAATAACATTACAGTGAACTGCTGAGCCTGAGCCGTGGCAGTCGGTCATTTTTTGGTTTGACAGTTGTTCCAGATTTATGGTATGTACCCTCTCAGGAGTTTTACTTGAGTAAGAACCGTGCTGACTGAGTTTGTCACTGAGGGCAGTGGGAGTTTTGTCTAGGCAGGAGCTGGGTAGACACTTTATGCTTTGACTCACTAGGTACATCACTCCTCCAGACTTCAAACGACACAGGAATTGAATGGTAGTAGTCTCTGTGGTGGTAACTCTAATGGGGATTGCAAATTAAAATAATAAAAAAAACCAACTAAAAATAGCCTTGTATTTAAAAAGGTAATGCAGCCAGAGAATGTCAATGTCCTGGTCATTTCTCTCCATCAAACTTCTCTGCTGGAGAAGGTGAAGTAAAAAATAAGAAGAAAAAGGAAGGAAAACAGCAAAAAAGCTTTTTAGGCTTGAAGAAAAAGGGGGGGTTGCCTCTTTTGTGTGGATTTTTTTCACCTGAAGTATTTTTTTTCCAATGAAGATGTTAAAAATAGCTAGAAGATGTGTTTTTATACACATATACCCTATTAAACTGTTAGCAAGTGTGTTTGGATTTTATTTTCCTTATTGTTTTTTCATTTCTGAGAAACGCACTTCCTCAGTCTTTGTAACTTTTTCATTTGTATAAATATTATCCTTTTGAGGAGTACATTTTGCAAAACCACTAAGCTGTAGGAAAGAAATAAAATTGGCACAAGTGCCCTGCATGTAAAACATCAGAACCGCATATATATCTCTTCTAAATTATTGCAGACAGCTTTGCATTGCTGTTGACGAAAATGTTTATCTTTGAAAATAAAAGTAGGAAATGCTGCCTGATGTATTTATATACTCCTGTAGACAAAAGATGAACGGACACAAGTTTGGATAAAGCTAAAAAACAACAATCGGTACCGAATCTGATTTCCCCAAGCAAGAACTTAAATAGCTGTTACGTTCTAAGCAGCCGTTTACATGAAAGATTGCAAACCGCTTTTTTGTCTTGCTGTAGTTTTACGCTGTTGGCAGAGAGTCTTTTTCAAGTTAGAAGGCAACTAGAAAAACTGGATGAACTGTTGACCAGACTGACTTACGATGGGGACCCTATCCCAGTGCAAAGACCTCAGCTGCTGGAAAAAGTCAACTTCCTTCTCTACAACCTTTTCCGGAAGTGCGTAAGCCATTGTCAATGTACATAACTTTACCTGAACCAATGAAGTTATTGGCAAGAATGAGACCATATTGTTAAGAAGAAAAAAAAAATTAAAAAAGGTTGAGTCTCTGAGGATCTCAAAGATGGAGTTTCCAATATAAAAAGTATGTAAAGCTGTCACCAAAATCCCTAGAAGCTGAGGGTGCCAGGCAGCTGCTCCTGTGTAGCAGTTAAGGGTTTATGGTCAAGTTCTGACTTGAGGCAAACACACAAAATCCACTTATTTCAGTAGGAGTCATGTACATACTGCTGAGAAAGATTGGAGGGGTTGGGTTTGCTTGTTTATTTTTTTAAGTAAAGTGGCAGGTGCTAATTTGTTGCCTGTCTTTCATCTTCCCCACCAAGACATTCTATTAATATCTAAAATATTATCATCATTCCTCTTGCCCTTTGTACTGGCTGTATGAGAGATATACCAAAAGCGACTATCTGAAGGCAAAACACGGTCAATTGCTTTTTTTAGAAAAAATGAAAAAAGATAAAATGATTGTTTAATATCACTGGAGCCAGGCTCAGTGTATTTTCATACTCTGTTTTATGGTTCTGATAAGTGTCTTGGTGTTCCAGACCTTTATCAGCCTGGTATTTTAGGACTATGGAATTTGCTTTGTTTTGATTTTTAATGTATTCCAAATATCTGTTTCTTATGGGAACAGTTCAACTGTAAATTAGACCACTGGATCATTTTGAGAGCTGAGGGTTGGAATACATACCTCCCACTTCAGCATCTGTAGAGAAATCAATCTCTAAGAGATAACAGCACTTTTTCCCCCTAATACAGCTGTTTGTTTATGCATATTGCTAACAATCTGTTTCATTTCTTTTCACACAGTTCATTCGTGGTTGAAAGGCAGCCCTGCATGCCAACACATCCCCAGAGGCCAATGGTTCTCAAAACATTAATACAGTTCACTGTTAAATTAAGGTAAGGAAAGGAAATCTGATATCAAGTCCTTCATTTGTGTACTGCATTTTGTCCTAGCAAACTGTTTCAGAGTCTAGAAAGCAAAGCAGACCAACTTGTGTTAGAGAGCCTTTTGACTCCAGGGAGAGTTTCCTGGAATGGGGAGGTAAAGGCCACAGAATCTGTCACTCATAATAAGTGGCAATAAAGAGTACATCAGCGTGAGGAAGAAAGGCAGATTGTGGCCAAAAATCAGCACCTTCAAGATTCTGTATGCATTGAATTCTTATTTTAATGACTTTGCAAACTGAGTAAATAATGATCCACAACATACAACCCAACATCACAATCCTCAGAGCCACTTTTGCACGTAGGAACAAGAAACTTCTGTGTTTTGGGGGGCTCTAGTGAATCAATGACAAGCTGGCTGTCTCTCACTAGCTCCTTGCCTGACTTTGTGAAAAGAGCAAAGCTAGGAGAGGAACTCACAACTCATTTCTGCCTTGCAGCAAAAAGAGTGCATGGGGGGTCAGAGGGTGGAAAGAGCACGTGAAGCAATGTACACGTACATCTATGTGCAATCACAGATGATACTTATCCATGTCTCAATTATGACCTCTTTTTCGTCTTGCTAGCCACTCCCTCAAACACATACTAACTTTTCCACATAGTTGCAGGGAGGGTAGGACACCAGCCACTGGAACAGCTCAGCCCCTCTTTCGGACTATATAACCCTGTAAATCATTATATAATCCTGGATGCCTAATCTGTTTTCAGATTATAATCAGTTCAGATACTTTGGTGTGGAGCTACTGGTCTTTAATGTTTTCTGGTGAGAAATTTATTCTGTTAATATTCTCTTTTACATTTTCTGTTTTCAAGGTTGCTAATTAAATTGCCAGAGCTAAACTACCAGATCAGAGTGAAAGCAACTATTGACAAGTAAGAAACTTTAAGTTAAGATATTCTTTCTCCCTACAGAGACAACACAGGTTTTCAATTGTTACCCTATCTGATTTAGAAGGTGCTCTAAAAAGGAAAAAAACCCCCCCACCACAAAAAACCCCAGTTAAAACATCAGGGCAATGCTTTTTTTTTTTTTTTTTTAAAAAGTAGAAGACTTCTTTGTTTTGTTTTGTTTTTAAAAAGCTGCTATTTCTAATTGATATTTTCAAATTGGAGGCAAGAAGTCCATTTCAGATTTGTTTCAAGACTTAGATAAAATTCATCAGTCTGAAGTAGTAGCATCACACAAAAACTCTAAATCACAGTGTATTGCATTTACAGGATAGTTAGCTCTGAAACAGCATTTGCCTCTGCTTACATTAATAGGCCCAGTACCTTCAACGCAGCTGCTCCAAGCAGTACATGAAGCTTGTATTTGAAAAGCTGGTGCTGTAATTGCTATGGAGCTTAAAGAGTTTTATCCCACCTAAAATGAAGACTGCTAGATAAACTCCTCCTTTCTAATGGGTTTAGTACTTTGATACCCACATATCATTCCAATGGCAGAAAAAGCGCTAGATAAAATACACTACTTGCATCTGGCCAGAGGCAGAAGTCCAACTGGACAGTACAAATTTCCATTCTTTATTGTAAAAATTGCAGTTGTATTGGTAATATGAATTAATTTTAACAAGGCAAAAATCTATCCTCTCAAGTTTCTCAGTGCAAGTGTGGCTTACACTTTTACTGATTGACAACTTTTTTCCTCCCCCTCTTCTATTTTAGGAATGTTTCAACTGTGAGGTAAGAAAAAAAAATATCAGATTTCTTAATTATCCAATACAATATCATTTGAGTACATAAGTGTAATGTCCTCCATAGTAATCGTAGATTCGTTCTGTGTGGAACACACGTGAAAGCAATGAACATGGATGAATCCGCAAATGGAAGCCTGTCGGTAGAATTTCGACATTTGGTAAGTTTAACTGCTTTTTTCCTGTCGTGCACCTCTGGTAAAGAAATAAAATATGCTTTAAAAACTACACAGGGAGAACTATATTACTGTCAAGTCTACACTCATTTTCTTTTTAGTTATGCAGAAAATTTATTCCTAGAATCTCTTTATCCTATTCCATAAAATAAGAATATATATTTTCACAGCAGTGACAAAGCAAATCCTCATAATGCCAGAAAAGGAAAAGACTAATCATGCTGAATTACACAGCTTCTTTCTGTTAAAAACAAAACAAAAAAACCAAAAAACCAACCCCAAACCATACCACCATTGTCTAGGGGAAATATATTGAATTGAATAAATTGAATCCTTAACATCTGGTTGAAAAGAATGCCTGCCATAACTGTCTTTTGAGAGACTCTAGTACTGCTTCTGTGACTTCTCTAATATCCCAGGGAATCATGCTTTCTGACTAGACTCCCTCACCTAGCATATATATTTTTTTTGGCTTAACCACAGATGCAGTGCATCAGCGTAGTTTTGCAAAATGAGATGGAGATTAAAAGTTTTTAGTGCTTTTTTGTATTACATGTTTTGCAAGCACCCCAATTAACCCTTTGTTACATTAGCTGGGTTTCTTTAAAATTATCAGAAGACTATTCTCTGATCAGACTTTTCAAGGCATAGTATCAGAGCCTTCATTACAGCGTATTTGTGTATTGTAAACAAAACCTTAGCATACTACGAACGTCATGGTTACAAATGACCATTTCTATATGTACTTCTCTGTGTAGTTTCTTTGCCACATAAATCCTGTTTTGCCTTATACAGCAACCCAAAGAAATGAAATCAAGTGCTGGAAGCAAAGGAAATGAGGTTTGTGCATTTATTTTACATGTTATTTTTGATTGCTCTTACAAGTATTTCAGATTAGTTTTTATTTAAAGCAAAGAACAACCATATGCTGTTAGATTTTGAAATATATTATCCTTATATTAAGTATAGAGCCAATTATTACATAATAATATAATGAGAACTTTTCAGAAGTACTCAAATTTTAATTACATGCCTCAAATTTGTGTATTAAAAAGTTACAATAGAAGGTAGGAAGTAGTAATCTGACTCAAAGTATGCATTCCTCTTTAAGGCTGCCTTTTTGGTCATTTACATTTTGAAAAAAATGAGCTTTTTGAGGTTTTTTTCCTGAAACAATTGTTCCTACAGGAACGGTTCTTTAAATATATATTCTGTTGGCCAAGTTTACAGCTGAAGTAAGGGTATAATTATATTTGCATCAAAGAACTTTGCTTGCCTCAGCCGGGACCAGTGTGCTTGGTTTAGCGCTACTCATCGACTCCGGTCGTAGGTTCCCCTCTTGTGGTGACACGGCACTGCGCCCTAACAAACCAGCAGCCCCGTGGCAGTACCCACATTTCAGAGACATGCACATACGCCCCGCCATGAACGCCTATTGCAAGTGCTTCCTGCCTAGCAGAGGAGCTTAAAATCCATACATTCTCGCTTTGCGGCGAACAGAAATCAGTAGTATCAGCCTTGGCGCTAAGCCACACGTAGAACTCCATGCCCCTGCATCCACCTCCATCGCAGAGCGCTCCCTCCGTTCCTCTGTTACCCTCCAGCACCCCTCACATCCAGACCACCGCCTTGTCCTCCTTCCCCTGCCCAGCTCCTCACCATCTGCACAGCTCTACCCTTCGTCCTTCTTCTCAGCTCTGGCTTCCTACAAACTTTAACTCTTGTGCACAACAGAAGCGCTGAGAGTAAAGTTGTATTGGCAAGTTTCAAGAGAAATTTAAAAAAAAAAAAAAAAATCACTTAAGTCACAGTCCAAACAGGTGTAGTTATACAAACACAAGCATTATTACAGGTAGTGTTTAAGTACAAAGCAAAGGCATGATCAGCATGGAGGATTTGAACCAAAACCTAAAGCAGAAGGTACTTCTGCATGCTTCACACGGTGTTTCTGAACGGAATAACGTGCAACCTGATTAGCAAGACTGAAACTCAAGGCTCGCCTCCCAATTACTTTGCTACTTACAAAGTCATTTGCATAAGACAAGCAAATACAAAAGCGTAGGTGTAAAATTGTTGGTGCTCTACTTTTGGTAGCATTTTACTCCCACTTTCACACACTGTGCCTTTATAACTACACAAAATGTAGGGCTGTGGAGAATTAGGACGGCTGAGCTGTGAGATGGTTCACTGCTGATTTCCTCAAACAGAGCTTCCCCTTGGTCAAATCACGGTCTGAAATCATTATTAGCATGATCAAGTTTTTTGATGAACAGTGACTATAATAATTTTAAAACTTGGTTTGTTTACAGGATGTTTAGTAAGCCAAGAGTGTAGTTGTTAAGTATGACTCACCACATTAAAAAAAAGAAAAAAAAAGGTAGAAGTTCTCTATACTTGAGATTTGTCCTCTCATGCAGACATGCCTTTTGTCTAGATGATTTTTCCATAATACAAAAATGAAGTTTTTACAAAATCATAACGGGGGGGAGAGGAAGGGGTGTTTCAACCTTTTTCAACTTTGTGCGAGTGACACAGGTTGAACTGGATTGATTCTGCCTGTATTAAAGCATTTAAGCTCATTTGATGGTTGAGTATTTTGCGTAAAAGCCTTCAGCGTTAAGCTGGATTTTCCCTTTGCAAGGCAGATTTATTATTCAGATGCCTGAGGATCTCCTGTGGTCTCAACCTTTCATTTATACAACATATTTTGTTGCAGTGTCCTGTATGAGGCACTTCCCCAAGGGAAAGTTTCGTTTTACATTGGCTGAAAGCAGAGTATCTCAGTAAATGGAAACATTTTGATTTGGGAGTTTTATTTTGTTTTTTTAAAAAAATCTGACAAAACAAATATGTGGTGGAAGAAAAAAAAAACCCCAACAAAACAGGAAAAAGACAAATAGATTTTTATACTTTGTCTTCTGGGGATGGAAATGTATTTCAAAAGATCTGTTTCCCAAAGGACAGAGATTTGGATCTTTACAGAGCTATGCTGGTTTGTAATCAAAACAGAATGCTTGTACTACAAACTTTAATCAACTACGACAAACAAATTTTCTTTTTTTTTTTTCCATCCAAGAAAAACTTGGGATTTTTAATACCAGATTTACTTTGGATTAATGATTTAGGTCTCCACTCCTTCAACTAGTACTATCTAAATATATTTACAACAAAACTGTTGTAAGATGGGAGTCTATTTGTCATTAAAGCTGTGACTTTTTGGGTTGTTTCCAGTTTGTTTCTCCTTGAAGTTTCAGTAAAGAAACTTTTCCTAAAAGGTGGACACAATCTTTATCAGGCACAAAAAATAATCTGCACAAACTTCTGGTGTGCAACACTTTAAAAGCAATGTTTTGAACAAATTAAAAGCAAAAGTTAAAAGTGTTGCTTTAACAATGTCAGGGGTTTTTTAGATTCATCAGGAAAAACTACCAGTTCTGGACTAATTTGATGTCAGCGTTTAACAAACCAATCATTTCCTTCACATCCTCCTTTCCCTGCTCTACTTACATCTTTGATACCTGTTTTCTTTCAAAGTTGTGTAATCTCAGCAGTCGGATGGCTAACACAATGCTAAACGCCAACTGTGCACTCACAGTTTTACAATCCACTCACTCCCTCAGGGCCCACACATGGTGACCGAGGAACTGCACTCCATCAGCTTTGAAACACAGGTCTGCCTGTACGGATTGACTATAAATTTGGAAGTGAGTATTCTCGCCAGATTTTCTGGGGCAAGAATAAAAAGTGTTTTCCAGCAGCTCATATGGGGCCAGACCATGGGTCCGTCTACCCTCAATTTTGTCTGCAGCAGTAACCATAAGCAGACACAAGATTTCCAGAACTTCCAGACAGAAAGAAATATACACAGGTTTACAGCAACATTTTTAGCCCTTCTCTTCAGAAGCTCAAATACCAGCTCTCACGGTCATTTTGTTACGCTGTGCAAAGGTAATAGATCTTAACTAAGCAAAGACTGTGGGATCCACTGAAGTCAGTGACAAAATCCAGTCACAAAATCTATATTCACTGGCAGGCACATCCCTCTGTTAAGCATTATAAATTAATGCATGAGAGAAAGTCTATGATACCAACTGCAAGTCATAGGCTAAGGACACGCCTTGTGTGCCTAAAATGGACCTTTAGAACCTCTTCTAATGATAAGGACTGCCGCAAATCACTCTTCTGGCTGCAGGCTGCCATGCCCACACAGTTGTCACGCAGCTACAGCTAGGCTTTCAGTCCAGGTCCAGCTAACCTGAGTCCTGAACGCCCTCTGAAACACCACTTCTCTCTTGAAATGCAAGCTAGGCATCAGTTTCCAACAGCTGGTCCTGCTCCGCAGGCTCAACAACAGTATATTGAGGGGGGGGGAGGAATGAGAAAGGAAGGAAGAAGGGGGTAGAAGAAAACAAAGCATAACACAGCACTAACACTTTCCTTAGCAGCATTTACATCCTGTGTTCATTCTTTCCACCAGACCAGCTCTTTGCCTGTGGTGATGATTTCCAATGTTAGCCAACTACCCAATGCGTGGGCTTCCATTATTTGGTACAATTTATCTACCAACGATCCTCAGGTAGGTCTTCGGTATGCAAGTACCGACTTTCTGCATTTTCACGTTTCTATTATTTGCTTACCAAGTATATTCACTATCAAAAGGCTGTGTTTCCCTCTTACACTGGCCTTATTTTTCTCATGTACGCTGTTACCAACATCATACTTTAATGTTGTTCACTTCTGTTCTCTGCCCAGATAAAAAACCCCTTTTATTCTCTGCCCAGATAAAAAACCCTAAACACACATTTAGCCTTCCTTTTTGTAGGCTAAAGTAGCAGTTCTTAAACTAAGGAAATGTAAAGCCCTTCTCCACAGCTTTTCTAGTTTGAATTTCTTGGGTTTTGATGTGGTTGACCAAAACTGTACGTGGTACAAAATAATTCTACTAGTGTCAAAGTAGGCATACAGGTGCGACTGATGTTCTTAAGTGCTGCTTTCCCTCATGCATTTTATAGGAGGTAGTGCTTCTGATGGAGATTGTAAGTGTCAGGTAGCACCGTCTAGTGGCTCTAACCATGAGCAAAAGCAGAATCGTTCTCTCTCAGGCTCCTGCTGGCTCAGCACATATTTTAGATTCAGTCACTGTTATGGTATTTGCAGACTGAAGAATAGTGCTGTCAACAGCTCTCAGGCTTTCAGTTGGGGATTAGTGGCAGTCACACAGATGTTCAGAGGAGAGAAAGAGTAAGACAGTTTACCATGGAGCACGCCTAAGAGGGATAGCAGGCCAGCTGATCAGCAACCTGGACTTCGCTATCACTCTCCAATACTCCGAAGAGTCTTCTGCACAGCCTTCAGCGTGTTTGTTACATGTACAGTCCAGAAACCAAATGAAAAACTAAGATGAGCCAAACGATTCGACACTGTATTGCTATACGAGTATGTAGCAGTTTGGGATTTCCACGCACCAAACATTAGTGAGAGTATCTGCATTTATTGGATGGGCTTTCAGCATATTTTCACTGTCTTAACATACTGTGAGATGCATAGCAAGGTATTTTATCATCCACGATGCACACGCAGACTCTCACTCTATCTAGGAGTGCCCCCCGCTTCCCTCCCCTTCCAGCTCTGCCCGGGGACTCGAGTGGACCTTGCTGGGTGGCTGCAGGTGGGAGGGCCAGCACTTATTTACCCCAACCTATCCCCCCCACACCCCTCCTTTTTAACAGTTCTGGATTCTGCTTGAGTACTTTCAGCCTTCTTTACAGGCCTACAGCCTGTAGCATATTTCACGGTTGCTAACTGCCTAAACAAAGCACTAATTCTTTTGCAGAATTTGTCTTTCTTCAACAATCCCCCTGCAGCCACTTTAAGTCAGCTCTTAGAAGTACTGAGCTGGCAATTTTCATCGTACGTTGGTCGTGGACTCAATTCTGAGCAGCTCAACATGCTGGCAGAGAAACTTATGGGTAAGATTGTAGAAATATACAAGATTTTCTTTGCTTTTGGGCTCTTATATTTGGTAGTCACAGGTAATGATATTAAGCACAACCTCCACGGCCAGAGCTGACTTCAAAAATGCCACAATGACATTTGTTTTTCTTTAAAGAAAAGCACGTGTCAGCTTATTCTTACCACAAAGTGATAAAACTTCTGAACTTCCAGGCTGCTAAACCAAAGAAAGAGGGCATCAGAGTCACACTGAACTGTGATGTTATTTTGTTTCCTTAGCAAGTAATTATCTCATGCATCTGAAATCAAAAGGAAGTCTTTTTGCTTGCTTATGGGGTTTGAGTTTTGTTTCATTTTAAGTACCCGTCATTGTGGGTCTGTTTAGTTCCGGGACCCATCCTTCACTGCTGACAGCATAGCAAAGAGGCCCTGTAACTTCAGCGAGATGAACAACTGCACACTCTGATCTGACTGTCCCCCAGAAGGGAGAGAGGCCTGAGGGAAAGCTGGCAGAAAAGAAAACCTTGTCTGTTTCTGGAGAAGAAACAATTATAAAAATATGCTGCGAGCTGTAAGAAACTCCAAGCTGCGGGTGTAATACCTCTGCTGTTGTGCAAGAACAAAAGCATTTGTCAAAGACTGGAGGGAATCTTTACTTTTATAGCTTTCAAAGCTGAGAAGTGAAGACTGGTTTCCCTGGATAACAGTCACTCTTTCTGATAGTTTCTTGAAGATTTTTTGCTTAGTGGAGGTAGTGGAGTTGAGAGGTGCCATTGTAAATCAGCAAGAATCATTAAAAAGAAAAAAAAAAAAGTCTTAAAATACGGAAGCTCAAGATAAAGTGAAGGCCAAGAGAAGTAACACTCAGGCTAAAACCTGAAACCTGTGACACAGTGTCACAGAAACAGAGTCCCAGACTACTTTAGGCAGATATTCCTAAAACTACTGTTATAAGTGGCTTCAGAAGGATACAGAAAAACTGATCCAAAGCCCCTTAGCACGTCCCTCTTAATCCCTCTCCAAGTCTCGATGTACCGTACTCCCTCCTCCCCAACTATACAGAGGTCAAGCTACATCTATTTCAAAACTTCAGAAAAATAGACTCACCGTTTGTTGGTTATTTGTTTGTTTGTTTTTTTTTCCCCTCTCAGGACAACAAGTCAGTTACAATGATTATCAACTATCCTGGGCAAAGTTCTGCAAGGTACGGTTCCGAAAGTAAAACTAGACTCTTTTGTTTCCTAACGCCCACATGCATGCCTAACTCTGTCTCCCTGGTGCTACTGCTAGATTCCCACTTGCCTTGTGTGGGGGGACTTGTAGTCCAGCACAGTCACATCCATTGTAAAAATTTAAATAGGAAAATAATATTTCCAGAACTTTACTGCTTGGGCTAAGAGATCTATTTAGTCACTTTGCTACAGAGATCAGAAACTGTCATGATAGCGTGCACTATATATTTCTGTAAATGCTCAATAGATTGTGCTATCAAAGCGTACAATACATTTTTCATAAAGCATACAGTAATTTCTTTCACATGCTCAGTTGTGACCTATATTATTTCAAGTCAGTTGATACATTCAGTAAGCTTGATGAGGAATGGAAAAGATATTGAGAAAGAAGGGTAAACCCGTTTTATTCACATCAGCTGCATTATTTCAACACATATAGAACCTGAGAAGGAAGTTCAACTTTCTCATCATCATTTCTCTCAAAATGTAATTTCATAACCAGGAAGAAACAACAAACGTGATTTATTTTTTCTTGAAAAATGAGGTGCTTCCAATGCACATCTTAAAAAACAATTGGTTTTAAGTCAGGCTGAAAGAGAGATCTTACTCAAAACAGCAGTTCAAATTTGTCACTCTTGCTTGAACAAACTAGATTATTCTTAAGACACTGAGATAGCCATGTCACGTGGATGGTGGGTAACAACACTCTCACAATTCTTTTCTTGTGTGTCTTGTTTTTGTTTGTGTTTTGTTTTTTTAACCATTAGGAACATTTGCCTGGAAAGTCTTTTACCTTTTGGGTTTGGCTTGAAGCCATCCTGGACTTAATTAAAAAACACATTCTTCCTCTTTGGATTGATGGGTGAGCAACAAGAAAACAGCTGTATATGACCTCTCTCTGCTTAGTCTTTTTTCTTTACTAGTCTCAGAAGAGAATTTGCAAAGAGTTTAATAGTTCTGTCTCCCTCTTCCCATGTATAACTTTTGGAAATTTTTGCCCAAAGGGAGCATCTCTTAGAAATGTAGGCTTAGCTCTGTTTATCAGTTCTGTCAGTGCACAGTCAAGTACTGCAATAAAATTTCATCATGCTTCCTAGTACATTCAGCTCAATGCCATGCTCCATGCGTAAATCATGTGAAGCCTTTGTCATGGCTTCAAGACCTTATAAAGCTTTTGTAACCAGACTTTGAACAGCAGTATAAAGTTTCCCCAGATGCATTGCACAGATTGAAGTCTGTATTTTTTTTTCCAAAAGTAAACCCATGATTTCCTGTTACACTTCAGGTACGTAATGGGATTTGTAAGCAAAGAGAAGGAACGAATTTTGCTCAAAGACAAGACACCAGGAACATTTTTATTAAGGTTTAGTGAAAGCAATTTGGGTGGAATTACCTTTACTTGGGTGGATCAGTTAGAAAACGGTAAGTATAATTTAAAAAAATAAATCAATAACATGAACTTCAACTCTGCAATACACTTGTAATACAGGAACCACGGTTTCTTTGGTTTGAAAGTAAAATTCATGTGTATCATCTCTCAGTATAGTTTTGGGCAAGATACGAGTATCATATTTACTGAAGCACAAACCCAAACTCTGAAAGGCTACCTTCTCGGTTTTTTATATTAACTATATAAGTTCATCAGGAGGCATACCTGCTTACTGCAGGCTTTAAATTTGTTTCCAAATGTGTAGAAAGTACATCTCGAAAGATACTAACAGTTAAAACCCACGCCAGTGCAAACTGCAAAAGAAAGGCAAAAATACGTTCCAACTGCAGATGCTGGTCTACCAGTTATCAGCAGTTACGGTGCCTTTGTATTTTTACAGGAGATGTAACATTTCATTCGGTGGAACCCTATAACAAAGGCCGCTTATCTGCACTGCCTTTTGCCGACATACTGCGCGATTACAAAGTTATTATGGCAGACAACGTTCCTGAAAACCCTCTGAAGTACCTGTATCCAGACATTCCCAAAGATAAGGCCTTTGGCAAACACTACAGCTGTCAGCCAAATGAAGGTTGGGCTCCATTTCTGTATTTACCATTTCTCCAGAGCGGCTGCAAAGTCAGGAGGCAATTTGAGGATGGGGGGGTGAGGAAGGGAACAGATTAAGATGCCTCCTTTAGTCAGCATCTTCAAGAGAACTGTTTTAACATGTGGCTGTCATTTAGACAGCTTCATTTTGTGAATATATCCCTGATCTTAGAGGTTACATTAGAGATGATGACAACAATATTTAAAAGAAACTAAGAAATCGATCTTAGGGAAGAACGAGTTGAAAAAATAGGACTGACCAGTGCATTACAAAATTAAGTGCTTGGGTGTTCAAAGGAGACAAAACTTAAAAGTCATCCTGCTTACCAGCTTCATAGTTGTGCTACACTGTAGCACCCTGTCTCTTTAATTTCAAGGAAATTCTGTTTTTTTCCAAACAGCTTGGAAGACCTGCTTTATTCCAGCAGTATAACGTCTGGCAACTGCACTGGAAAATACAAAAAGGCTGGACAAGAATGGTTCCAAATACGTTCAGGCCCATGCTCTTTCTTGTCCAGGTTACAAGTCAGGCCATTTTTACATCAAACTCGCTCCCTTTCAAGAAAGTCCTCAAAGCCTTGATTTTTTTAAGACATAATACACATTCTTCTGGACTTTCAGTATAAAAGGTTACAATTTGAGTTCAAATTCCTGCACTACTCAAAAATATTTGGAGGCTACAAATGTTTCTCCTCTCCATTTTAATTCGGTGTACTTTGCCTAATGCTCCAGTCCTCCAAAACTGTACGTATATGCTTAATTTCATGCAAAAGACATTGCTGGAGTTGTATCTGTAGAGACTGAGCTCCACGCAAGCATTTGCAGAACTGAAATCTTGAGGCTGAGTACCACCAAGCTTGTAGAGCTGCAGTATATTTGCCTTTGAAGCCCTAATGAGATCTCTTTCATCAGTTGCTGTATTATATTCTGAGACGGTGAATCATGTCAAGGTAGCACAGTCAATTATGTGACTAAGACCAGAAACTCAAAGACTAATCTCAGGAATTCCCCTCGTTTCTATGGCTGCCTATTTAAGCATAAACAGGGACATTTCTTTTTCCCTATATTACGGTGTGCAGTACTTAAAGCAGATAACCAATTTCAAATAAATACTAAAATTACTAGGCAATATTTAATTTCTCTAATATTTACTTTTAGTCTCAAAGCCCTCAGATGGAGGAGGCAAAGGTTATGTTCCTTCTGTATTTATCCCAGTCTCCAAAATGTAAGTACCCTTACATACATATTACACTTCAAATGCTATTTTTACTAAATTTCCATACTGTTTCAAAGTTTCCCCTGCATCTCTTCCCCCATTCAAATACTTTGGGATAGCAACACATCGCATGTTTTTATTTGGCTAAAGACAAGAAAGGGAAGTAAATAACTTCATTTCTACAGTGCTTTTCCTATTCATGTGGCAAAGCATTTATAACAATTGAACACAGACTTTATGGTATTCTGATCTACTTATCTTTCACTGTCTCCTTTTCCTCTCCAGCAGCTGATATTACAGAGTCAGGTTCATCCTCTCTTTGCCTGGTCCTATCTCCTACATTTTTAAACATATACCAGGTTGCTGGCGTGTTCTTACAGGGCCACCAGCAAGCCTAAGCACAGGCTTAACTAACTTACTAAGTATTCACCGTACTCCAGTGCTGTGCATCATATTAGAGGGCTAGGTTGCTTTTAAGATTATTTTAGTGTATTTTGTTTTTTGTTTGTGTTTGTTTTTGTTTTTTTTTAAGCTTAAATGATTCTACAGATCCACATTCTCCATCAGATCTTCTTCCAATGTCTCCAAGTGTTTATGCTGTGCTGAGAGAACACCTGAGTCCCACAGTGATCGAAACTGCCGTATGTTGTAAACTTTTCCATACATAAGTTAATAATAAGCAAATAGGACACGTACAACAGATGCTGGTTATAAAAAAAGCTGCTTATACAATTATGAAAAAATTAGAGCTCTCTTATCATTTGCTGTATTACATTCTGAAATGATGATGCAGACATTTCCTATTATAAATCAGACAAGATATCGCAAGCATACTTGGAAGCACAGTGTTACGTGAAATTGTCTGACACGCTGGCCGTGACCGTCATAATTGAAAGACCTCAGAGTTCTTGCACAAACGAAGCCTTTACACTGACAAATACGTAACAGTTACACTAATTCTGCAGATAGTACAAAGGACTTGACTTGCTCAGGGAAGCTGCATAGGGAACATAAAAATTTCCAATTCAGCACACTGGCACAACTTTTCAGTGCTGCAAGTTTCTACATGGAGTATCAAATTGAGAAATTAAAAGTCAACTAAAACGTTTTTAGCAAATAAAACTAATATTCGTAAGTACATAGAAAATATTTTTAATAGGACATAGGTACAGTATTTACCCAATCTTTCTTTCTTCTTTTACTTCCTGACTAGAAATTGTATTCTGAATCATTGTGGCTTATAGTACTTGCAGCACTGATGTATACCCCCTGGGGATTTGTCCAGGAGACTTCTATCAAGAAACACAGCAGTGGTTTGGCTTCAACAGCTTTAAAAGAAAACCTCCTTTTTAATACTAGCTCCTAGTTTTCCATATGTTTGATGATTTATGATCTTAAAGTGGTTATGTATTTAAAAGCCTGTCAACTCTCTTTCAAATGCCTCTCTGCAAACATTCCTCCTCACCCACAAACAGAACAAAACTAAACCAGAATCCTGACTGTCGATGATTGGAAGCACAAATTTCATACGCAAACAGAGGAGTTCTTTAATATACACCAAGCTGAAGATTTGTTCAAGAGCAAATTTTTCTTTTCTTGCTTCTTCGCATTTTTCTCTGATAGAACTCATGAAAATTTAGTTCTTCAGCTAAAATTGAAATACTAGCCTAGAGAAAAAAATCTGTGTTAAAACCTACCACACCCAGAGATGTGTCTCCACTCCTTTGTGGGTTGGTTTAAACATATGAAAACAGTTCTGACCTTCTCAACTGCATTTGTAAACTACGTATACACTTGCATTTCTGAAGGTTTTGGCAGTTAAAAGAATAGTTGGCTTCACTTTTGGTTATGATCAGGCTCCAAACCTTTTTGGTTTCTTTTCGCATTCACCGTAATTCTCAAACCAGCTCTGTCCAGAGTTTCCAAACCAGCTGTGACCATCAACATCTTCTAGGGTTGCAACCACACAAAAAGAATGTGTTCAGTGATGAATTGGGAGAGTAAAATACAATCATGCTGCAGTTCTTAAGGGTACTAGAGAAGTGGCTCAGTGCTGCTAGATGGCAGGTGGATTTCTGGAGGCTTTGGCTAGAAAAGTTTTCAAGTTCTGCTAGAAATCAGGGGAGAAAATAGTTTGGGAGAGTTTTTAAAGAATTCCTTCCTTTTTTCCATTCTATTTACCTTGCTAAATTGGGAATGAGGAAAATATGGAGTATTTTTCTTTATCATTCCAAATACACTCAATATAATCTACCCTGGGGAAGAGCTGGCTAAGCACAGTAAGCAGACAATCTGCATTATTAAAGTAACGCTTTTCCTCCATGAGATGCCAATAAAAAGCACCGTGGGAGATGCAGAGAACAAGAGTTAAATCTGCAGCAGGACAAAGTATCCTGTAACTCAGTCTCAGCAAGATACGCTTTCTGCAGTCTTGCTGAATTCCCTTCTATTTTCCCCCTCTCCAGATTCCCTTACCCATCAGGAAAACAAAGACTCCAGCAAGAACCCCCGCTATACATATCCATAGGCTGCCAGAACCACAAAAGTTCATAGAAGAATATGTATCATTTTTATTGCAACTGTTTCCCGCACAGTGTTTTCTAATGAGCATGCCTATAATTTGTAAAGAACTAGGAACAGGATCCTCAGATCCTTACCAGTTCGTACTACATTGTCAAATGACACTGCCGTTACCTTGAGCCAGGGAAGGTTTCCTCTGCAGTCCTTTCTGAATGAACAGCAGTAACTGCACGAGACTAATCTTTTCCTTCTTCTCTTCTAGCTGAGTTCTCCTTACTCAACTGACTGAAGTTCACGTACTGGAAAAATTAGTAATCCTATCAACACCGGCTGGCTTAAAGACACAGTAATTTTTTTTCATCATCTTTGTAAATCAGCATTTCCTGGAAAACATTATGATGTTATTCTTGGGCCTCTTTCTGTTATCAATACCATGTAAACCAGGAATCTTCTCCCTAGGGATTCCAAATAGCCTCCTGCAAGTCAGAAGTGCTGTCCTCACTGATAAAAGGCCAAATCCATTCTGGCTTGGAGGTCGTTTGAGTTCAGCGGGGTCTGGCAGGGATAAATTTTACTTGCAGAATTAACGTCCATAGAATTGTTGTAAATACAAGAGTATAACAAAATGCGTTGCTTCCGAGAACAGCATAAAAGGATAACTAATGACATTAATGGGTTTGGAGAAATTAGGATTTATTATGTTAAAAAGTATCTGTTTAATCATCATACGATTAGTTCAGCTTCTGTTTTAAAGTGAAGATTCTCATCCTTCTGAGTTCAAATGTCCCATAGATGTCCAGGGTTTGCTTGTTTGCCAAAGATGAACTACATTCAGCATAGATTTTTTTATCTGCCAACACAGCAGAAGTTGTGGAAGCCAGGCAGGCAGGGAAAAGAAGGGATTTCCAGAAAGGAAACACACAAAACTTATGGTGTGAAAAAGCATGCCTCCATTTTGCCACTGGAAAAGAGGGTTAGTAAAACCTACTGCCATCACAAAATATTTGCAGAAGCAAATCCATTTGTGGACGAAGCGCTCAGATAATACAGCACATACTATCAGAAAGTCTACAAAGAAAAAAATCCTGATCTGACAGTTTGGATGCTATCTGGTAAACGCAGACTGGGAAGCACAGTTTTTAAAAATAGTTACTGAAGAGCCACAGCATTTGCTGACCACTGGGCAATTTCTGCTATGTAACAGAATATTACATGCCTGTCAGTGACATTTAATAAGCATAATAACTAGTTTTTATATAAGTGGTAAAATTGCTATTTTTATTTTTTTTCAGGCACTGTTTAGTGCTGGGTTTGGGTTGTTTGGTTTTGTTGTTGTTTTTCCCCAAAATATTAACCCTAAAGCCTCTTTTAATAGAATAATAAACAGTCAATTCCAAGGCCACTGCTTTTCACGTATGCAGGCTCATTCAAGATTTAATTGTTGTCTGCAGAATATATGGTTAAAGCATGCATATGACCACTTGAGCATTTGCACCTCATACTCTTCTCGAGTAGGTACAAGTGAGACATCTGGGGTGAAAAAAATAACCTCCTTGAATCAGTAAGACTTGGATTTTACTTTCACTTCTCCCTTCTTACTCCTCTCGCCCATACTATTGATGTTAGTTGAAAGCAAGTGAATGGAAAGAGTAACGAGATACTTCTGTGATACATGGGAACAGATTTAAAACAAATGAACACTGTTCATTAATCTGAGTGATTCAAAGCAAGCTACAGATAAGTCATTTTCTCTCAGAAAGCATCATGTATAAATAATTGTCCAGAACAACAAGAGCAATTGTGTATATAGTTTGCTAACATCTGTTATTTATATGATCAGTATGAATAAAAAATGATTTTGGCTTAAAGCTGGGTACCTGGCCTTTTGTGGAATTTTTTCAAGATATGACAAAAATAGCCTTGCCATCTTTTTGTTGAGCTCAAGTCTGAACTACAAGCAGTAAATGCAACTTCACCTCACATCAGCTATTGCATGCCTTCTTCATTCTGACCCGTTTTCACAATCTTAATGCAACCAAAATAGGGGTACCCTGTACTTCGGACCATCTAAACCTCACGAGAAGTACGGTAAAAAAGGCCCAGACATGGCACGTGACTCAGTCTTTTCTCTCCTTCCCCCTTGCTCCCCCTGCAATACAACTCTTCAAGACTTGACCTGAACACAAAATATTTTGTGTTACCGAATAGCATTGTGGATCAGGCTTTGGCATTAGTTTCTACTATTGTTTTGAAACAGATTTTGCAAGGGGGTGGGGTGTGTGTTTAACATTTAATTGAAAGGCCTATGACTTCAAATCCATTTGCTGCTTTAAAGAAACATTGGAGTAATTTTCTATAAGAAAAATGTATACAGCCCAAGCCTCCTTCTACTAAAAAAGTGAGAATTTTGTCCTTTTACCACCATAAGAGCAGGGTTCTCTAGTAAAATGATAGCAGGGGGTGGGGAGGAGGAACAGAGCGAAAGGAATGCCTCAGATACTGCCAGAAGAAATGAAACATCTGCTTTTGAGTACTTTTACTAACCGCGCTTATGCTTTCACTGTGTTTTGCAGCAGCAATGTAAAAAATAAAGAGGGGAAAAAAAAACGTTATTATTCTGTGCTTTGTGTCTTGCTGCACTACCGTAATGATTTTAATCAAACAAATACAAAACCACCGTTACCTTTCGCTATAGCTTTAACTTACAGCCACATTTATCTCCACTACTTGGTAGCGTTTCATACCGTGCCGTTTACCAAACAGATCTTCCATGTATTTATTTTGTCCGTGGACTAAGAATTATCTGCTCCATCTGAGGGGAGAGGGAGATACAAAAGATACTGCGAAGGATCCAAGTACCCTGGAGACCCGCCCCAAAGCCTGGACTTTAATTCTTCTTTCTGGTCTTTGCTGGCCCCTGATACACCAGACAAGCACAAACAGACCACACGTGTCCAGGTAGCAGTAACAGCGTCCCAGCAAGTAAGACTGTTGAAAGAAAGAGGCTATGAAGGGAAAGGAACCCTCTTTGTCGGAAGATACTCCGTAGGAAGAAAAGGATCAACTGACTAAATGCCGGGAATGATGAGAACACCAGCCGCCCGCAGTTCATAAGCGTTCTTGAAGTTTCTGTAACTTTGATGGAAATCTTGGTTACAGGTCATAAACCAACCGCTGCCCCTGCCTGCGTACAACCCTTTACGCACCCACATGCCCTCCCTCCACCCGTGCAATGCCGACGGCGGGACGACGGTGCCTTCACAGACCGCCGTGCCCCCGCGGAGGCTCCCCAGAGCCAGGCTGCTACCCCGAGATTCACACACACACACACACCCCCCGCAATGATGAAAAGCGGGTCGCTCTCCATCGCTTACAGTTCAGAACTGCTTTAAACCCCGACAAATCGTGACCGAGAGGGAAACAAGCGGCTGCTGCCTGGGCAGGGAGAGCCGGGCACCGGCCCCTCCGGCCGCTGAGACCGACCGCTGCGCTGACGCGGAGGTGACGCCAGCTGGCAGCCCGGGCCGGGGCCGCAGCTTTCGCTTTCGCCTTCCCCTCAGCCGGCCCTTTCTGGTTCCCCGCCGCTTTTCCCCGAAGTCACGTGCCGCGGCTCTTCCCGGCTCAGCGCTCCCCCCCTCCTCCCCCCCGCCGCCGCGCCTGCGCACACCGCCTGGCCGGGGCCCGGCGCCCGCGGGCACTGCTGGCTGCACGGCGGTGCCGTAACCGCACCTCAGGGCACACGGCAGCGGGCTGCGTGCCCAGTGTAGCTGGGCATATCGCTTCCTCAGGCTTAGGCCTGCGCTGGCGAGCTTCCCGGCCCTGGCTGCTGTCCGCTGGGCTTTGTACGTATCTTTCACCCGCTACGCCTCACACGCCCTGCTTAAACACCTTGAGCTCCTCCTCGATAGCCGCACGTTCTCTCACACGGTTCCAGACTTGTACCGCTGCTCGGGAACGCCAGAAGCCGACCGAAACGGCGACTTGGCCCCGGGGGCGGCGCTCACCCTATTTCTGCCTCGTCTGCTACGGCCACTGCCAGCGTCGCCGCGCTGCTGGGTGGCCCTTTCTTAACGGGTGGAGCCCCCCTCTGCGTTACACGCGTGGTGCTTCCGCCCGCAAACCCCGCGCGGTCGGTAAGGGCCGACCGGCCAGGGACCCAGCGCAGCCCCCCGGGGCGGCCGGCGGCGGAGAGAGGAGGGGGGAGCGCCGCGCCGGGAACACCCCGATGCCCTACGCGGAAGGGAAAGGGCTGTGGGCAGGGCACCCCGGCACCGCCGCGCGTCCATTGGCCCAGGCGGCGGGCAGCGGGGCTCTGATTGGTCCTGGGGCCAGCCCTCCCCCTCGGTGGCGTTGCGGGTATTTCTGGGCGCAAGCGAGGGTCGCGCTGGGGAGCCGGATCGCAGCCTCGTCCCACCGAGTAAGTGCGGGCGGCGGGTAACGGTCGCCAACGGTCGCCAACGGCCAGACGAGCGGGCAGGGCTGCCCGCCCGGCCCTGAGGGGGGGAGCAGGACACGGGGGAGCGCTGTCCGCCCCGCGGAGCCGCGGTGGCTGGGCAGGTGCGGGAGGTCGGTGCTGGGGGGCAGGAGGGCTGTTCCCGCCCTTTGCTCCCAACTGCCATCGCGTAGGTGGGCGGCGATCACCCGGGAACGGCACGGAGGGTGGAAGTGCCAAGAGGCGGCGGGGTTAACCGTAGTTAGTCGGAGCTCAGCTGTGGCAGGAGCCCTCCGGTGCGGCCGTTACCGGGGCACAGGCCCCGCCGCTGCAGATAAACCACCCCTGAGGGGCTTCCAGCGAGGCCTCTCCTCTCCAGGGAGACGATGGGCCGGCAGACCCACGGGCAGGCAGAACAGCCCGATGGGTTTCCAGCCCGCGCACCTCAGCGGCCGGTTTGCCAGCGGCAGGCCGAGCCCTGGGTCCCGGTATCGGTCTCTCTAATGCCGTCTCCACAAGAGCTGCTGCCTTCCTCCCCTCTCCGTGTTTCCCTGCTTGCATTCCCAAGGATGGTGTTTGCTGCATTATCATATTGCTCTGTAAGCACCTTTTCAGATGCTCCTCGCTGCTCCCAAGTCCTTTCCCAGTCTAGTTGCTTTAAGGCACCGGAACAATGAAGTACATCTTCCTTTAAGCACTGAGGGGGGTAACGGAAGCCAAACTAGACTCATTTTGCACATTAAGACAAATTCTTCCAGCCTTCCTCACCAAGGCAAACAGTTAAACATGATATTGGTGTCACTACAGCATACTCAAATGCCTGTAAATCTGAATCTCACGCGCATCAAAATCCTCAGAGCTTTTGCTTTAAACAAAATAGCATTTGTAACTCGTGCTCACGCATAGCATATGCCACTCGGGAGCTGAGGGAGCTGGCATACAACCACTGCTGGCTTTGGCAGGAAGCCATCTGTAAGATAGCCCTTCACCCCGACGCTGCCCTATTCCTTGGATAGGGCCTATCACCCTTTCTAAAAAGCTGCAGATATGAGCGGACCTGCACCTCGCCACCCATGTTCTCAGCCTTAGGTATATCTTTACACGCCATTTCCACTACAAGATGCTAACCTGTAGCCCAGTGAGGAGACAGTAACGGGTCTGCAGCCAGATATCATATATCAGAACACACAGCCACTGTCATACAAGTGCCGTATGTCATGGCTTCTCTCAGTCAGATTAGTTCATTTTAATTCCTCTGTGTCTGCTGCAGACATTACTTAATTTAGCCTGAAAATTTAATCATGGGAGCTAAAGCATATAGTAGAAAAAACCCAGCTTTCCAATACTTGTCCGTTTAAAGTGACTTAAGATCTGGTTGATTGGCAGAGCAGGTAAGTAAAGACACAAATAGCACCTGAAAATGGGCCCCTAAAGGTTCCTTTTTGATTTTCCACTCTCACTTTTTTCAGCTCCCAGTGATGGGGAGTATGTCTACACCAGTAAAAGGTGAAACTCCACATACAGTATTGAGATCCTACAGAGTCACAGGTCCTGATTCCTGTATCCCTACTGAGCAAGGGAGCAGTAACACTACCAGTACCCTAAATGCTGGGAAAAAGGCAAGTTTTCATAGGGAAGGGTAATCTAGGTTTGGAGTTTGTCTTAATTTGCAATTTTACATGTTTTTCTTGAGTTAAAACAAGCACAGAAAGAGTTGTATTCAGTTTTACTGATAGCTTTGTAAAACTGTTGCAGCTGAAAATAAAATGTTTGTTTGCTGGAAACACTTCTCCTTCCAACTCCTCCAGTTTTGCCATTGTTCATGAAAACTTTAAATGAGTTACTCTTCACTAGTTCAGTCCAAATACTGCTTAAGCATTTACATTGATTTTTCTCCCCCACCCTCCTCAGGATGACTCAGTGGTATCAGCTACAGCAACTTGATTCCAAGTTTTTAGAGCAAGTTCACCAGCTGTACGATGACAGCTTTCCAATGGAAATCAGGCAGTACCTGGCACAGTGGCTGGAAAACCAGGACTGGTAAGCTTAGAAATTAGCCTTCAGGTTGTACAAAAAGCAACGTTCTCATACATGCGGTTACAGGCGGTAGGATAATATTGGGGAAGAGAGCTGCTAGGTGAACCTTTGCTGGCAGGGTGCTTCAGTAGCTGTGTGAGTGCTGTAGCCTGGGTTCTTGCCCCTCTTCAGGGCTTTCTAGAGGGGCCTGACACCTGAGTAACAAGTGTACCATCTCATATTTCCCTCGGTCTGTAACAGAAGCTGCTGTTTCAAGACCAATCAGTTATTACCTTGGCAGCTCAGTCTCTCGCTGCTTGTGGACTTTGAACTTTTGCTAAGATTTCTATGGAGTATCTTCTTTTGGGAGAGTGGTACAGTGTGCATACATGCCTCAGGTTCACTGCTAGCTTCTTGATGTGCATGGAGTGAGTAAATGAAGTTGCACAGAACATAGCAAGAATAATGCAGAGAAAAGCAACATTACTGTATCAAGGAAGGTCAGAGTTGAGAGAACAAAATTGGCTTGTGTTTGAAGATAATTCTTGCTGCTTGCGTATACTCAGCTGAGTTGGAGATTAAAAATAAAGTATTCCTGTATGCATTTTTTGAATGCTGTATTGAAAGTATATTTCACACAAGCATGCCTTAAATTATTCTAGGGAACATGCAGCCAACAATGTATCTTTTGCTACGGTGTTATTCCACGACCTGCTGTCACAGCTCGATGATCAATTTAGTAGATTCTTGATAGAAAACAACTTTTTGCTGCAACACAACATCAGGAAAAGCAAACGTAATCTTCAGGTATGACTGCGGTATACACCTATACATGTGCTTGAATTGCTTCAGTAGAGTAATTAGATGCCGCTAAGCAAACTACCCTGCCATGAGAGATTTTTACAGAGAATGTGCGAGAATCCTAATTTAAAGCCAGAATTCAAATGTTGCTCCATTTTTGCTTTAATTTGCTACCATTAGAGAGTTATAGTTTTGTTACCAGTACAGTTACAGTGTCTGAGAGCTCTAGAAAAATGTTATAGTTTGTAAGGTATTTACTATATGTATTTGGAGCACTTACTCAAATGGAGTTTTGCTTACCCCACCCCTTCCCCAGCCAGTTTCCTCAGTGTCCTAACAAGCTTCTGGTGCAGAAGAAACACAGGGGAAGAAATCCTTCCCACATAACCACAGAATTACAGTTAGTAAGCAGAGGGCTTGTCATTAGATAGCACTTCTGTGCATTGTATTGTACCAACAAAGAAAAGGTCCAAAGCAATTGGTAGTGAGTGGCAGTGCAGAACATATCCTTAGCGGACCTAGTTACTGCCTTTAGTCAGTCTTCCCTGTACGGTTGCATGCCAGAGGATCTTCCATAGACTCACCTTCTCCACAGCCTATTTCCCCACACACCTAGCTTCTCCTCATCAAAAGGCAGTGATTAGGGGAGTGTTTTCTGAGGAGAGGAGAACCAGACTGTACTTATCAGATAGTATCTATAGATCAGCAATGAAAGATCAGTCAAGGCTGGTACAGCGCAGCCATCCCCAGGGCAGTACTCAATCCAGAGTGTGTTTCAATGTCATATGCATTTAAAACAATAAGGTTGAATTTATATCCAGCCTTGGCTGTGTGTTCATAAGTGCCAGCTAACATATCTCCTTTACATCACCGAGCAAGAGCTGTACCTGTCAAACTGGGACAGCCACCCTTCAAAACCAGCAGCTATACTTCAAAGGTGTGGGAGAGTGGCTCGAGAGAGAAGATGAGGACATATCTCACTTCTCCTAGTAATGTCTCTGACCCTTTCCTGTTGTTTTGTGCAGAGTCCTGTCTCTTCACACACTAATGAACTAAAATAGAAACTCATTCTTGGAGGTGGTTGCAGCCGTCACGCTCCCTGGGGTCTTGGAGCATGCTGTGCCCAACGTGTGCCCCAAGGCTCACACACAGTCACACACTAATCTTTTTGCCAATCAGTTTACCCAAAGACAAGAGATTATGAGTATGAACTTTCACAATAGACCATCTCTAATGCCAGGATAACTTCCAAGAAGACCCAATACATATGGCAATGATCATCTACAGCTGTCTGAAAGAAGAGAGGAAGATTCTGAACAGTGCCCAGTTGTCAAATCAGGTAACTTAGTCTTGGAATGTCTACTGCTCTTTCCTATTATATGGGACAGAGAGAGTGGAAGAAGACTGAAAGAGGAAACAGCCTGTCCTCTCTCTGCTCAACATGTTTTTTTAAAGACAGAAAAGTGAACACACTAATATGTGCCAGCTGGACAGTGTGGCTTGTTTGTGCTATATAAGGCATTTAGAGGGGAAATGGCAAGGAAGTAATTTTTTATTGCTATGCTTTTTTTAATGCTTCTGTAGTATAGCCTGATGCGCTCATCAGATTTAGCTGCAGTTTAATGATTAGCGCTTGCCTTATTTCACCCAGATTTTAGCTTTTTTGTTATGTCTGCACTCCTGAATTTGCTCCTTACTGAGCACCAGAGAAGCTGGTGCTTCTCTGGACTGTGTCTCTGGGAATGTGATGCGTAGTTCTCCTTCCAGTTATCTCCCAACTATTTCTATTTTGTTTTTTCAAATAAAGCCCATTTCTTTCCTCTGAACCATAGATAAAGCCATATTCTTCTCTTTCCTCATCTGTTCTCTGACTTTTCATCTTTTTGTTTTTTCCTTCTCAAGGAGAACTGTTTTGCAATAAAATAAATTCTGTGTTTGGGAAAAGGAATGCAAACTGTATAACTAGATGTAATACACTTATGTGGTAATAAAGTGATGACTGACTGAGCATATTAAGTTCTGAAACTGAAATACTTTCCTTTAGAGCAAGTTTTTGCATGTGTGTTTACAGAGTGGGAAGAGCACTCACGCACAGGCTTTCAACAAGGAGCCTTAGCACAACTGCATCCAAAACCAGCTCCTTGAAAACCGTGACTGACAAAGCCATTCCCCAATACCTTGTAGCTGCAGCGCAGCGGTTCAGTTTCTATTCTGGCACATGACATAGAGCACACACAACTGCAGTATGTTTGTGTCATCAGAAAGGGAAATAAATCCTCCAGTACTTGTTGTTGGCACTAAGTATACCACTGTGCCCTACCTCTGCTTTCCAGTTACACTTTCATTTCCCAAAGCTGAGAAGGTAAAACACAGAGCAAGCACAATTATAAGTATCATAAAAAGCAAAGGAGAATCCCAAGTGTTCGAGGATGCTCAGATTGCCTTAATGGTCATGACTTAAATCTACGATGGGGGACCTTTGCCAGTTTGCCAAAATGAATACTTTGGATCACCTTAGCTTAAGTTGACATGTTAGTCAGAGGAACAATGTATACCTGACTGTCCAACATTAGAGGAACAGCAAGTTTCTAAATGCCAGCAGAACTGCTGATGTGTGGAACGAAAAATCCCATCGTTCAGCCTACTGCAACTCTGAGTGATATGATGCAATAAGCTTCCTGAATGATACTTGGGTCAGCTTTCAAAGGAACTGTATAGAGATCTAAAAAGTGCTTGAATGCCCTGTAGGAAAGAAATTACATTCCAGGTTACCCCGTTTGCCTATGCACAGGCCTATCTTGTTCTTAGGCTGTTTCTCCCCTTATCCTGTATGGATGAATCTAACATTTAATGTAGATGTCAGGCAGTGTTCAGGGTTGCTGATTTGTTGAAATACATGAAGATAAGCAAACAAAAAATATATTTGTGCAAAGAGAAAACAAAATATGTTTATAGGTTTATGTTGCTATGATAAAAGAGGCAGCATTGTCACACAGACATTTTTAATTCTCCCTTGTTTCTTGCAAATTCACTTGAACTTGATTTTATAATATAAAACCTTAGTATGATTTTTCAGAACAAGCCATGCTTCAAGCTGTTTGCTAACAAAAGCCACTAACTTAACATTAATGAAAAAATTATTTGCTGTCATGGGTCATTCTGGTTTGACTTCTGTTGATCTGCTTGCCCCCTCAGATGGAAGTGGGGAGCATACAGAACACTGTGATCGGGATGCTGGACAAACAGAAGGAGCTTGATGCTAAAGTTAAGGCTGTAAAAAATAGTGTTATAGTAAGTATAATGTAACTATTTAAAGTGGTGTTTGTTGGTTCATACATGTTGAAAAGCTTTCAGTACATAAAATAAGACTTTCTAAAATGACAAGTAAAATTAAGGTAATAGTTGGGTTTTTAACTCTGTCACCAGTGACTTAAAATAGAAAGTAATTATCTGTCAATGGCACCATAATACAGATTGGAATTTGACTAGTTTAGCAAGATCAAATTTCTTGTGCTTGAGTTTTAATAACAAGAACTTTGCCCCATCTGAAATACTAGCAACTGAGGAAAAGCTTAAGTAGTCATGTAGTGACCATTTTGTTGTTAACTAGAACATAGATTTTTCAGTTACCATATAGTTGCTTATTGTCTTAAATACTGTCATTATGGAAAGCTTTTCTCCAAGCAATACTTAAGTGTGTTTAAAATGCTGTGTGCTGCTCCAAGTTTTTCCACTGTAGCCTAGGTTCTCCTGACTTCTGTGAACTTATATGGCTAGACAATGACACCTTTTCTATATTTTATAATTAACAGATTTTAGTTAGCTGAGAAGGGAGGGTGAATAGAAGGTAATTACGTTTAGGGATAGTTCCTGTTAGGGAGTTCCAGGAAAAGGCATTGCTGTAATACTGGTGCCAGGCAGTTCCTAATCACAAGTCTTGCATTACCTGAAATTATTGAATAATTGTGGCTGCTTTCATTTGTGCATTATAGGACGTGGAGCAAGACATCAAGACATTGGAAGATATGCAAGATGAATATGACTTTAAATGTAAAACCTTGCAGAACAGAGGTAATTTATCAAGGACATACCCTATTGCATGTAGTTCATAAGAGTAAACTTTGCTACCTTATGTCAGGAAATTAAACGTAGTTATATGTAGCCAAACTTACCGATAATGTCCCTCCTTTATTAATTCTGCTTTATGCTGAAACCTAAATTCCTAAAAATGCATTCTTTGCATGTGCCTGTTCTTACAGGAAGAAAGCAAGCCTCTGTGTTAACACTGGGTTCCTTCATCCTTTACATCCCTTTGCTACTAGAAATAGCAAACCCTGTAGACTCAGTGACCATTCAACTATACATCCAAATAGTTTTATGCTTCTCTTTGCCATCTTGTATTTCGCAAACCCTTTCCCTGCATCAAGTTTTGTAGGCCCTTGTGTACCGAGGGAAGCACATGCAGCTGTAATCCCCCCTGGTTTCATTCTATAGATCTGTGTCTCTGGCTTTGTTCTAGAAAAGGCTTCAGATTCCAACACAAATTGGCAGGTGCCTGTCCCTCAGAAGAAGGAGGAGTTCAGAAGAGACTAAGGGGAGCACTGAGCCACCATCTTGCTCTTTGTACTTGGGGGCAGGTAGCGCTTGCGTGAGACAGACAGGAACCTCTAACTTAGGGTCAGTAGGCAGCAGAGGGAGTAGCTAGGGCCACTAAGTAGGATCTGTCAGCATGGGCTACACTCAGGAAGCTGTAAACATCCTCCCTTAAAATAACTTCTGTTGCCAGGTTATCTGTTAAGTAACTAAGTGATTCAAGTCTGAAGCCAGCATGAGAACAAATTGCTTTGTGTGTACCTTTACACAATATAATCATTATTTTAAATCATGTTCTTGCTAAAAAGGCAAGCTGATTCATGTCTCAATTACTTCACTGGGATAGCAGCTTTTCCTTGCATTAGTGCTTTAAGTGTAGACTCTGTCCTTTCAGAAGGAGGAAAGGAGGAATCACAAGAAAAGTCTAAGAGGCAGTAACTATTTCCTCCCTTAAGCTTGAAAGATATACTTCACTTAACATTAGCCAGGCAGGTCCCCTCTTCCCTGCAATGTTTCCTCCACCCGTACTTCCCTGTTCTCACAAGGGTACAACCTGTTGCACTCCTCCAGCCTCAGCTTCCTAATTTGGACTTATTTTACAGAGCACGAGTCCAACGGTGTGTCACAGGAGGAATATAAGAAAGAACAGATGAATCTCAAGAAGATGTTTTTGTCACTTGACCTCAAAAGAAAGGTAGCATTCTAGTTCTCTTTCAGAAGGTGACAACACTTCATTTTGAACGCATGTTCATTTTCATTTGGTTGACATAATGGATTATGTAAAACATCAGCTGAACTAAGATTTCATTCTTTCAATCCTGACTGAAAATCTAGAATCTCTAAGCAATTCTCTTTTAGCAACCTTTATCAAACTCTGTCAGGTAAAGCTAGAACAGTGAAAGGGAGAAGTATCAAAATAGTCATGTTCTTGAGGAAAAACTGGTTGAAAAAGTCACAGCTTTAGAGTTAAGTGTGCTTACTCTCATTGCAGTGCTCAAATTACGGCAAGCACCAGGCAATCCCACATACACACTTGGGACATGTGATGTGAGACCCTGAGACACAATCTTTAGAGTTCGGCAATATTGAATATGTGTTGTCTCTCCACTTATTCTAGCAAATACTCCAGCTAAGGAGAAGCAGGTGTTTTAGGAAACATCCACTGTTGACAAGCTATTGCTTTGAGGTCCTTGCAAAGTTTTGCAAGACAGCTAGCATTAGCTAAAACAGTACTTAGTTTTCCTATATTAAGTATTTTTAATAAACAGAGTAATTTCTCTGTAGGAAGTGGTGAACAAGATAGTACAGCTGCTGAACACCACAGAGCACACGCAGAGTGCTCTTATTAATGAGGAGCTGGTAGAGTGGAAACACAGGCAACAGACTGCATGTATTGGTGGCCCACCCAACGCCTGCCTTGACCAGCTACAGAACTGGTAAGTCTCCAGGCAAGGACTGCATTGCCTGGGAACTTGAAGTGCGTTATGAAGGAACATCAGATCTGCAAAATATACTGATTTATATTACGCATTTTCATTCTGTCATAGCATAACTACATTTCATTGATTACCTCACCACATTTCCAGTTAGTAAGAAGTGTTCTCTATACACTGCCTAGCCCTTAGGGACGGTCACTTGGCATTATTACAATCCAAAAAACATGCTAAAAGTAATAAGATTCTGTAATTGTAGGTTCACCATTGTTGCTGAAAGTCTACAGCAAGTTCGTCAGCAGCTCAAAAAGCTTGAGGAACTGGAGCAGAAGTTTACCTATGACCCTGATCCCATCACAAAAAACAAACAAGTTCTGCAGGACCGAACATACAGTCTTTTCAAACAGCTCATCCAGAGGTAACAGACGAGAAGGGTCATGTTTGTGTGAATAAATGGATGGAGAGCACTTTTCCTTCCGATCCCCTCAGTATTTCCTGCATGCTAACTTTGCATTTTCTGAGGTTTTCCTAAGTTTATCACAAACATTAAACTAAACGACCATTTTTGAGATTTACCCTATTGAGGGTTTCCACTGGTTTAGGCCCATGGAAAGGGTTTGTGATTAGTCATCAATTTAAGTTTGCAAGAGCTATGCTACATTATGCTTTGGTTATGGAATCAAACTCCTAGTCTGTTAGTCCATTTCTTGCTTCAAGCTTCAGCCCTGCAAAGGTCTAGTAAATGGAGACAAGAAGCCATCCATGCCAAGCTATACCCAAGATGATTACATGCTAAATTCTCCAACCCTTCGCTTTGGGATGGATCATCTTTGTCTCCAGCATAGGGAGGCCAGCCATATCGCTGTACCATCTCTGTGATGCAAGTTACTGTAACTGTAATTGCCCCACATAAGATCAGAGTCCCATTCTGTAAACATACAATAGACAAGAATTCCTGCTTGCAGATAAGAGCAGGGTTGTAGATAGAGTAGGTAACACCCTGTTAAGGGAGGCTAGAACCCAGGTTTCCAGAGTCCCATTCAGATGCTTTGACCACTCATCTTCAGTTGGAAAACATAGGTACTGCTTTTCAGTGAAGTGAAGGTGATGAGGAAGAGCTGTAGAAGTCCAGCTACTCTTTAATTATCTGTAAGCTGCTGTTCAGATAATCTTGCCTATGAGTATAGTAGGAAGAAATGTCTCCATGCTGCCTAGGACTCGGTAACAATAGAAATGCAGCACCATGCTACACAAGAGGTGCCCAAGACAGCAACAGTTTGGGGTGTATCAGAACAGGCTAGCCTCAAGAGATTGCTTTGTGGGGTTAGCAAGCCCTCCTGAAATGCCCAGCTCTTGGGCACGTGTTGTTACATAGCGCTGTAACTGTCAGCATTTAGCAAGCATTAGGAAGTGGCAAACAAAGCAACACTCCTCACTCAGATTATGCTGGTTACATCAGTGTTTACATGCCATTTGATTTCAGGGAAGTTTGAGGTAGCACTCTCCCCACTCAAGCCATCAACATATTTAGGAAAAGCCAGCCCTTCGGAAATCACTTTATACTTGCAGTATCTCTAGTACTGTTGATACAAGTGAAAAACCTACACACAGACCTCTGTGTAGATAGAAACGGAATGAATAAAGTGTGTAGTGCTACTGGTAAAATCACCATTCTTTTAAAGTTTACTTCTTATGTAATTTCTTGTTCCTTAAGGACAACATCGATAAATCAAAGTGCCTTTAATCTGTTCTTTCCATAGCTCCTTTGTGGTAGAGAGGCAGCCCTGCATGCCAACACATCCTCAGAGGCCATTAGTTCTGAAGACAGGTGTACAGTTTACTGTAAAGCTGAGGTATGTTTTCCCTTTTTCCATCTTGTTTTGTGGTAAGCCTTTCATGTCACTGCCTTCCTGCAGCTGAGAGCGTTGCAAATCTTATGTGGTAGCCTAAGTTTAAGGTCAGGAGGAGGAGAGTGCCATGTAGCAGGGGGATGTCATCTAGCAAAGTTTAACTTGCATTTAGCTCTTAGCCAGGAGCAGGGAGTATTGAGTGTATAAGAAACACAACAGAACAGCAGAACACATGCTCACCACTTTGTCATGCAGAAGACAAACTCATTTGCCCATCTAGTTTCCTCTCTGAATCAGAACCTGGGATCAGCGTTTACAGACCTTGCTAATTTATCCTGTCACTGCAAACACGATATCTCGTATGGAGCAAGCCTGGGGCCTGTAGGTAGCCCTGAGTTGCACAGCTTAGATATACCTGTGATAAGCAGTATGATGGAAGAGAACCTGTCTCTTGCAATTGCAGTCAAAGAAAAAAAAAACCAAACACAAACCACTTTCTCTTTTCAGATTGCTGGTGAAATTGCAGGAATTGAACTACAACTTGAAAGTCAAAGTTTTATTTGATAAGTACGTTGCATTTTTCTCATCCCTGTGTACATTAATGGTAAGCAGTCCCCATGTTCAGAAATCCAGAAGGCAGTCATGTTTTAACTGTTGAGTTGGCCAGGAGCAGGCTGGTTCTCCATGGCAGCAGGTACATCATCCCTTCCTCTTACCCATGCTCTTGCTCTAAATCTCTCTTTGCCATTAGAGACTTGTCACAAAGCACAGAAGGTCTCTGCACTTCCCTTAAGGGTAGGGAAAGAAATGGAACAGGCTCTCCAAGATAACAACAGTGGCTGTAAGGTCACTTACAAGGGGGCTGTGCTTTTAAGAGAGCAGGAGAGTTTTTGTCTTCACATTTGACTCTAAGCAGCATTTTGTTTACTTGAAACAGCTCTGGGGTCCAGAAGCTTGCATGAAATGGGGGAAAGGAAAAGAAATCCTTATGTGGAAGTGGGAGTTGAGGGTTTGAGAAATGCACCAGGTATAATGCAACTCAGTAAAATGGTAAGCGTTGGGAAAACCAATTCAAGTGATGCAGCAATCTATTCAACAAGTTGCATGCTTTGAAAGCCACTTTAGAATGACAATACTATGTAATTTTTTCTCAGAGCCAGAGTTAAGGCCTGGATAGTAAAAGAAAGGACTTGCTTTGATTATAACAGCCTCCATAGCAAAATTTAAGCCTCACTAAAAGGTGGCCTGTGTAGCACAGTATTTATTTTGACTGCTTGAACGAACTGCCGCCTCCTTTACCCAGGAGATTTCACAGAAGTTCTCAGCTACTAAAACAAACACCCACATTTTCTGTGTCTGTGGCAGAATCTTTAAGAGATTTGTCATTTGTCTTTTTTTTTTTTTGACAGAGATGTAAGTGAGAAGAACTCAGTCAAAGGGTATGTGTCATTACAGTTTGGTATATTAATATTGGGTTCTTTCAATGAATACAAGATACCATTCTTTTCTCTCTTTTTATGAAGGTTCAGGAAATTTAATATTTTGGGAACAAACACAAAAGTGATGAACATGGAAGAATCTACTAATGGAAGTCTAGCAGCAGAATTCAGGCACTTGGTAGGGGATTTTTTTTTCTTCTATCAACATATCCATTCAATTGTGTGGGTAGAGGGTGTGGTAGGAAGGATACAAATTGCTTGTGTTACTGTAGTCATCGTTTATTTTTGTTTAAGAACTGCAAATC
Source organism: Aramus guarauna (assembly GCA_013400195.1). NCBI lineage: Eukaryota > Metazoa > Chordata > Aves > Gruiformes > Aramidae > Aramus > Aramus guarauna. Next base: position 1,858,312 of record VXBL01001272.1, read on the forward strand.
TCTCCTTTTTCTTTGTTCTTCCCTTTTTGAAATCTTTGTCCTGTTTCAATTGAAATGCTATTGCTTGTCACTGAAATAGGGCCAGAAAGGCAAACAAGTATTTGCTGCCATACAGCTTGTTGCAATGAGTTCTTTGGAGGAAAAAAGGAAGCCTAGAAATGCTATTTTGGGCCTTTCAGAGGAAGGCCCATAGTGGGGGAGAGCTTGGAGTAGTTTAAAGAGCTTTGAAACTGGAAGAGGAAAATTTTCTAGGAGGAAGCAGCTACAAAAAATTCAGTGCCTTGAGCAGACTGTACAACACTATCTGCAGATTGTGAGATAAATCAGATTGGTTCCATCATTACAACAGGAAAAGTACAAGTCCTGAAGCAGTGAACATGGAAGTCTCCCTTCCTCCCTTCACTGTTCAGAACAGACACTGTCTGGAGTTTATTGTCCAAGTCAGAGGGGTACTTTGATAAACCAGTATTTCATCTGATCCTTCCTGATTTCACACTGCTTCTGTTCTTATAAGGCCTCTTACATAAAGGCATTACATCAAAAGGATGCAATATCTATTTTCACAGATGAATGGTTTATAAGAGAATAGTAGTTACCTATAGTTTAATCCTTTGGCTTCCACAGCTTAGAACCAAATAGGATCAGACACTAGTGCGGCAAGTTTGCATACAGTTGAGCAACTAAAGCATGCAAGCATTTGCATCCCTTATCACTTGCATTTGTGGCTGAGGTAAATAAGTGACAGGGGTTTTTGTTTGTTTGCAGCAACTGAAAGAACAGAAGAATGCAGGAAGCAGAACAAATGAGGTAAGCAGCACTGACCTTGTTTGTAAAGCTTTGTGTAATACCAAAAAGGCATTCAGGCATTTAAGACAATGCTCTGCTCAGTGCCATGAAAAAGCAGACAGGATGACAGATCAATAAAGGAGGAGTTCAGTGTTTCTGGGAAACAATCCATGTAGGAGGTATCTACAGATGAGCTACTGCCAGAATGGTGCCCCTCTGGACTCTCCCTCACAGCGACCTGGCTTTAACAGGACTTTCTGTCAAGGACAGATTTTTATGTGGCTCTGGGGTAGAAGCCAAGAAAAAAAAAAAAGAATAGGCATTTTCTAGGCACCTTTAGGAAGTTAGCATGTCACTTGACTTTGACCTGTAAACCATATCTAGAGTAAGTAACCTTGGATAGGAAAGGTTTTTCCCCTATGATAAATCCCTTACCTTCCCCCCCAAGCAAGTTTTCAGTCCCTGAAAGGTTTTGTTTGGTTGGTTTTCTTTCTCCTTTAAAGGGTCCTCTCATTGTAACAGAAGAGCTTCACTCTCTGAGTTTTGAGACGCAGCTGTGCCAGCCTGGCTTGGTAATAGACCTCGAGGTATGTCTTGGATGAAAGAGAGATGGACTTAAATTTCTGTATGTCACTGACATAGTAATCTAAGCTTTTTTAAAAGTACTTGGATGTAAAACACTTTCAGTTATGTCAAAATACATGAATGACACTTTACAACACCTCTGTATACACATATACAGTAAGAATGCATTCAAATCTCTGGGTAAATAGAGCAGATGTGTTTTGCAAAGTATCCATTGACCAGCCCTGTGTTTTAAGCTCTCTGGGTATCAGTTTCCATTTATTTCAGAAGCCATATGCTAAGAAATCTGTTACTGTCAGTGCTATCATAACTAACATTATATGGAGGTCTTTATCAGACAAAAAAAAAAGTGCAACCCATGTCTTTCTAGTAATCATACTGACATTTTCTCCCCTACATACAAGTTTCAAGTGAAAGAGTTAAGACCGTGCAAGTAAGGAATTGCAATGGAAATGTGTTTGTAGGAAATCTAGGGGAGGGCTGCAGCAGGGGTACAGGGCAGTCTGACATGTTTCCTTCTGTGTCCCTTTCAGACCACATCCCTTCCCATTGTTGTGATCTCAAATGTGAGCCAACTTCCAAGTGGATGGGCTTCCATCTTGTGGTTCAACATGCTGTCTACTGATCCCAAGGTATTTAAAAACCAAACAAATCGACACTCTCCCCCCACTTCTACATCTTTATGTAGAAGAGCTTCCACAGTTCCCAAAATTGTATCAGAAATACTATGTGTAATTTTAAGGTATTGCCTGTATACAAGTGGCTGCTGCATTTTTCCCTTGCAGATGACTCAATGGAGAGAGTGACCTACTTACCTATCCTAAAGAGAGCAATGTTTGAAACTCACATAAGGATATTATACATTGTATTCAGTATATGCAGTACACAGTGAGAAGCCAAATAAACTTTTAAGAATTCAAATGCAGTGCACTTGGCTAATCTAGGAATTCTACCCACTGGGAGGAGACACATCCAAAAGAAAGTCCTAGAGATTGCTTTTCCTGGTAAAGAGTGCCTGTCAGGATAGGAGCCTGCTCTTCTAGAGTCATCTTAAGCTGACATCCATTGTTAAATCAGCATTTTGTTTTGGCAATATACTTTTGTAATTTCAAGTGGTATGCCAAAATTAATGCTTATTAACTGTATATTATATTTTTCCCTTCTATTCTAGAACTTGTCCTTCTTTCTGAATCCACCTTATGCAAAGTGGTCTAAACTTTCTGAAGTTCTGAGTTGGCAGTTTTCTTCTGTCACAAAGAGAGGACTTAATGCGGATCAGCTGAGCATGCTGGGAGAGAAGCTACTTGGTATGGTCTGCTTCCATCACTTCCTACCCTTTGGTTCTGCTGAACAAGCAGGTGGCCTGTTTGAATTGAAGCCAATTCTTTTGCACAATCTATTTTAAGTTTTTATTTCCTCTCACACCTTTCCTTTGTACAATGTCACTTTATAGCAGTGGAGTGTTTTCCAGGTTTCAGTATGGTAGAGTTTGCAAGTGACAGTCAAGTCGTGAAAAGGTCTGCAGTTCTAACTGAGGAGTTCTGCACATTAGGACAGTGCAGATTTGGGCTACTTCTGCTTTTTGAAGAGCTACTGAAGTAATGCACGTTTAGTCAATCTTTGAGGTGGCTGTTTCTTGGGTTTTGGGGGTTTGTTAAATCCATCTCCATTGATTTTTAGCTTCATGCATCCCCCCCAAGTACAGGGGGATTTACTCTGCATAAGCACAGTTGCAATATCAAAGTGCAAACACTATGAAACTATTAAGGGATATCAAATTGAATGTATCCCAGATGAAAGTCCTTAGTAACAGCTTAATCGGCCATGACTTTTGTTTTCCAAACTCCTTGCCAGTTTGCCTGATAGGCAGGGCACGTGACATGGCTACTGAGTTTACATGGTAGACTATAGTTAGAATACTGTATACTCCACTAACCTTAAGTTTCAGGCAACATTTTATTTAAAGGGATTTGACATTAGCGGGTCTGGGTGGTAAGTACAGCATTCCGGTCTCATATTCCCTTCCTCTAGTTTCCCCAAGACACAAGACCTGACAAAAAGCTTACTGATTTAATAGGTTACTTTTCAGAATTCTGCAAGGAGAGTAATTTTTATTAGTCCAATTAACCATCCAGAAGACAAAGTGACACTGACATATTTCTGTGGTCAACTTGCAGTTCAGAACTTCAGAGATTCTTTGTCAGGCTCTGAGAAACAGTAGAGATGCTATTTAACTCTTATCTCTACAGCTAGAAGTATTTCACTACTAAAAAAAAATCTAGGTAGCTGAACACTATATATTCAGGATCCCTTAGTGCAAGGGGACACAGAATCTATCAGGGTGCCAGGATACCACTCACCTACTGCTTTTGTGATGTGAAAGTTGGCAGAATCTTGGTCTCAAGTATCAGAAACAAGCTCCCTAACCTAATCCATTTTTAGAGATATGGAAGGGAAAAGCAGCAGATTCCTGACTGTATTGAAATCCACAGCACGATCTGTAATGGAAAGAATTTGGCTCTGAATACAGTCAGGGTCTGCAAAGCTCTAGCTGGTGTAGCCACAGCATAGGATTTTTGTTGCTGTGGTTGTGAAACACTGTTGACATAAAAACAAGGCAGAGGGGAAAATGATTGCAACAGGAACTAGATGAGTCTTTGGTTGGGGCAGACCTAGGAGTCAAGAGTTTCTGGGGCAAAAGCTTACAAATCTCTAGGACTGAGACAGGAAAGTGCTTAATCTCAGAATGATGTAGGCTCTGCTGAGCTCCTACAGGAAAGCTTATGGGCTGCAGTTTTCTTATTTTGTTGGAGAAAATACCTGCAAGATTTCAGGCTCCTTCCTGGAAGTGTTTTGAAACTGGCAAGCATTAGGTGAGGCACAGCACAGAAAGTGTCAGAATGAATTCATTCTCAGTACACAAGGTCTGTTTAAATACATTTGGTCATTCTCGTGCAGTAAGCTTCTCCAAGCCCTCCCTGCACTAGCTATCAAACTGCTGTAGTCTTACATTTCTTTTCTTTCTGAGTCCAACAGCTCAGAGTTGTAAATAAGCACTCAGAACTTGGGGCTATAAATACTTTTCTTTCAGCTTAAGTAACTTATGGAATATGACTGAAGTCAATTTATTCTGTTCAGGGTCAACCTGTGGAGGATCTCATGATGGCCTTATTCCTTGGACAAGATTCTGCAAGGTATGACTGCAGTTTAAAAATTGAGATGGAACAGACAGCTTTGTCTTGGGGTGATTTTTTTGAAGGCCAGGTTGGGGTGGGTTTGGTTTGTTTGGGGTTTTTTTTTATTCTTTTAGTGTGCTTTCTTTTTCAATAGTATACTCTATTCTAGAGCTTACATAGTTGTGGGAGGTTTTGATGGTGAGGTTAAAGTAGCAGCAGCTCTTAATAAAACTCCTGTTTCATTATCCCTGTTCTCCCCCTTATCACACTCTGAATTTCAGGAAAATATAAATGATAAAAACTTCCCCTTTTGGCTGTGGATTGAGGGAATCCTGGAGCTTATCAAGAAACACCTCCTGTGTCTCTGGAATGACGGGTAAGACAGAGTGAGCTTAACATAGACACAGTCATTGCCTCAGACCTTTCATTTAGACTAGCAGTTGCATCCTCAGGTTGTGATGTTGCTTGTGCAGATACTTTGCATCCAGTGAAGTGGAATTTGCAACCAGAAAATCCAAGGCAAATGAATTCTAGTAGTGAGGAAACCTCTGAGGCAACTGCTTTTAAGCAAAAATGTCTGATGACCAAGCTGTCCCATTTAAGTCACAGAACAGGGCTTTGAAGGTTAGAAATTTCTTTTGCCTCTGCTCCTGCTATAAGTAGGTTCTTTCCACACCCTAGAACAGAGCCTCTCTTGTATTTGACAGGGAAGACTAAAGTACAAAGTGTAAGTCATAAAGTGATCATCAGTCTTAAAAAAAAAAAAACAAACAGAAAACCTACCCACAAGCAAGCGTTGTCAGCCTCCTCTAGGTGGCAGCAGCCAGACTCTGAACATCTCTATCCGCAATAGAAGTCCAGAAAACACCTTTACTGATTTTAGTAGAGTATTATTAATTAGTAAAACGCTGCCAGATGGAAAACCAGTTCCATTTGCCCTGTAATACTGGTTTAGTAAACTTCTAGTTTTGGTGTTGCCAATTTCAGAAGCAATTGCTGCCAGAAACAGGTTCAGCCAAGATCACAATCCCGCCTCCTAGGTTTAGCTGCATTATGAAACGCTGTCAATAGTGTCAAAACACTCACAGTGGAGCATCTGAGTAGATCCCACAGACCTGTGGGATACAACAGTAAGATTGCTCCATCTTGCTAAATTCAGTAGCAGGCTTCAAGTTATTACCCCCTGGCTCCACATGAGCTCTGCCAAAGCCCTTAACAGTACAAGCCTTGTTTCACTGCCTAACCCCCCTCATATTTATTAGCTAAGTGGAGTCCAGCGCAGCGGGAGCTTTTGCCACCATTACTGAAGCAGAGTTGCAATTCTGTCCCACGTGGTGTTCCGTCTCAGTGTGGCTGTGTGCCTACGGGATTGTTTGCACACGTGGCTTTGATAGCATGCAGCCTTGAATAGCATTACTCATTGCTCTCCGTTATGAGAGCAAGCCCCTGTTTAGGGTTTAACAGAAGGAAGAGGTGCAAGTTAAATCCTGAAGGTAAATCAAAACCAGAGATTTAGTACTATTAGCTATTCCTCTCTCAGCTGGCTTTGTTGGATAGCCACAGATCTTTGTTTTCTAGAAAGGCAAAAAGGGAAACTGAAGGGAAAACTCTTGCAAACTACAAAGATACTTGAGTGGGAAAGAGATAAAGCTATAGTATGTTATGATAGAGACTCCCCTTGTATACAAAAGAATAAGTATTACAGCCTCAGGAACACTTGCCTTTCTTCAATCTTTAGTCTTCCCATCCCTCAAGCATATCACTGTACACAGTATATTCACTACCAAACAGATTTGTTACCTAAAGCATGCCATATTAAAGAAAAAAAACAAAACACACACACACAAAACCAAGCACCACCCAAAACCCCTTCACACAACCCCATAAAATAGGGTAGCTTATAGCACCTGAAATTTCTAAGCAAAATCATTGTTATTCAGTAGTTTTGTGCAAAAAGCACTTCCCCTAACTTAATGCATGGAAGGACAGTAGTACTTTGAGTAGTACTCAAGCCTTCATTATTGATGGAGTATTTTGAGGAAGAAGTAGCAGTGCAAAGAAATTCTAACCTTTAAAAAAACCACCAAACACACAAACGTTGGGGTTTGACCAGGGTTATGCCCTCGTGCTGCTTGTACAACCCCCTCCCCAGGCCCAGTTCAGACCAATCCGTTTCTCAGAGTTACCACCTTGCCTACGCAATAACATTTGCTGAGCATAATGTATGGGGGGGAGGGGGGCAGAAGTCACACAAGCTTAACAGCTCATCCACGTACACAAGAAATAAAAACAAAGCCCACACCTATATGGATGCAATCTGGTAGCTAGCAGACTTTTGTTTCTCCTTTTTGGCTGATAAAAAAAAACCAACAACAACACACAGCTGTTCCTTAATATACTTTGGAAGTTAGAAGTGCTAGCTGGGATCTGACCATATTGCACACATAACTTAAGTTCTGCTTACGCAGCCCAGTTTTGACAGCAAAAGACAATCTCTTTTATTCTGAGCTCAGAAAAGTGATTGTATAAGACACCAGGCAAAAAAGAAGAGTGCTGAGGGAAGCTGTGGCAGCTCATGTCTTCCACAGTGCAGCTCCAGCCTGTCAGCCCTACTGCTAATTTCCCAGCTGTTCACAGGAGAAAGCCTTCTGTGAGGCTCTTAAGAGTACTTTAGCTTTTTAGTTTTCCTAGCTAGCCCAGCACAGCTTAGATTTTACATTGAGGCATAAACTCAGCTTTCTTTTCAACATTACAGCTGCATCATGGGTTTCATCAGTAAGGAGAAAGAACGTGCTTTATTGAAGGACCAGAGTCCAGGAACATTTTTACTAAGGTTCAGTGAAAGCAGCAGAGAAGGAGCAATCACATTTACTTGGGTAGAAGGATCTCAAAATGGTAAGTCAGTAACAGAGAACATCTTTGTCTTCAAAAAAAAATATAAGCTTACATCAGAACAAGAAGTCCTTATGCTCTTTCACACTGAGAACCAACACAATAAACCACCTCAGCAGTCCCCACTCTTACAAGCAGTGGGCCACAAGCCATAGCAGACATATGCCTTACTTGATGTAGTTTAAGCCACACAGTGGATTGTTCAAGGTTTCTGCTGGAATAATGCTTGTCAAGTGCTGCTTCTAACCTGGAAGGTTGTGGAGGACAAACTGACCAGCAGGATGTCTCCCCTGCTTCCTTGGGGTCTCTCTTAGAAGAGACCTTTAGTACACACACACCTGTATCTCCCCCCAAACCCCATCACCTTCCCCCTCAGAGCCTTCTTTCCTAGGAAGGGTTCACTACAGCCACATTCAGGCCTCTGTACTGCTGTTCTCTCCCACCACCTCACCTTGCGTGCAACACTCCTTTCTCAAACAGCTTGCTTTAACTCACAGTCCAACACATCCCTTCCTTCCCACATTCTCCCCAGATAAGCCAATAATAAGCCAATATTCACTTACTTCATTTTCCTAGTTGTTCTCCTTCCTCCCATTTACCAGAAGAGGGACTGATGAAGAACTTGCTTCGCTAGCTAGACTGCTTCTCCTACTTCCAAGGAAGCCCAGGGACTTAAAAGCTGCAAAAAGCTATACTTCCCCCACCCCATATCCAATCCAGGTTCTTGCCTTATCACACTACTTAACCCCACCTGCCAGGATGCTGCAGCTGCTGACACTTCACCTGGATGATCCCAAGACCTGCAACAGCTGAAAGAGAAACTGCTGAATGTCTTTGAATGACTTCTTCCCCTTTGCTGCCTTCCTGCCTGAGACATCCAAAAATTGAGCAAAGAAGGGTCACAGCATTTGGAGCGTTTAGGGCAGCTTTATCTGTCTCTCTTTGTGATGCATAAGAGCTCCAAGCGGCGTGTTGGGATCAAACTTCCTAATAGGCAATAGAGTCTGAATGACATCATTTGGAAGAAGGTTGAAAAGGTAGCACAGCTTTAATTAGTTAACGAAATACTGCAGTTCATGTCCATGGACAGGTCACCCCAGTCATTCTGAATACAAACTACACCAAAAGCCAGCACTAGATGCTATTCCCCCATATGCCTTCCTAAACCACAAAACAACTGTCCTTCCCCTCTGATAGTCAGTAAATATTTACCTGCAGCACAGTAGGTTTCATCCAGCTAAGCCTTCTGTTTGTGTGGGCTCTGAATTTGTGGAAGTGGCCACGGTTTTTCTCCAGAGTTTTAGAAAAAAAACACCTTTAAGAGTTGCTGTTTCTCTCATCTGCAGAGCCCCAGTTCCATTCGGTAGAACCGTACACCAAGAAGGAGCTCTCTGCTGTTACTTTCCCTGATATCATTCGCAACTACAAAGTGATGGCAGCTGAAAACATTCCTGAAAATCCACTGAGATTTCTGTACCCAGATATACCCAAAGACAATGCCTTTGGCAAATACTACTCCAGGCCAAAGGAGGGTGAGTGCTATAAGTGGCCCAAACAGTCTGAGTGTGATGTTTGTTCTTGAGATGCTTGGGCACTGGATAATTTCTGTGGCGTGGAAAGAATGGGTGGCAGTTGTAGTAGTGAATGCCGTGGCAGCCTAACCCATGCTTGAGCGCTGCTCAGCTGAAAAGTGAGAACAAGCACCTAGGCTTTAGCAGGTTCAGAAACGTTCTGGTTTTAAAGAGACACAACGTGACAGCCAGACAGATCAAAAACTGAAAACATAATTGTTGCTGGCCTTCTAATTCAGCTTTCATGTGAGCCTGTGAGATATTTCAGAGATGTGGCTTCCCACTAACAGCTGGAATCGTGACTCATATTTGACTCTTACACAGGACTCATCCTGGCTGTGTGGCCTGGCAGCATGTCTTGGTACAGCTACATTAAGCTTCAGGGGAGGTTTTGGGCCCCATTTTCAATAAAGCAGAAAGGAAAATCTGACTAAAAAAATGGAATAAATTTACCATAGTGCTGTAAAATGCATGGAAGAGAGACTTGCGCATTATCTGGGTCACAGGCTTTATTTTTGGAACAAAAAAGATAGCAATGATGTGAAGTAAACTTGCTAAAAAAAAAAATCAAACTTTTTTTTTTTTTTAACCTCCTTGAAGCACCAGAGCCCATGGATTTGGATGGTCCCAAGGGAAATGGCTACATCAAGACTGAGTTAATCTCTGTATCTGAAGTGTAAGTTTCCACAGAAATGCTGGATTTCTATAAACTGATAGTAACTTTTTAGCTGTAGTTCATGTCTCTTTGCAGTATTTCAGTTGTAGATGCCCTTGTCAAATCTTTCTTCTTTCTCTTTGAGGATCTGCTCACACCATGTACGTGCAGTGCTGTGTTTAAATACTGTTTTCAGGCAAAAACCTTGGAAACTTGCAGGTGGTTGTACTGGTGAATAATGTCTTGAAAAGCAAGTTCTTAAAGACTTGTTGGACTTTGATTAGAGTGCAGATCACTGGGTAGTCTCAATTTTCACATAAAGCCATGCTGGCTGTGTAAAGCATGGTGCATTGCTCATAGGCCAGGTCCTCTTCCCAAGGGACCTCATCAGTGGCCCTTCTGGACTCGGAGCCAGACATGTAGCCCAGCTGTGCCTCTTTTCTTTAGTGACGGGTTGTCCCTGCTCTTCTCCTTCTATTAGCCATCCTTCCAGGCTCCAGTCTCCAGAAAATCTGCTCCCCATGTCTCCTGAAGAGTTTGATGAGGTGTCTCGGATGGTGAGCCCAGCAGAGATCGATACCGTGGTATGTATCACAAGCCAACCTTGTGCGGGAGGGTTGAGCCAGAACTAGCTTTTTCCTTTTTTTCCCCCTTCAGACATACATCAGACACTTAACACAAGCTAACACTTCTGACTGCGTCTCTTCAAATGCACAGGAAAAGCTGGGAATCTGGTGTTAGGCTCGGATTGCTACCACTCGTTCTTTCCACTTGTTAGTGGGGATAGGAGTGAGGAACAGGAGAGCAAAGCTTCCAGTGTGCGTCTTACAGCGGGAGGGAAGACAAGGAGGGAGTAGCGCTGTAGTCCTTCCTGTGTGGGGTCTGGCTGGGGAGGGACGCTAGAGCAGGTACGCGGCTTGGAAGTGTTGCCCTGCCGACACCTGCCAGGTTCTGCCTGTTGTCCTTTCAGGGTGTACTTCAGAAGAAAAATCCGAATTAAAACATGGCTTTTTTTTCTTTTTTTTTTTTTCCTTCTCATTGTTAGTTTGATCCTAAAATGTGAATCTGGTGCTACTTGGGGAGGACCTGGTTGTGCTTTGGTTAGTAAAGACTAGAGTATGAGGGCTTTGCTTGGCTTAATTGACATGTACTTTTCTTGTTGCAGATGTGTTCAGCATATTCAACTTAAAGGCTGAGCTTTGTACTGCATCATTAACACAGCTGATTAGCTTATGCATCCTGCTCTGCAGTCAATGACTTGGTGACATGCTTCACTTCAATTCTTTGGGAGGCCCTAGATATTTCACAGCACGTCAGTTTCTCAACCTGAAGGTCCAGTAGCAATTTTTAACTAGTGGGAATATAAACAGCATTCTAAGTAGCCTCTTACACACACTTGTTTTTGTTTAGAAGTTCTCTGTTAAAGGATTTCCAATTAGCAAGCTACTGTGCCAGAGTGGAGGAAGAGAGGATAGGAATGAGAGCCCCTCAGCAAGAAGGGTGGCAGAAATGTGCATTTTGTTGTTTAAGGGAATTAGTTAAATTTAATGTTTAAAGCAGTTGGCTGTACATAGAAGGCTTCAAAAGAAAGCTCGTTCTTTTGCAGAGGTTCTGTTCTGAAAGCTTGCACCTTCTGCATAACTACTCCTGAAGACCTTTCACAGCTTTAGATTTCCCTCTGCGTCACAGAAAGGAGAAGAGAAACACTGCCATGCTGAATCCATGTGCTGCTGAAGTTTTTCCTGGTTTTCTCTTTCTAAGGGCATGGCATACTGAGGAAAAAAATGTTACCTGCATTTCATTTTTGCTTGTTTCTTAAGACAAAGTCTTCTTGTGTAGCATGTTGGGCACAAGCTTTCTCACAAAGAGCACTTGGGACACCACTGTAAAGCTGCGCTGGCTCATGCTGAGCTTGCAGCTGAATGTGTGCAATCAAAACTAGAGCCTCTCCAGACTGCAAGCACGCTGTCTGGCAGCGCCATTGGGCAAAACGAGAACCTGCTCTTACAAAAGGAAGAGTACAAAAGGGGTTGGAGTATGTTTTTACTCACTGTGCTTAATCTGCCGAGGTGAGGATCTGGTCACTCCTATCTTTTACAGTAATACATGCCCTATTTAGGTTATAACAGGTGGAATGGAACTTAAGTTTCTCATGCACTATGAACAAGGGCATTTAATTTCACTGTTGATTTGAATAGCTGGAAGGCCCTCCAGGCTTCGATAATGAAGTGATTTTGCAATTAAGGATAAGGCACAGGAAATCAAAGAAGTTAAACTTATACTGAGTAATGGCTGCAGGATATGCAATCTTTAGTACTTAAAGGATGAAGTTGCACTTCCACCCGAGGAGGAACAGGTGTGTTTCTCAGTGTGTTGGAAGATAATGGTGGCAGTTAAGAGGCAAGGTTGGCTTACGCCGCCCGTCTCAGAATTATCCGAGGCTGCCAACTGGCAGCAGCCAAGCAGAGGGACGGCGCAATGCTGCCACCAGGTCCCACACGTCCAGGTACAGGGGGGTTGGACAAGTTGGCCTCAAGGTCCCTCCAACCTCAGCCCACCCCTGACCAGCTGCTTCTGCAGCATCTCAAGCCCTGGTACCCATTCCCAGTGCCCAGCAGGGCAGCAGCGGCCAGTGCGACTCAGCCATCGCAGGGCCACTTCTCTACCCTTCAGAACTGCTACGATCAGCTGCTGCTTAGAAAATTAACAACTGGTTCAATTTGGCGTGTTGTGCCCAGGAAGACTGATGTGCCTCCTGCAAAAGCCAGAGAGAAGGAAAACTTAAAGGCCCTGGAGCACGTAACGTACCTATTGTAATGGAAAGCATTGCTCCACTGACTTATTTTTGGTACCCTGGCTTACTGAGGTGAACAGTGCTACAGAACATCACAACTGGTGACTTACTGCTTGCATCTTATAACTGGCTAAACGTATATCTATATTGTAATACAAAAAAATACTTGTTCCTTGAGCTACACCTTGTACTCATGTTCCATACTCAGCAGTTTGTTTTCATTACTTTTATATTCCAATTTTATGGACCACAGTGAAATTTGCTTGTGGGATTTAAATCAGTGGCCTTATTCATAGCTTTGTCTTTACATAGCAAATATTTCTAAAAGCAATGGGGTTTCTTCCTGATGGAATACTCTTTTGCCATTTTAAATAAATGGAACTATCAGTTGATACTTTAGTCCTTTATCTTGTGTTTTGGCTACTTCTATTATAAAGATGATGTGTCTGCCAATACTTTATATCTCATTTTAAACTTGTTTGTGTGCCTAAGCAGTTACAGCTCTGAAGTCTAAGACAGGCAATAGAGATGCTTTTAATTCACTGTATTGTTGCAGGTCAGTCTGCATTGCAGAGTTCTTAGAGGTGGCGGTTAGAATATTTATTATTATTGCATGTACCCCATCACTGTCTTTTTTTTCTTAATAAACTTCAATAAACTCAACTTGAATGTCTAATTAGAGTTGATCAGTAGGGTAAGCAATCAATAGCTAAGCTTTGTGATCTATCAAGCTGGGCCACTGCTGCATCGTTTTTCTCAGGGCTATTAAGTTACACGAGTTCTCACACTTGTCAGGCTTTTATATTAAATATACACAGCCAGGAGAATAATAAAAAGAAAGGACCTGTTAGTGAGATGAAGGACAGCAGAAATGAAGGCCAGAAAAAGCTACAGGCATTGAGAGCATGTGGCCAGCCCACTTCAGAATCCCAGCATTAACAAAGAGCAATCAGTGAAAGGGGACAGCTCTAGAAGTGGAGGTTTTAAAAAAAAAAAAAAAAAAAAAAAACACAAAAAAAAAACAAAAAAAAAAAAAAAAAAAAAACCACAACCAAAAAAACAAAACAAACAAACAAAAAAAACCCAGAAAAAAAGCAAAGCTAGATCAGATAAACTCATTCTGATTTCCTGTGAGCTTTGCACAATGGAAGTGACCACGGTAGGTTTTCCTGGACGCCTTCCCTGTGCCTGAAGGCTTATTTCAACAGCAGTCACACAGATAACCAGCAAAACACACCACCACCTTGGTATTTCCATTTATTATGCTGTAGAAAGCAACACTATCTGGATTTTATTTCTTAAAATAAATAACTTTCATTTTCAGAACCAGTACAGCTCAAGTTTAGATTCATTCATGGGAAACTGCTAGAAATACATTCATCACTGTCTATTCCCCACCATACAGAATCTAAAAGTCAAGGTCAGCCCAGTCAGTTACAATGACCAGAAGTACACTGCCAGTAAGTATAGTCACCGATAGGCCAGCTCTGAAGCAAAAATGTCTGGTACGATACATTTTGTTCACAAAGATAGGCTAATTAATGCTAAGACTATCACCATATTTTGAGTACAAAGCATTAAGTTAGCTTAACGATTTTAGGTTGTGATACAGAAGAAACATATATGACATAAAAAACAAAGGAGTTGGGGAATCCTCTTTGGAGCATAAGGAAGTCAGCATTTGATAAGATAACCAAAAGCTATTTACGGTAAAGTCTACGTGTCAGTGTCATGAATGATAAACAGCCAAACCAATGTACTGCATGTATTTATATTTATAAATAACGCCATGTCTAAATAGCTGCATCGCTTAATTTGACATTACAAAATAATGCATCTTCTCACAATGAGAAAATACTAAAACTAACCAGCAAAAATGCACTGAAGCTAAGACCGGCTAAAAGCACTCAGTATGATTCAGGAAAGCGTTAAGTTTAGGGACAGCCATGATCTTCAACGCTAACTCAGTAAAATCCTTCTTTTGGTTTGGGGTTTTTTTTTTGGTGGTTGTTGTTGTTTGTCATTTGTTTTTTTTAAAATGTGTATTATATAATATACCTATATTTTAAAAATGCCAGTTTGAGCAATGCAAATTTCAGTTAAATAAAGCTAAATCAGGTATTTTTCTGAGAAGCTAAAGGAAAAGATATGGAAGAAGTCAGATTAGCACTGAGATACAGAATAGTAAAAGAGAATCCATCTGAAAATACGTCTCTACGCTAAAGTTGACAGATCTGTTGCCAGAGAAAACACGTTGGGATTTAGTTGAGGGTGCAGCAAAGAGGCCTTGTGCTACTCAGGGACCCATGTGGCTCAATGAAGAGCCAGAGGCCGTTTCGTTTAGCTCTTGATTAGAACGAAGGTGGCTGTGACACAGGACGCAAAAAGAACGGGTTAAAAGCCTTCAGAAAAATAGCTGATCTTCAGAAAAAAAAAAAAGGGAAAGAAAAAAAAAAAACCAGCTTAAGAACAGTAAGATTCTCAAGAAAAAGTGTTTGATAACCATGCCAGCCAGCTTCGAAATGCTATTGCAGGGCTTTCGACTTTCAGACTCTTCCAGGATTTCGTCATCATGAAGACAGTCACCGCTTGTGATGAGTATCAAGCACTTTTCCATGGGACTTGTCCCCCTGCAGGGAGGCAGTACGGCATCGTGACGAGAGACTGTACAGGAACTCGGGAGGATTTATTCTCAGCTATACCGACCGACCGACCTGCTGGGTCACTCCGGAGAAGTTACTTCTCTCTATACGTTAGAGTACCCATTTGCAAAAGGAGGGTAATGTGGTTCAGATCGTCTTTATAAAGTGCTTGGGCCGTTCTAGAAAGAATTTGGGCGTTATTTCAGGAGGAGTTTGGTGCCTAAACAC
Source organism: Aramus guarauna (assembly GCA_013400195.1). Classification (NCBI taxonomy): domain Eukaryota; kingdom Metazoa; phylum Chordata; class Aves; order Gruiformes; family Aramidae; genus Aramus; species Aramus guarauna. The sequence goes on from VXBL01001272.1 coordinate 1,873,641, forward strand.
AGAAAGTGTGAACTTTGAGATCTACTAATGACTTGTACACTATGTGCTAGGATAAAAATAGCCATATACACAATTCTCAAGCACAATCTCCTTTTCCACGTGCCAAACAACTCTTGCCTAAAATCCTTGTGCTAAAATTCTTGCCTGTGTCCAACAACTGTGGTGTTTTGTGAATATCGAACACCTAACTCGAAGTGACCGCTCACTGCCGAGGTTTTACGCCACAGCATTGGCAGAAGCAATTGCACATGGGACAGGGAACTGTCCTAACGTTGTACTTCTGCAAACAAGAACGACCTGCCCCCACGGCGAGGCAGTAAATGCCACCGTCCACCCCAAAAGGCATCACCTACTTGTGCTCCTGTTGCTCAACTCCTGCTCTACACCAGCGGAATCCCACCGATGTGATATCCTGCTCCCTGGGCGGTGGCAGTGCAAGAAGAGAACATACCCCAAAATTTGGCTTATCTCCTGCTCTGCTCATGCATCGATTGGCTCTGTGCTCCTTAAAGCTGTTTCACTCCATCCGTGTTCCTCATTGCAAGCCTCAGTGAAGTCAGATTTACACGTAATATTTGGTTTAGTACTTTGCCTTTCGCATACTTCCATCCCCCTCGCCGGCTCCTGGTGCAGCCGCCGAGACCACCGCAGGTCAACCCGAAGGGGGGGTGTGCCGCTGGCCAAGGCTTGCCGTGGTGCAACGCGCCTGCAAGGGACGCGACTGCCTCGAGTGGAAGCACCCGCTCGCCCCGGTCGCAGGGGAAGCGCTTCAGCAGCTGAACAGGCAGAGAGGGGAGGGAGGCGAGACAAAGGGAACCACAAGAAACGCTTCCAAAACAAAAAACCCCACTACACGCTGTTCGATGTTACAGGTTGCGTTCCTCTATGCCATTTGGTCTAACAAACCTTAAAGCAGATTCCCTGACAAGACTATCTCTAACAAGCCTAGACCATTGACAACAGTCGCCTATATACTCTTTTGATATTTATATTATGTAAACAAGGTTGTGTGGAATTTTTTTTTTTTTTTAAATTTTTTCCCAAAGATAAGTGCAGATCCTTACTTAACACACCCAGCCTAAATCTACATCAGCATCCTCAGCTTCTGAAAAACCTCACTGACGCTCACACCTGACAGTACTCTGGCTCATCTCGGCCATACTGGAAACAGAGGGCTATAGAAACAAAAATTCAGCAGAAAAATTCCTGACCACAGACTAGAGTTCACATAGAACACAAAAATAAATTAAGTAGTGCACAGTAAAGCCAACAACAGCTAAATATTTTTATACATCAATTATATGCAGCATGAGGTAATATTGCTCACATTATGGAGGGAGATTCTTAGTTGGTTTTGTTTCTTTTGAGAGAGATTAGATTTGTCCTGTGCGTATAGAAACTCCTGTAACATAACACTGAAGTAACAGAGACTTCTGTAAAATATATACCACTATCAGATAGAAACACACACGCTCTTCATTACTTATGTATACCACAATTAAATAGGTGATTTGATTCTTAGGATCTAGCTGAAGATGATTATAGTAAGCCATCCAGATTTTTATGAACCGTTCGGTTCTCCTTTCCGTTGTTGGAATCCTCTGATGGCGTGTATTGGACCTGATATTCTTGAAGAATTTTAAATACATCGTGGTGTCCAAAATGTAAAGCTTCATCCATAGGAGTGTTATTCCACCTACAAGAAGGAACACGGTATGTCTAAGATCAGCTTGTAAGGACGGAGCCAAAACCATCAAGAATCTAGTTCATTACATCCTGTCCTAATAATTCAGCGCACAGACCACACTAAGTTCAGTAACTGTGAAAATACTTCGTAAGCTGAGCATAACCTTTTAAATAATGGCTTTAACGCTTCGCCATTTTTTATTCCTGATTGCTCTGCAGAACCTACAGAGCACCAGCAGGATCCTGTTCCTTCTGCTTCAGTGTACCGGCTCAAGGCGCCCCACTCCGACAGATAACCTCTCCTCACGGGGGCTAGAGACACGCTAACAGAGCATCTCTTCTCCAAACCGGCAATAAAACCACCCACCTGTCTTTGGGGAAAGGATTCACTTTGCATGCTTCCAGCAGAAATTTAACAACGTCCACGTGTCCTGTAAGAAAAGCAGGATTGTGAGTATACGTATTTTATATATCTGTGTGTGTGTATATATATAACTACAAAATTTTAAAAAGCAGGTATGCAGAGTGAAGATGCTGTAAAGAAAACTGACCACACTCCAGTACCAAACAGGAAATCACCATGAGGAGACATTACCTTCCGCAGCTGCCACGTGCAGGGCTGTTCGTGAGTCATAGTCTCTTTGTTCCATATCCATTCCTGACAGAGCAAACCTAAAAAAGCCCAAAATGCCCCCACGATTACAGAGAACTCGTACATAATTAAAACAAGTTACGGACTAGCATGAAGCAATACCCCTATGCTAAAATGATGAAACATCTGCTCAAGAGGATATAAACGGTAGCAAGAGCACGTCGTACCTGCAGTTAAAACAAAAGGGGCCCTTGCTGCTTTGGCTCTAAAAATAAGGTAGGGGCTTAATTTTCTTTCTGATCTCTAGCTGTTATAAAGAAAAATGCCATAAAAATGTCTTTGCATGGTTTGTAACAGCCCACGTATCTTCATTAAAATCTAACAGGGACAAGCTAAGTCATACAAGGCAAAGAAAATTTATGCCAGCTGAGGAAATCCAGGCAGGACTCCCAAGCCTGAAAATCCTGAGCAGCGTTACGGCATCAGGAGAGACCTTTCATCATGCTGCGGTGCTCCAGGACAGCAGAGCTATGTTATACACATTTTTCCAGCCACTAACTATATTCAGGTACATTCTAGCCACATCAATACATTTATTTCGTCTCTTACTATTATGACTTTAAACACTGCCAGATCCTACTGTAGATTTAGAGAGCAAAGCCAGATTTCCTAACCCCTCCAACCGCAGCGTGCATTTTTCAGCCTGATTTTTTGCTGCAGTTTCAGGATTGAATTATAAAGCAGGCTAGCATACAGCCAGGATTTTCTGCCATACTATCAAACGACTGGGTAAGGATCCAAACAAAGGGAAAACAATGGGATTTCAGGATGGTCAGGTTTGGGGTTTTCTGTTTGGTTGGTTTGTGGGTGAAGACACACGATCCGCAGTTCAGGTTGGACGTCCCCAGCACGGCCAGAGCACGTATTCCTAAGTCAACAGCAGGTACCAAATAGCTTTCCTATTCCCAACCCCGCACCGATTTTTACCTCCGGAGTGCAGACACATCCCCCGTGTAGGCAGCGAACAGCAGATTTATCACAGACTTCACCTACAGAGAGAGATGAAGGCCAGTTTATTTGTTTTCTTTTTGAGGAAAGAAGCTACATGGATAACCCAGAAAAGCCCAGTGCGGCCAGTCGGTCCAGTGCTTGTGAACCTGTTCACGTTATCCCCTTCCCTGGCCACATTTTGCACAGTACAGTGTACAACACTGGCAGAATTCATTCCAGCTTGCTTTGCTACCAGTACTTGCATGTCTGTCTTTCCCAGGCTAAAGTCATAAGACCAATAAAAGAATCATAAAACGTGTATTTCTGTTCTACTGTGCTAAAAAAAGATGAGCTCTGCTCTATGGACAACCCATACTTCTCTCTTTAATTGCCAAATGATATCAAGTAGTAAATTACAAAGACAGCATCGCTTTGACCAATTCACAAACCATAAACACCTTGTAAGACCAACCCATTCTGGAAAAGAAAGATGATTTTTTGTTGGGTGTGGCTTTTTCTTTTTTCTTTTTTTTTTTAAGTTTTTTTACAGAGGAGACTCCTAAGAGAAATCTATGTTAGCAGAAGAGAAGCAATGGTACTGGTTTTGCCTCGTATCACAGGTTTTCCTTGCATACTTCTGATAGAGAGGCTTTCTTCAAATAAAGAGTTTTAAGCAATTCTATCACATAATGAGCCGCTGCAAGAAAAAGCAAGGTTTCAGGGCAGAAGACAAAAGCAGGATCTTTTTAGATCAAATAACATAGGTAAAGTCTGGGGCAAGTAGTGCTCTTCTCAGCTGTATTAACGAGTAAGAAACCCCACAGTTAGGCTGCCAACTTCATCCCATGCACACTTTTTAACACATCCTGGCGATAACAACTCCAAAAGTCTGAACAAGAGCCAAAACCGACAAGATCGATGGTTTTAAGCATCCCAGGTCAGCTTCTTTCCTAAACTGATGCGGCCACTTCTAGGCACCACTTCACAGCATTTTCCAGTAAACTTTCAAAATGCTGTCTTGTGTTTTTTAAGTTGAGCCTACAAAGTTCTGCCGCTGCTACCAGCCAAGCAACAGAGATAAAGGCAGCAAACCTGGTGCTGCGCTGACCTTGCACAACACGGAGGAGAAACAAAACAAAACGAGATCAGGGCCCACAAGCAAGTCTCCCACAGATCTCTGCAGAGACACTGGTGTGTTTTCACAGAGCCACCACCACCTGTGCCTCCTGTAAACCGCAGTAGTGGGACTGCTCGTTGTGTTTTACACCTCTGAGATGCACTGACACAGAGAGGGACTGAAGCCAAAGGAGACAGAGCCAGGATGGAAACGGCCGGCTCCTTGCTCCGGTGTCCGCAGCCGCCCGCGGCTCCTTTTCAGCTCCTTTTCCCAGAGCCTTGCGCAGCGACGTCCTGCGGGCTCCATCCCTCCTCGGGGGGCTCAGTATCCCGGGGCTGCTGCTAAACCTCGCTGGCTCCAGAGCCCGGGCCCCCAACACCTCACAGCACTGACCCCAAAGCACCTGGGGCAACCTGAAGTAATTCTGGTCCTCCCATGAAGGATTGGTTTTTTTGTTTAAAGCTTCCAGAAAAAAAAAACCCAACCAACACCAAAACAACCAAAACACCCCAACCAGGAATCCTGCAGCACGGCAGCGTGGGCTTTGCTCCAGAGGCAGAGCCAGCCACGCCGGGCTGAGCCCACCCACCCCAACAGCCTATTTTCTGCCCCTGCGCCCCACGGCTGGGCTCCCCTTCTCTCCGGACCCCGGGACCCCGCAGGGGTGCTGGGTCTCATCGTTTCGGCGCGGACGTGCAGCTGTCAGGGCGCAGAGACTTGCATCGCCAAGGCCGGTTCAGGGCAGCAAACGCCCAAGCGCACTGTCACTAGGCTTTCAACACAAAACATCACAGTCACCCCAAAATATTAAAACCTTCTAAAAGAATGTACACCTTTTATAGACACCGGGCTGCAGACTCTATTTAAAGGCAGGTGTGAAGGGGGAATTTAGCTTGATAATATCTAGATTTCCTCACGCTGATGGGAGAGGTTTCCTTGCCGAGAGAGAGGGTGAGCATTGCTCAGACGTCGCAGGGCTGAATACCCTCTCCTTGTCAGGGGCCAGGATGAGCAAAGGACATGAATAAAAACCCGTTCCGAGGTAACTGATCATTTTGGCTGGGCTTCTGTCAGGCTTCTGGGAAATGCAAATGTGTATTAAAATAATAGAATAAAAATAACACGCATTCCTTCCTTACAAAAAACCCAAAAAAAAACCAAAACAAAAAAAAAACAAGAAAAAAACAACAAACCAAAACCAACAACTTTCCAAGTGCAGCTGGGGCCAAGAATCCCTCTGGATTCAGCTGAACAGTTTGCTAAGAAGCCATTTTCGTTTTCTATAACAATGTGACAAAATGTAATTTGGAGATTCTGGAAGCTTTCTAACACAATAACCTTAGGCCATGTCTCTCAGTAATCTGGGAGAGGTTAAAGCCGCTCCTTTCTGGAGAAAAGTAATGTAAAATCTAAGGTTGCATTACTATAAAGCTGAACTTCTCGACAGATCAAAATAAAAAGAAAGACAAGTCAGACAAAAAGGAAAACAGACTCTGCTGGTTTCGTTCAGAAGAAGGAAATACAACTGATTTCTGCACAACAGTGAAGGTAATGGGATACAAAAAGCAGGAGACAAACAAATTTAGCAGAATAATTATCCAAAACTGGTCAGGAATGAACTCAAGCTGGAAAAAAGCAGAGGGAGTGCAGCCATCAGAGCCGAAACACCCCCCCATAGGGCTACCTGCCCCCATTGCAAGTGAGACTGTAGTGATTTTGTGGAAGAATTTGGCTGGATTTGCTAGCAATAAACCACACCTCAACTCTGTAACCCCACCCTGCTCCATCAGCTGCAGAGTCCAGGCCAAACAATTCACAAATTTTATAAGGTATGAAATTAAACTGCTCAAGAGATAGCCATGAACAACAAAGATGGACATAAAAAGTGAACTCAAGAATAAAATTTACAAATCTGAAAATACAAAACACATTTTGAATTCAAAGTAAGAATATACCGTTTCCATGAGCATCTTCTGGAACATCCCTTAGATTAATATTCTCTTGAAAACTAAGTAGCATATCTATTAAAGCATGACGTAAGAGGTTATCATTTACATCGAGAAAAAGTTGTTATGTGAAAATAACTTGCTGCCAGAAGCTTTCTATCTGCACAAAATCTCACTTAGGCTGCCATAAAGTTGAGCACAACCAAGTCTTCAAAAAAAGGAAGTGAAAATTCCCCACCCCCGAACTCACAGCCTGCTGCGAAAATCAAGAGCCAAAGCAACTCTGAAGTGGGAGCAACAAACGTGACTGGGGGGTTTAACTGGAGGGGAGGAAAACCCCCCAGTGAAGAGCACAGGTGAGCTGCACCCACTCCAATGAAGTAGGGCACAAGGGACAAGGCAACTAGTTCAGGTGTTCAGAGACTCCGTCAAGGAGCTTCTCACCGAGTGGTTCGTTATCTTCTACAGGCCACGGTCCGTGCTGGTGTTTGTTAACTGCGCTGATGAATACACAATTTTCCCCTCATCTTCAGAAACAGGAACAGAAAGTTTATCTTCAACCCAACAGCCATGAATTACTTTTTTAATACCGCACAGCATTCCTTAACTATGACAATTTAATAAAAGGAGAAGGGATGGAGTCCCTCTCTCCGAGTTGGATCAAAACCACCATGCAGCTACACAGCAGTATCACACCCAGGGCAAAAACTGTTCCCCCTTTTGTCAAACGGGAGATAAAACCCACGTGCCACCGCAGCAGAGGAACCCAGCAGCTCGCTGTGCCCCTACTCGCTCAGCTGTGGTGAAACCCGCTTTGGGCAACGCTCTCTCCCGAGCGCTGGATACGATCCTTGTTATCCAGGTGGTGAAGCCAGCAAGGAAAGGTTCCTCGGGACTCTTTGTGTCACTCCACGCTACAGATCAGAAGTCCCAGACCACACACCTCATATTTTCACCTTCAGGGTAGCATGTGTTCGAGGTCTCAGGCTCAGCTGGATGAAGCTATGACGGACTCAGCCTAATACTGGCAACGGTCCTGCTACACGTCAGAGGTGGCCAAATGACCAGGACCTCCAGATGTCCCTTCCACCCAACCGTTCTGCTGCTGAGTCTGTGGGCAAGAACGTCAGCAGCACGAGAAAGGAAAATCAAGACTGTTGCTGCTGAAGAACTACGCCGAGGTCAGGTTAAAGTAAGGAAACTCGGAGTTTGGAGCAGCAGGAAGTCACACTGCTGTGGCAGACATTTCAGATAAACACAGGAGGTCAAAAGGAGAAGGAAAAACCACCAGCCCCAATCCCCAAAAGCACAAACCAAGTGAGATACTGCATTGAAAGTGGAAAGGAAAGCTGAGCGTTACAGCGACTCAGTCCCAAGCTTCCACAGAGCAGCTATGTTAAGCATCCTAAGCCCGACCATGGGAACACTTTCAGAGCGGTCTCCTTCGAGCAGCAGGACTCGGATGTGACGCCAACCGCACAGCAAAGCGCCGGGGCTGCCTCAGCGCTTCAGGGGCACGTGCCCAGCACAGCAATACATGGGCGGGCCCCCGTTCTCTGCAACGCGCCTCGTCAAAGTACTTTGGTAAGACGGGACGGAGTTTGTTTTGGTTTTCAGTTTCTCCGTGTACCAACCCAACAAACCTAACAGAGAAACAAGTTTAACTTCAGCGTGAATATGCTGAAGATACTTATCACAAGTGAAATTACAACACATCGAATCAATCTGAAAGGCTTGGCTGCTACGTGGGAACAGCCTTGGTAGAGCATTCGCAGTCCTTCCCAGTTGAGTTAGGATGACTTATCTACATCGTCCTAGTCTCATGATCACGATCGTATGATCTGGTTGATCATGAGCAAATCCCCATACACAACTGAGGTGAGAATCACTTCTCTCTTAACAGACCCACTTAGATGGTTTTTTAAGGCAGGAGAACAGTGTGCGTATCACTGCCTAGCTCTAACGCTATCAACAGCGGATCTCTCCAAACCCCTCAGAGAACCAGCTGCTATTGTTATCAGCACTAAGATGGGGAAACTGAGGCCCAGAGATGGAAACGAGCTGCTACGGTCTTGTGGCAAGCACAGAGCAACCGGGCACCTTCTGCCCACTGCCTCACGCGCTTCGGTGTTGTTGTAGACCCAAACCTGGAGCAGGACCCAAAGCCACGCAGCTGCCATGCCAGCCCCATGCTCCGAACCTGCCTGCACATCCCGTCTCCATCACTACGGGGCTATCCGTCCTGCGCTGCTACCGCTGCAACGACGCCAGCACAGCACGGCGAGCCTCTGCTCTACGCCCCGCTTGGGTCAGGGGAGAAAAACCCAACAGCTGTGCATGCAAAGAAAATAAATCCTTTAGAAAAAAATTAATTGTGCTCAGAGCTGGATTAATCCCATGAGAAGCTCTTAGCTAGAAAGGTCACTGAATCTGGGTTTTAATTTCCTACTGTGTCCTGCTTCCTGAGAGCACTCCCCCCTCCCAATTTCTTTGAAAACATTATGGAATTTACAGTCTAAAAAAATATTAGTTCCAACTTCACTGTTTCTCCAGGTGGCTGAGGAATAGAGTCAAGGCCAATAGTTTACAAGGGTGCTGCTAAAGGCAATACAGACAAGGATAAACAAACAAACCCCCCTAATGTTTCCAGTGCTCTCTTCATGGTATTTAAGGACAATGCCACAGGTTATCCTTCAAAAATATGTTCAAAATATTGGTGGGGGAAAAAAAGGCTGTTTAAATGCATATCGTCTCTCAAGAACTTTGCCACATCTGAACTTCACTACGCACCAGACCCAGTGTGCTAACAGGAGACTTTCAAATACAACACAGGGCAAAAAAAAAAAGAGAGACAGTAGAGCCAGTTGAGAAAAGACAGCCATGATTCTCTCTCTCCTGTCTCATTTTTCATGCTTAAAATGGGATGCAACATTTCCTTTTGGGAACCCTGCCCTCCTGGCTTGACAAAGCAAGTTTTAAGCATTCCCCTGCACAGCAGAGGCGTGGAGATAAACGGGGCTATCAGCTGCAGCTCTCGCAGCTCAGCGCTTCTCCGATGACAAGCAAGCGTCATACCGACCGACACCTGACGCAGCGGGAGCGCGGAGCGGGTCCCAGCTGGGCAGGACCCTTGGTGCCCAGCACCCCACCACCCAGTCTCCTGACCAACGCTCCCAGCTGTAGGAGAGCTGTGCCGAAACGGGGCTGCAGCTCTGCAGCTCTGCCCCAGCACGGAATACAGCAGAGAAATTAAAGCAACTCGTCTGGCGGCGTCTCCGAGGCGCAGTTCTCCCCGCCACGCACGCTGCAGCACAGTTAATCTGTGTTTACGATGCCTTGGCTATCCTCCTTTGGCACCCGCACCCGCAGCCAAGGTGACGCCACACGACATCCCCACGTACGCGAAAAGCCTGACAGATGTTATTTCAAAACCACGGATCCTGACAACGCACTGTAACGACCGGGAGAACAAGGAGAGTAACTGCTCCAGGCAGTCCGTCCTCGCCCGCTGCCGGCCAGCCCTGCTGCGGGGGGTGCTGACGGCGGGTCCCGCACACCTCCTCACCCCGCGCCGAAGCTGCTGCAGCCGCTGCCGTACGCGCCGAGCCCCACGCGGCATCGCTAATCTGGCTCAGCGCTGGATTAACTTTGAAACGCAAAAAATAGATTTTTAAGCTGTCTAAGGTGAGTATTTGTCGAGTGACCGAGGATTAACGTTTCATAGTGGGAAGAGACTGGCTACTATAAAGCTTTCCTATTGCCCTGCCCTTTGCAAACAGCCACGTACCGACCAGTAAGGCAGGAGCAAAGCGTCTACGTCTGCCAGGAGAGGCTGCACAAAGTAATGAAAACTCCCAAATCGACAGAAATTTGACTTCACAGTAACACTGTTCTGCTCCTTCTCCTAAAGCTGATCCCCCGATGAGGGCTATCTGAGCATGCAGCAAAAAGCCATCGTTCCTCCTGCTCTCCGGAAAAAACTGCAGGTTTTTAGACACTTATTTTATCAATGGAAGAAAATTCCTGAAATCTAAGATGCCAATATAAATTCTGAAACAGCAGTGGTGACCTATAAAAGCAATAAAAAGTAAATAGAGAGCACAAATTAAACAATTTAGTTATCTAGTTTTTTTTTTACACAGCGAACTTGCAATTCAGCTATGCTGAAACAGCCTATAGATAACTTTCTCCCTGCATGTAAGGTTTCAAAGTGAAATTGCAAAAGAAAACAAAACCCAAACCTGCTCAAAATTAATTTTGAAGCTGCAACTTTGAAATTAAATCTAGAGTGCAAGTAGTCCCTGAAAGGACAAAAATAAACCAGGGATGAATCTCAGAGAGGAATGTATGTTCAGACACTAGACGGGACCACTTACTTTGCAAATTTATTGGAAATACAAAATTGGTCAGTTTTTAATAAACTGGAATCTGCTGTCCAAGGTCTGCTGACAAGGTTAGTGTTGGGGGGGGTGGGGGAATCACTGTTGAAGTCTAAAAGAGACAGCCACAATTTTCCTTTAGAATACCATTCCTCAATATGAAGATAAGCAGTATTTTGTAGGGAAAGAAATCTCAACCAAAACTCAGTATCTTTGCAACTGAGCTTCTGCTTTATTTCCCCTGAAATAAAGTGAAAGTTACTAGCTACGGGTAAAACATTTACTTTTGAAAGTAAAAACTAAAACTGTAAACAAATATCCAACCGAAACAATACAGGTTTGTCAAAAGCCCTGCAGTATTACTCTGCCTTCCCACTGAGGTTTCTTACAGCCTTTAAAGCCGCCAGTTTTCAGCCTGCCAAGAGCTCTGCAGCACCCAGCGCCTTTGAAGGGCTGAACCTGGTGCCGGAGAAGCCCACGCGTAAGACCTCCCAGGCAGAGATGTCCGAGCACGGCTATCAGGCCTCCATTTCCCCGCGGGGACGCGAAGGTCCGTACCGAGCCCCGTGCAGGCAGCCTGCCAGGACACAACACCAAGCCAAGCACTGGGGGCTATTCGCCCCTTTTCAGACAGTTTAGGTGGGCGGCCGGAGCTCCCACCCAAGCAAGGGCTGGCTCTGAACGGTCTCGGAGCTTGCCCAGCGAGGATCTACCCCTCCCCAGTATTTTAGGGACGGACAGTCCACAAAGGCACCAAGCAACCTCTGCATTAAGCCACAAAATTAGCTTATTCTACAGAAAGCTGAGAGTTATTTTGAAAAATTATGTTTTCTTCTGTAACATAGTGAAGCATGTAAAAAATAAGTCTTTTGGCTCAAGAAAGAGTGACCAACACCAACACCTACCTCTACAGCAACCTAACGCCAACTGCCTCCCACAGAGCCTCTTGCCCCAACTTCAGGTGAGTGTAAGACTCACAACAAGTTTAGAAAGTTAGAATTCCTGGGGAAAGTCTTTGTTCCCATTATACTATAAATAATTAGAGGCTATGTGAAGAAATTAATGCATACGCTTACACACATTAATGACACACAGTTATTTCTAAATACAGACAAGGCCAGCTGTTCCATAAAACTTTCATTTCTTCTTCAGGACTTCTCCCCCCTCACCTCTTTAGCCTATTTTCTGCACTACTAATTCTTGTTTCCTCCTGTAACTTGAAGAAAGTGCAAAACCTATTCTAGAACCTGCAAACAGTTACTCTTCTGTGTTTTGAAACTAACACAGGAAACAAGATTTTACCAGGTTTTTCTCCAGCGCGTTTTCTAAAGCACCAACTACCATTTCTTTCCCTCTAGATGGTGCAAGCTCCCCTTTACAGGGTGACAGCCCGCTCCCTCAGTTTTACGAGCCGCGGGTGCAGCATTTATTTTGGGACTCAGAGCTGCAACAGTCAGTTTCAAAGCTGCTACCGCAGAGTTTATTTTTGGAGTCTCCCCGGTGGAATTAACTTGAAATGCCGCTCGCACAGCAATTATTCGCGTCGCTCGTGCTGTTGGTTGAAAACTAACAGACTCACAAAACACTTATTTATTCCTCAGTGACTGCCTTCGAGTTTCCAGCGGCCATGTTCCAACACGATTTGGGTATATACTGACAGCTGCTTCTCCCACGAGTGATGTCTAGACCGCAGCCACACGAGAGGCTGCATTTCCACGTACGTGTATCCGAAGCAGCTTTAAACCAGCGCTACCGCTACAGCTGCAAAACCCTCAGGGAAGCCATTTACCCAGGTTCACAGAGGAGCTTCTCGGCCTCCCCGTGGCCGTATCAGACAGCAATACAGTACCGACAGCCCTCGGTCTGGAATCACTTCGGTGAGGTAGCGGCATTTATGACCACAACAAGGACCCGCTCCACTGCTCTGTCACCTACGCACAGACCCTTACTGCACCTGGGCGGTGGAGCCGATTACACAGAAACGCAAGGAACACGATCGTTGAGGTGATATTACTGCTTACTCACAAGTTTGTACTTTATTAAAAGTGATGCAAACGTGCTGGACAAGTTTGTAGGTTAAAAGGGTTTTAGATCAAAGCACACGTGAGGAAGGCAGCGGCGAGCAGCCGCGCTGCGGGCAGCAACACACAGCTGGGTGAGCAGCCCGGCCGTAAGCGCGGGGCAGGGAACGGCAAGGGCAGCCCCCAGGGCCAGCACCGACAGCCCCCAGGGCCAGCGCTGCGGCTGCTGCCCCCTCCTCAGCGTCAGGCCGCCCTGCGGACCCAGACGGAACGACGGCGTGAGAAGTTTGAGACAGGTGTGACTGCTAACAGACCAGCTTCAGCAGAAAAAATTACGCAATGCTGAGACCTTTTCATTTTTTTGTAATTGTTTATCAAGCTGGTCAAAATCCTAGTCTGCTTTTTAAGGTCCTCTTTTTGCAATTCAACATTTAAAAATTGTTTCGAATCCAAATCTGATCTTTTAGGATGAAGCTGAGCATTTCTTCTTCTGACTACATATGTTGTTAAATTGGCAGGTGCGTACGTGACAGAGCAGTTCTATGGTCCTCGAAGTGTCCCTTTAAAAGCCTGAAAACAGAGCAAAGACCTTTGCCTAGGCTCACGCTAATGTGCAAACAAGCTTGGGCCGGTAGCTCAGTCTTAGTACCAGCCACAGAAGCTGTGCATGTAACAATGCAAGCAACATTTAATTAAACAAAATACATACAGTAAAGATTTCTTTTGATACCAGGAGAAACAAAAGTGATCCTAAGCGCCTGTCTTCACCCTGAGAACAGCTGTCCATCGCCTTTACTGGCTAATGTATAGGCTAAAGCCACAAACAGAAAGGGGTAGACTTCCTGGAGGCGAAGGCTGAGCAGAGATGGTTTCTCTCTCTCTCCTCATCTACTAGATGCAAACAGATTCCGACCATTCACATTTCCTTCAGATTCAAATGTTTTAGAGCTTGGTCAAAACCTCTAAAGCACTAGAGTATGCCTACCTGAAACTGCAAATTAGAGTACCAACACTGCATTTTACAGTAAACGGATTTTCTTTGCCCATCTCTGCCCAAAGCAGGTTTTTTTCCCCCCATCAAAATACTTTAAAATAATCTAGGTATTTAAAAGCATCAAAAAATGATAAGCTAGCACAATACCCTAACTGTTTGTCCATCTTTTCTGCTCTGTTACCATACTATCCTGCAAAAAATTTGAAAAGCCTAACAAGGACACAGAAAGCAGTCACAGGGAACAGAGCGACCTTTTCTTCCGATTGTATTTGCAGCTATGGAAGACAGACTCAACCAGAATTCACCTCTCCCAATCCCAACCTCCTGCTCATAAGACGTTCATCAGGTGGACACACTGTTCTGGAGTCTGTCTCACTGGTATTCCTCAAAACAACATCTCTGCCTATGAAAAGGCTAATTCATCTTAAATACTAACAGCAGGAAGTGCCAGCTCTTCAAGGAGTTTAAAAAAAATCCTTTAATGCATACGGAGAAAAAGCAGGAGTCATAGGTAGGACTGAGCTCAGTTCTACAACTAATTCAGCCACTGCATTTCTTTTTTCTAATTTTTAAATGATGAAATTTAGCATCTTGTAAATGAAATTTAAATACTATATATTTCCAATATACTTTGTGAAACCATAAGTAATAGTCTACTTCATACTATGTTTGGTTTTGATCAGGTGCCTGAAAGACTGGAACCGGTTAAACTGTCCTTGAAGATGGCAAGGTACAAAAGAAGAGACTGGATTTCATGACAAACACCGTCAATTTACAATGACTTATTTACAGTTCTGGCTATTGATTAATTCTAAAGTATTAGTATACTGATCTGTTTAAACTACAGATAAGGCTATTTAATTAAAATGAATTAACTGTTAAATCATTAAACAAAATATCTACTAGATGAAGTGAAACACCTACTTACCTTCAGTAACTGAGATGCTTTTCGGAAAGACCATGCCCATTCCACTCCTGAGATGCATAAAAACCGCAGGGTGAGCCCAGGCTGTCTTGGCCAGCCACGTTTCTCCACTCCCACCACTGCCTCCCCAGTGGAGACAGAAGAATCAATCCTCCACCACTACTGACTCCAGAACTGGAGCTCCAGAGGTGGAGAGTGGGTCACACAAACTGCAGTTTAGTTGAATCCCTGCCTCTCCCCCTGAACCAGGGCATTCAAACTCATTTTTATCTAGACATGAGTACAGAGTATCATAAGAACATCAAGGGTGCATGGATGGGGCAGTTTCTCCTTTCCTGTACCATCAGGGGCTGCTCAGCATGACAGTGGGACAAGTTCTAGGAGGAGCAGTGCATCATCAGTTGTTCTTTCCCCTTCTAGCAGATAAAGCCAGCACTAAAGATGGACAGGTTCAAGGGGCAGGCAGAAAAAAGAACACACAAGTCAGAGCTCAAGATTCAGAGCCATCAACTCTATCAGTATTAGATTACAAGATCTCAGGAACAGAAACCTCTCTACTTGGAAGACAAAAAGGCCTCAAGATTCCCTTACACACAACTAGGATGGACAGAGCCAACATTGTTCTGTCATAGATACCACTGAACAACGCACAGACAATCCTAAAGTTTTCAGCACTGGTGGCCTTTAGTAACTAATGCTGAAGCTTCACCAGAGCTTAGATGATGATGATGATGTGACTAGAGAGCTTCCCTTCCCACGCACATGTGTGCTTGGACAAACTGCTGAGTCTGGCAGAGAAATAACTGATCTCAAGTGCCACTCACTAACAACTACTTACATATAAAGTCTTATGCTTTGCTTCATACCCATCACCTTTGTTTTGGGGATGATTATGTTGATTTCAAAAGGTAGGAATACTGCGAAGAGGACAGAAACCCAAGTACCAAACTGCCTTGACCAGACTACAGTGAGCATGGTGATGCTGGGTTCCACCTGCTGCTCCTCATCTCTTCCAGTATCAATACAGACTTTTTACTTTTGGAGACAACAGAATTAAGCATATCACTGACAAAACTCAAAAAAATGTAAAGTACAAAAATTAATCATCTTTAACTAAACTTAAGACCTAAAGTTGGTTGATTCCACATACTGATAGGGTCTTTAAAAAAAACAACACCTTTCATGGACATTCATAAACTCATAAATTATGACAGCAAGCAGAAATTTTGGAAAGTCTAATAAGGAAAGCCAAATTAGAATAACTATAATGAAGAGTTAAACAAGAGGGAGAAATAGAAAAATCTGGCCTGACTCCTGTCCTGATAAGAGATGTTACTGCTGTGTTGGTTGCTGTAAGAGGAATGACAAAGGAGTAGTAGGTAGAGAAATTACCCCAACACAAAGTTTACTAGACCAAGTGAAACACTTAAGGCACAAGGAGGCATAAAGACTTTTACCCTTCAAGTCAGAAGATGAAGACCAGGCAAATTTTCAGTTTTAGGTGGTATGCCTTTGCCATCAGTATTTTGAATGGAAATACTTGAATCTTGCTGTCAGGTCCAAATCAAAGTTATGTGGAGAAAAATGAATGACCTTCTCAAAGGTTTTACCTTCCTCTGCTGCCATTAAAGTATTTCAGCATTTCTTAGCAGCAATGAAATAATGTTTCGCCAGTAAATTATGACTTTAAATTCCAAAATAGTAAAATAGCAGTTCTTGCAGAAAACTCTTGCAGGAATTTTAGGGTTGGCATCACCTCATAATACAGATTTTGGTATTCCTGCTCAGTTCTTTCATAGACTAAACCCTGCAAACACATCTGCAACAAAAAGAATGCAGAACATATACAGAAATCTTAACAAGAGGAATGAACGCTGACCAGCTGACCTTGGACACAGGAAAAAAAAAAACAAAACAAAAACAAGAGCTTTTGAAGTAGTGGATACAGACATTACTAACACTGCAAGATTTGGGACCAAAGGACTGGGATCAACGATAGCCACAGGGATAAAGCAGAATGCTGATGGGTGCTTTAGTGACACTAGCTGCATTAAGCAGACTGGACAAAAGAACGTCTGCCTTTTCAAGGACCTGTTGACTACTGCCAATATCCACACAACCGAGTAATGCTCCCACTTTCCAGGTTGTAGGCACTTTGCAATGTATAGACGACAGTTTACTCTTAACTACAGGACTCAGGGCAGGAATTATTCCCAAATTAAAGGAGGATGTTCTCCAAAGATATTTACCGAAACTTTACAAGCAAGAGACTGTCTACACCCTACAGGTTGAAAGCAGAACAGAGGAAATCGTACCAGAAATTTGCACTCTACTCTGTTGGGAGGATTATCTCTAAACTATTCGGAACAAGTTTCTAGAAACCTTCTTCTAATTTTTAGACTATATATTTGTACCTGCTTTTCTTGCATCAGAAATATTAGCTTAAACAAATCTTCTGCCTTCATGCTCTTAGCTCCAAGCCCTGAGTACAGTTGTATTATTCCCCAACAGCCTTTGATACATGGGCACAACGTACTCAGCTGGTTTAGCCTCTTCTCCATTTCTTCAATCACAATTCTTAACCCTGTCCGCAACAGTATGGGTGTGGGCTTGGTTTGGGTTTTTTTTTGTTTTGTTTTGGGTTTGGGGTTTTTTTAAAAAACATGTTTGATCAGAACAGCTTATTCTCAGACTGTGATTACATTTTAAGTAGTTGTCTTAAAACAATTACAGGTTGGAGAAGTTTAAGATAAGTCCTTTCAAAGAAGCGCAAAATGCACTTACCATACAGAAAGCCAAAGCTACACATAATAACCAAAACCAGGTCTACCAGTCAAAAAAAAAAAAAATTGATATTGAATGAGTAATTCCCGAACAAACAATAAAGTTGCCTGCCTCAAGGAAAAAGCTGGGCTGGTGAATGACATCAACAGGAAGCAAGCAACATTATCTCTTCCTATCACTCCACTTGTGTTCTCAGTTCATTGTTTTGATAATAAGTGCTCTGATCACAAGGGGTCCTAAGAGTAACATGCTGTCCCTCAGCAAATAACATACTGCTACATTTGTGTTTAGCAGCTTTAATAGAAAAATGAAGGGAATACCAAGATTTAAAATCCTTAAATCACTTTCATTTCAAGGATATAATTAAAAAAAATTAAGATCCAGTAGGAAAATATAGCAGAAGGTGGAAATGTTAGCTATTGCTGATCAAAAGGCATTTTTACCTACACCACTTCCAGGACTCCCTAAAGACCAACAGATTTCCACATGATGGTAAGCTCATCACGTACAGTGAAGAGACAGGAGTCACCATCACGGGCTGCAAAAAGGGCAAACTTCCACCGGAGGTTAGGAAAGAATTCTTCATGATGGAAGCAGTAAAGCTACTGGGACAGGTTACCCAGTGAGGTTACAGATACCACATCCCTGGAGGTTTTCAACACTTGATTGGCAAAGTCCCTGAGCAGCATGATCTAACTGATGTTAGATCCTGCTTTGAGCAGGAGGTTGGACTAGACGATCTTCAGAGATCCCTTCCAAGCTCTAAGACCTTATGATTTCATTCTTAGGTTGCTTACAGTCACTAGAATCTCCGGCACTTCATACAAATGGTTTATGATGATCACACCCAGCTAAGTAAAAATGACCTGATTTGAGAAAAGATGCAGTATGAAGATAAATTTCCAGTTTACATTGTACACAGGAATTCCATAACAACACATGAATGCTTCAAATTCTGTATACCAGCTGTTTGGCAACTCAAGTGAAAAGCCTATTTAACAATAGCACTTAGCTATTAAAGAACCTTCCAAAGCAAATAACAGGTATTTTTGACTGTATTATCAAAACAATTACTTCAAATTTTTAGTCTATTCAACAATGTAAAAATAGGAATCAAATTCGAGCAACTTCACTGAAAAATCATCATGCCAAACAGATTAACAGAAGTGCAAATACAAGGGGGAAAAAAAGAGAGTCAAACTTTATTCCAAGTCTGATCAAATAATAATGAAATTAATGTATAGTGATCTTTAACAGGAGAAGCCCTACCAACTGCCCGTAATTCACAAAATAATAGTGCTACTTAACCGGAGAAGATCTGCTGTAACTGGTCAGATAAAGGCATCAGAGGAAATCTGGAAAGTAGATACATGGAAGCCAGCTTTTGCTTTCTGCAAGCATAACTGGTATCAGGAAAGCACGCGGACGATGCTGCAGAAGGCACCAGCTCAGTGCCAGCTTGGTCAAAATCAGAGCAGAGCAGCAGCTAAAACAGGTAGCCTTAGCTTAGGGCAGATACGCTCCCTCACGTGCCCACTGCATACATGAAATACATGAAAGTACGGCTGGCTGGAACATTTTTGAGTTTAGGAAAGCGTTCTGAAATTCTTTCCTTTTCCCCTTGTCCTTCCTTCAACCCTGTTTCCCCATCAGCTTTAGTGCTGAGGTGCCAAAGTCTCTATTATTCTCCCAATGTGTAAACACGTCTGTCTTTCTCTTTTTAAAAATCTGCATGGTCCAGCTAACTCTAACACCCTTACTATAGGTCATGCACCCATGTCAGCTTCATTACCTACATTAAATTCTGTTTAAACCAGTGGGAAACACACACAACCCCCCAAAAAAACCCAGCCAAAGACTTGCCACCACCACACAGCCTATACTCTCTTGTAGGGTTGCTTTAGCTAAACTGCAGTTTCAGAAGCAACCATTACGGAAGGCCTGCTACACACAAAAGAAGGGCACGTGCATTTTCAGCTGCACCTGAACTATGTGCAGAGCTGTGCTGCTCTTAAGTCTTGCAAAAACTTTTAAATGCTAAGTGTTCAAGTGATATCAAAAGTCTGCATAAAGCATTATTAGATGTCAATAATAAAATTAACAATTTCTTGCATGAAAGCCAAAAGGAAACAGGGTGTTTCTATTTTGCCCACAATATTCTCTAGAAAGAACAAATGGCAAGTCAGAAAACAGACTTGATTCCAAGTAGGTAGCTTAATAATTTAGACCGCAACAAACCATTCAACACGCCAGGACATAAATCCCTGAAAGGATGGGTCATGCACGCTCCCATTTTCCTTAAAAGCCTGTCATTATGCAGTCTACTTGGTCATGCGTTTTCTAGACAGGACAAGTAGTGTGGAACAGACAAGATACTAGCACCATAAAAAAAGAGTTAAGTTTTAGTTAGATTTCTACCTGATGTAAAGCCTCTTGCCATCCCTGCAACTACTAGTGACATTTGTGGCATTCAAATTCCTCAGAGACTCCGCACTGAAGATAAATTATTAAGGCGCATTTAGTCATCTCAATAAGAACTCCGCTGAAAAAAGTCTATTCTTTCACTGGAATAACTGCTTCTGAATTCCCACCAGAAAACTACAGGAATATTTAAACAATATTAAAAAATAAAATAGTAAAACCTTACAAACAATGTTTAGGATACTAAAACATTATACAGAAATTATGAAGTTAATTATGAACTACTGTGCTCACAGCTAACTACTGTGCATCAATGACATGTATGTATCAAGACCAAGAGAAATAAGAACCATGAAAACCCAACAGACTCTATCCCCCGTCCCACCCACCCTCTTCTGACTCCATCGCCTTTTTGTTCACCTGCCCACCCACTGGTCTTTTGACACAAATGCACGATGAAAGCCCCGATGTAAGAGCCAAAGTAATTCTACAGTAAACCACCCATGGTTCTCTCTCTGTATCTACAACTCTTCTGCCTTTCCTCGTCTTTATGACTTCAAGAGAATAAACTTTCTTGGTAAGTGGTATGTACAATGAACACANAGTCTTGCAAAAACTTTTAAATGCTAAGTGTTCAAGTGATATCAAAAGTCTGCATAAAGCATTATTAGATGTCAATAATAAAATTAACAATTTCTTGCATGAAAGCCAAAAGGAAACAGGGTGTTTCTATTTTGCCCACAATATTCTCTAGAAAGAACAAATGGCAAGTCAGAAAACAGACTTGATTCCAAGTAGGGAGCTTAATAATTTAGACCGCAACAAACCATTCAACACGCCAGGACATAAATCCCTGAAAGGATGGGTCATGCACGCTCCCATTTTCCTTAAAAGCCTGTCATTATGCAGTCTACTTGGTCATGCGTTTTCTAGACAGGACAAGAAGTGTGGAACAGACAAGATACTAGCACCATAAAAAAAGAGTTAAGTTTTAGTTAGATTTCTACCTGATGTAAAGCCTCTTGCCATCCCTGCAACTACTAGTGACATTTGTGGCATTCAAATTCCTCAGAGACTCCGCACTGAAGATAAATTATTAAGGCGCATTTAGTCATCTCAATAAGAACTCCGCTGAAAAAAGTCTATTCTTTCACTGGAATAACTGCTTCTGAATTCCCACCAGAAAACTACAGGAATATTTAAACAATATTAAAAAATAAAATAGTAAAACCTTACAAACAATGTTTAGGATACTAAAACATTATACAGAAATTATGAAGTTAATTATGAACTACTGTGCTCACAGCTAACTACTGTGCATCAATGACATGTATGTATCAAGACCAAGAGAAATAAGAACCATGAAAACCCAACAGACTCTATCCCCCGTCCCACCCACCCTCTTCTGACTCC